>JAOUZG010053121.1:682032-715375 GCA_026289955.1 Argiope argentata | reverse complement strand
AGAGATAGAGACCAATAGAGAAGTCTCATGATTTTTTCAAACCGGTTTTAATTGGTTAATGACTTAAATTCACTATGGTAAATAATTTTAAAATAATAATAATCTGACATGATGAATTGAAATTTATGATTAATGATTTCATTTTTTATTTCACTGTGGAAACAAAGTTTTATTTTAAAATAAAAGCTAAGGAGTTATTCAGTGTTATCTTTGTAATAAAACAATGGAAATTTACATTAATTCAATTAATGTGGCATCAATCAAGAATGATTTTTTATCGCTTCTCTTCAATCAGTTTTGCATTACGTAAGATACAAATTTCCTATGGTCAAGCGAAGAGGAGATATCAGGCTTCATTGATCCAGTTCTTAAAAATTTTAAGTTATTTACTCATAAATTGACTTACCGACAAATTGATCGACCATTGTTCGATTATTTGGATTAGAGTTAATTATAGGGCCATAGAGTTTTAGAGTTAGTCTAAATATTTAAAGTTCTTGTAAGTTAAATGTCATCATCCTGTCTTTTATTTTATCTTAAATAAAGAAAAGAGAAAGTATTGTAATCATCAAAAAATTCGAAGGCAAGATTTTGATTAATTTCGACGAATCAGATCTTCCATATTTCGAATCACAAACAATGTCCATTAGTTTGTCCGTCTATGAATAAAATAAATTGAAAATTCTTCGAGCTAATTGAATTGAAAAAGTATATCAAATAAAATGAAATCACTAATAGAAAGTTTCAATTATTATATGGGAACAATATTATTTTAAGTCATTATTTATCTTAATTAATTTAAGTTATTAACCAGTTTCAACCGGTTTGAAACAAACAACCAATAAATATAATTCTCTCTCTCTCTCTCTCTCTCTGTATATATATATATATATATATATATATATATATATATATATTCAATTTTTTAACAGGCAAACAAAGTTTTGGTGCTCGACCTATTTTGAGATGGAATAACAGCTATGATTTCGTAGTTCATCGTCAACCTTTTAAAAACGCATCTGTTGTCAAAGACGCATGCGTAATAATAAAGCAATATTGGTAAAAGCAGGTCAATTTTTCAAAAAATAATTTGCTCTCAAAAAAGTATGCATAATAATAATGCATCACTGGTAAAAGCATGTAAAAATATTTTTTTGCCAGCACATTTCGTAGTAATCAAAACCTCCTAATCAAAACAACAATTTGTCCTCAAAAGATAATAAGCTTGAGACACAAAATTTGTTTATTTCTGTAAAATTTTGAGTCAAATCTGCTCAGTGGAATTTCGTCTGCCTGGTTGTTTGAATGCAAGTTAACAAAATAGTTGTGAAATAGGTTGAACTAGATACATTAGATTTGTATCTCAGATTTAAAATCTGCATGGTAGACACTCCTATGATTTTGATTCAAACTCAACAAAGAGTTGGTTGTCTTTTAATGTGTTCTTTCAAAAGTGCATAAGCCAGCGTCCTGGCATAGAGGTAGCATATCTTCCTTGTGATTTGAACTTCCCGAATTTGAGTCTTGGTTACGATGGTTGTTCTGTGTATTATCTGCGAGGTGTATGAATGTGCCCCCTTGTAAAAAAGGTCTGTGCAAGCGACTGTAATGAGTGAGTAGCTAATTCATACTCTTTATAGGCGAAACTTCAAAATACGAGACACTCATTCGGCTTAAAATCTCTGACTACTGCCAACGCACTTTTCCCATGGCATGTTCCATTAGAAACAACAAAAACAACAATAAGTACGTAAACGTGAAGACTCTTAAAGATAAAGATTTAAATATATAAAATTTGGTACAGGATTTTGCAACTACAGTTCTAGTTCATCGTCCAAATTTCAGTTCCAATCGTTTATACAAAAACACATCTAAAAAAATCTATTTTCGAATACTATTAATCGCAAGTTAGGATAAATCAGAAATAATACATTCGCCAAAATTGGAACGAAAATTTCAGCCAAATTTACGCCAAAGGTTAATATTTCACAATTATTTACGACATTGCTATAGAATGTCTACTTCACTCAGGGTCATCAATTTTTTGCATCTATATGTGGATAACAATTTTCTTAGAAAATATGCAAGAAAACTTAGGGGAAAACCACTCCTTCTGGCTTAAGCTGTCATGTTTACCCACACAAAAACAGAAATTTTAAAAAATATAGTTTGCATGGGCATATAAATGTGAGAGGAATATAAAATACTGCATAAAGACAAACTTATAAAATTCGATAGACAAAAAATATATATTATAATCAAATATTTGGCGACTACAAAATTTTTCGTACATCAGAAAAGTGTAAAGAAATTCTTTCCTGTCAACTATCTATGCAAACCAGAAATGAGAAACAAATAGCAAAGGATATCTCAATCAGTAATTTAACCCACTTTTAAAACTGAAACTAATAAGCCCTCATTTCGACATTACTGCGGTTATTAAATTCATTCTCTTCCCTCAAATATTAAACACCATTCCCCGAAAGTGTTAATAAGGACCATAAACTGCCACCCTTGATCGTCTTAATAAGCGAGAGGTAAAGATTGCCTTTCATCCCCTTGCTTACATTTTCATTTCCGTCTCTCACCAAGTCGTTATTTCGGATATTTTTCTTATTAAATCCTTGGCATCAATGTTCTTGTTACAACTCGCCAAGATGATCCCTCCAGCTAGTTTATTGGCGAGGTTTTACTATCATGATTTTTTTGCGATGAATCAATCCAATCTAGTCATCGGATGTGTATTTTGGTTGCTTATAATCTGAGGCTGATAATTTGCTCACTGAGAAAAATATTTGAATCTTATAACATGCAAGTTGATTAACACAGACTGAATTGTTGAGTATAAAATCGTATTTGTTTTCGTTCATATAAGATCTTTTATCTTTTTGTGGTATACTGTGCCTTTTATATAATGAAGGCTTAATTTTTTTCTTCAAATTACTTTTTCGTTGGAGTATATGAGACAAACTCTTCGAAAACGTTCTATTAAATCCTATTTAAAACTTTAAGCATAATTCTATCATTACAGTATTCAAATTGCAACCCCGTACCATTTGGTGGGATTTTAAATAATTACAATTAATGCAAGAGAGACGCGAGTAATTATAAAAAGATTAACCGTGATATATTCATCAATAAATCGATTTACTTTCGCAGATAGTAATTAATAAACTTTGTTTAAGCTAATTTCATTTTTGAAACTGTCTACGGTGATTAATTAAATTTAATTAATTAATTAATTACATTAATTAAAGAGAAATTGATATTAAATCATCATAAGTCCTTATTAATTTTTATTCAATACAAGAAAGAAAATAGTTAATTTTCCTCCAAGAAGTCTTATTTATTTAAGAATTTGATTTGGTTTGTTTTCATTTTAAACATGTCTTTAATTTATTATTTTCCATTTAAAGACTATGTAAATCATGATTAAATTTATTTAAAATAAAATCTTATTTAACAACATTTAGGTTTCTATGAAAACGTAATACAAATTCAAATTTTCTAAACTTGTAAAAATAACGTGTTGTTATTCCCTACACCAAATCATCATATAAATAATTTTTAATTTTCGCTTTTTCTGTCTTGTCTCTTTTTGTATGAAATCCTTTAAATAAAACTGTATTATTTTTAAGAAATAACTACCGATTATTTTCATTTGAATTATATGTTGTTGATTTTTTTGCTTGTAACTGTACACTAGTTTTAAGGATCTCTTTTAAACTATGAATACCTTTTCGGAAAAGATTTTATATTTCCAAACTATATTAATATTTTAAAGTAATAGCTATTTATAGTTATTAGTTTTATTTTAATTAAAGAGTTTTCTTTTAAACGTTTGATTTCTCTTTGTAAAGCTAATTGCTTATGAATGTATAACCATTAAGAAAAAAATACATTATATAAATAATTATGGCATCGAGTAGTAAATAAAGAATTTTGAAGGAAATTCAACAAAAAAATTATCGTTACGTATATTAGAATCGTAAATTACTTTTCCTCTACAAGATTTACTAGAGAAATTATTAAAACAAGTTATACACTTTTTATAGCCAATAATCATTTAAAAAACTTTAACCAATAATCATTTCACTTTTTCATAAATAAAATAGCTCACAGCTAAATTCTTTCTCTTATAAAAAATTTTGTATAAAAATTAATAATTACTTGTGGTATTTCCACATCTCATTCAGCTTTCATTTCTATGAAATGAGACATATTCCACTAATTTCCTTTTTATGCTAAATTAATTTGATCATTACTTTTTTAAATTTATAACCCACTATAGTTAAAGAATTAAAAAATGGATATTTAAACTTATTCATCTCATAATATCTAAAGAAGTTTTAGAAAAGTATTTAAAATAAATTTATTTAAGGAAATAAATTTTCTTTATATCATTTAATATTTCTAGTTTTGGAATCTCAATTTCAATTATTTTGACAAAAATAAGGTGTAATTATTTTTCTATTGTTACTGTGCAATTATGTAATTTAATCGCTTTCTAAAAATAAATATAGAAAGAAAATCTCTTAAATTCCTTGCCATAATTCGTGTTCCTTCAATTTAAAAATAAAGAATATGATTTATATGTCTTATCATAAACTTGCTTAAGAAGAAATAATGGAGGACGGAGTGAAATAAAAATGATTGCTGAGATTTAAGTAAAAATATAAGGACTGATAATACTGATGAAAGCTATTTTTACTTGAATCATTTTTGCTTTAATAATCGTCTGTCGTTTCTGTAATTTCATTTCCTCTTTACGACCTTTTCTTTTCATGCATTTATTAAAAGACGAATTCATTCTTCTTCATTTCATTTCTTCTATCACAATGATTTTATGAAGTATTATTCATTTTTGTTTCCTCTGTTATTTTCAATTACTGAAATGTTAACTTTAGATTATATCTGAATAAAAATTTATAAATGCTTATTAACTTGGGGTTTTCGAGTGAAAATAGGTAATCAGAAGATTAACTTTTTGGTATCTACGGATTTGCCATTCTAATTAGCCTGGAAGATATTGTAGAATTAGCTATACGTATTCTGTCACATTTCTGTTCAAATTATCATAGACACTAGGGTATTAAGACTGGTAACATGAGAGTTCTTAGGCTTGAAAATTTCAGTTAAAATAATATACCATTTAGAATAATATTTTCTGAAATATATTTTTAATAACTTTTCTCATTCAAATCTCACACAAAAAATCAATTTCGTCTTATTTTTACACTCATGAATAGATTTAATAATATATATTATTTAATGAGAAAATTTTTACTTCGTCTTAGCAAATCAATCCCAAAAATAAATCAAATGACTTTTGTAACAACCACATTTATATATATTATATGACTAACTGATATTAACAATATCAAAACAAATATAAAATATATTTTACATGAAAAGTAATTCAAAATTATTTGTTTTGATTAACCAAAACGTAACAAAAGTTATCAAAATGCTGAACACATTTATTTTCACAATAAATAACTTCTCAGATTTTATGTGAGCTTATCAATCAAAAAAGGATTTTTTTTTTAAATGAAGTCTTTGATTCCAAATTTCAAGTTATCATGTGAAGACATTATTATATTAAGTAATTTTTTGATTTAATCAATTTAAGTCATTAACCCATTTAAATCGGTTTGAAACAATCACTAGACTTCTCTATAGGTCTCTATCCTTCTCTTTCTAAATATAAGTATACACATAATGATAATTATTTAAAATTTTTATTTCTAATTTTTCTAGCTGGCAAACAAAGCTTTGGAGCTCGACTGATTTTGAGATGAAATAACAACTACGATGTCATAGTTCTTCTCCAGCCTTTTAAAAACGCATCTACTATCAAAGATGCATACTTAATAATAAATTATTACTGGTAAAAGTAGGTCAATCTTTTAGAAACGCATTCGCTGTCAAAGAAGCAAACTTAATAATAAAGCAATTCAACCTTTAAAAGAAGCATCCTTTGTCCAAAAAGCATACTTAATAATAGAGCAACACTGGTAAAAGCAGGTCACCCTTTTAAAAAAGCATCTGCCTTTCAAAGTAGCATACGTAATAATAAATCATTACTAGTAAAAGCGATAAATAAATTTCCACATAAACTTCGGAGATATCAAAACCTTCTAACCAAATTAACATGATGTTCTCACATGATTTGAAAAACAATTGGAAGAAATGCTTTGTAATTTTTCTTTCTAAGCTCCGTCTAATAAGAATTTCATGGACACAGAATTTCAGAAAATAATTTCAAGCACTTTTGCTTTTACAAAATCTTGAACATTTTCCTCAAGATAAAATAAATGGAAATAATAAATTATCATAATAGTAATTCTTTTAATAATGGCAATGAAAGCATATGAAATTTTTTTTATTCATTTGCTTATGTTCTCATTTTAAGCTCTAAGCAAGTTGTAATGTCAATATTTTTTACTCTTATCGTAGAAGAATTAATTGTATTATAATTTTCAAGGATATCACTGCTGGCTTTAAATCGTATATTTTCATAAAATCGGTTTTCTCACCGATCTATAGATTTTGATTGGTTACTTTTAAAAAACTAGTTACCTATTACTACCTTCAAAACTAAGAGTACGAAAAAATGACAATATAATTTCGCACATTTCCAGATTACATGGTAAGTGCAAAATCCACTAAGACCAAATGAATAAGTTGCCGCCTGCTGTGATATACACTAAAATGACAAAAGTCATGGGATAGCAATATGCAAATATACAAATGGCAGTAGAATCGCAGCGAAAAAGTATAAATGCGCAGTTCGTTTTCCAGAGCTTTCATTTGTGTTCAAGTTATTCATGTGAACAGGTTTTTCGTGATTTATGGCGGCACGACGAGAATTAACAGACTTTGAACGTGGAATGTTAGTTGGAGCTAGACGCATGGGTCATTCCATTGTTAGTAAATTCAACATTCCGAGATCTACAGTATCAAGAGTGTGCCGAGAGTATGAAATTTCAGGCATCACATCCCATCATGGACAGCGCAGTGGACGACCACCTGCACTTAATGACCGAGACCGCCGACGTCTGTGTGGAATGGTCAATGTTAATAGACACGCAACACATCGTCAAATAACTGCAGGAATCAATGTGGGACGTACGAGGGACGTGTCCGATAGGACTGTGCGGCGAAATTTGTCTTCCTTGGGCTATGACAGCACAAGACCGACTCGAGTGCCTTTACTGACAGCACGACATCGCCTGCAGCGACTCTCCTTCGCTCGTGAACACATCGACTGGTCCCTATACCAGTGGAAAACCGTGGCGTCGTCAGATGAGTCACGATTTCAGTTGTTACGAGCTGATGGTAGAGTTCGAGTGAGACGCAGACCCCACGAAGCCATGGACCCAAACTGTCAGCAAGGCACTGTTCAAGCTGGTGGTGACTGCATAATGGTGTGGGCTGTTTTTACGTGGCATGGACTCGGTCCTCTGGAGCAACTGAACCGAACATTGACTGAAAATGGTTATGTTCAGCTGCTTGCAGATCACTTGCAGCCATTCATGACCTCCACGTACCCACACAACGATGGGATTTTTATGGATGACAATGCGCCATGTCACCGGGCCAGATTGGTTTGAAGAACATTCCGGACAATTCCAGCGCATGATCTGGCCACCTAGATCGC
Organism: Argiope argentata; assembly: GCA_026289955.1. Lineage (NCBI taxonomy): Eukaryota > Metazoa > Arthropoda > Arachnida > Araneae > Araneidae > Argiope > Argiope argentata. The sequence continues at coordinate 707,712 of JAOUZG010053121.1, read as the reverse complement.
CCGATATGAATCCCATCGAGCATTTATGGGGCATCATCGAAAAGTCCGTTCGTGCCCAAACTCCTGCACCATCCACACTTTCCCAATTATGGACGTCTATACAGACAGAATACAGACAGAGGACTTCCAACGACTTGTGGACTCCATGACACATCGAGTTGTTGCACTTCGCCGGGCAAAAGGAAGACCGACATGATAATAACAGTCATCCCATGACTTTTGTCACTTCATTGTAATGATTACATTGTAATGGGCAATTTTATTTTGGTAAGATAATGGGTAATTGTGGTCTGCCGATTTTGCATCTTCATAGCCTGCGAATGAGTATACTACATTAATGGATATAATATAAAATAATCTAATCAGATTAACACGATCGTCTTTATCAAAATCGTATTATTTCCTAATAACAGAGTATTCGTGTCATGTCAATAACTACCCCGAAACTGTTTTGGTCATCCCCAATAGGATGGGAATTGAAGAATGGCAGAACAGTTGCGCGGGGATAGAGCTTTGCATAACATTGGATAGCCTAGATGAAGCGAGTGTGTACGTGTTTTTAGGAATTCTGAGGTGAGCTCTGAGTCATTATTAACCGTTTGCACTCCGAAAAATAATCAGATGCAAAATTATTTACGAAATGCAAAGATTTGTTTATTGCTATGAAAAATAAATATACAAAATTATTTTAAGTCAAATTTAATTTGAAAAATTAATCTACGTCTCTTAACCATTTCGTAGGCGTTTTTAATAATTAGATTTGAAAAATAAGTAAATAAAACTTTGAAATCATGCACAATCTTGAATGGTGAGTCAGAGGCACCATCAGAATGCAAAGGCTTAATTATTAATAACCTGAAAGGTAATCCACAATTGTAAATAATGCGCGGGCCGGAATGACCTGGAATTTGTTCGTGGCCGCAAAGTCCTCCATGTGGAGAGTAATACCACTGGGGGTACTGGGTCAGAGGTGATGGTTCTCTGTTTCTGATCTAAATTACGATCTGAGATGTATGAATGAATTTGCATGAATGTGGTCCGCCCCTTAAAAAGGGTTCTGACGTGTGTGTAGCTAAGTCGTACTCTTGGCCCTAGATGGCGCTAGTTGTGAAACAAGTGACGTTCCTATCGGCTTAAATCTGCTGCTGTATCAGCAGGGAACTTGTTCATGGCAAATGCAATTAGTCGCAACAACACACAACAAATAATGCGCAGTTTGTAATTGTAAATATTGCGCAGTTATTACAGCACAATCTCTTTTTCAAACCAGGTCCTTTTGAAAACGGCTGGAACAATTCCGTGTTGGCTAGTGACACAAAAATCTGTTTCACATTTTTCTTCCTTTCAGCAAATACATTGTCTAGCAGGAGTCAATCTCAGCTGCCAACATAACAGAATTGCATAACAAATTTCGATTTTTGTTGTAATTGTGCCTCTTAGGGTTTTTTTATTATTATTTTGTCTATATATTTATCTTATTGCTTATTCTAAAAGAATATCTATTTAATATAAGAAAATATTTAAACAATAAATCATATTTCTATTATTTGAAGCTAAATTTTTATACTTTTATATATTCGTTTAAAGTAAAGCAGGTATGTTGTTGTTTATTAAGGCCCTTGCCATAGACAATATCGCTGAGGTAGTCAGCGATTTAAACCTAATCAGCGCTTCTTGTTTTGTTTGTTTGCTTGATTGTTTTTTTTTCTGTAGTAGCACCAACTAGAGCCCAGAGAACGACTTTTGCCAGTCTCTCATCATATTCACTTGCACAGTCCCTTTTTACAAGGGGGGGAGGGCACAATCAGGCACCTTACAGATAGAGCACAGAAGAACATCCATACCCGAACCAGGAATCCCAGATGACGTGGAAGACGTGCTACCCCTGAAACAGCACGACGTTAAAGATGTTTGTATGCTCTTTAGAATGAAACTATTAATGCTCTTATTGGTTTAGAGATTAGAAATTAGTGAACTTCGCACACCTTAATCGGCCAATTGTAATATTAAAATGCCTTTTGTAAAGAAATGAAATTCCTTTCTAAATTGTTATTAAATTAAAAACCTGATAAAATATAAACATTCCTGTTCATAAACACTATTTATTATTAAATATTTATCCTACATTCAAAAGCCTAGGATGTTCAATACGCGCTACCCCGATGCCAGAGCGTAGGCTGAATTCAGGAGTTTACTGATCAAACAATTGTATATTCTCTAATCCATGATTTAGTACATAAAACATCAATTCACTATATAAGACTCACTTGTTCGTAATATTTTTTTTTTCAAATCGCATTCAATAATATTTTCTATCTCAAAAGCGACGAATTTCTAAAACTTAGCTTTAATTTTTAATGTAATATAATAAAGATAATATGCTATTTCTTCGTGCAGAACAAAATTTTGTTCATCGAACCATCCAATTCATCTAAATCGATGTGCATCCCATTAGAAACAAATCCTTTCTTTTCCTACGCAACTGCTTACATCAGAACAGAGAAAAAAAAAGTTGAATTTTTTTTCCCGGATGCCTCGAATGCAGGAAGGGCGGCATCTTCTATTCTCCTTCGGCAATCCTTTCTCCTTCAATCTGGCAAGTGTCATCCTCCCCTAAGTGCCGAAGATGCCAGAGAAGGGAACCGCAGAAAGGGATTGACTTTGATGAAATCCGAGGCCATAAAAGCATTCCCCTTTCTCCTGAGAGGCCGATGGTCGACACATGATTTTTCTTGTTGCTAGAAATGACGTAATAAACAGTGAGATTTTTCCCTTCGTTCGTTGGATCAAACCTTCAAAAATGAATTTAGAATCAGTACATGTTTTAAAATAGATTTTATGCATTTTCAATAGGACGAGACAAAAAAAAAGGGGGGGGGGTGCTAAAATTATGTAGTTTTACGTTTAGATTTTTCTTTTTTCTTTAATATTTTATCTAATAATTTATTTCTTATTTCATCTAATAATGATTTAGTTTTTTATTTGCAAAGTTAATATTCCTGATATATTTTTTAAAAAAAGAATTGGACATAAAATACTCAAAACTGGGGTAAAAATTAATCTAATGTTTAAATTATATGCCAATGGTGAAAATAGTGCGTCATTAGGCTACAGTAAATTGTGTGTCTGAGTATTTTAAAATGATGATTCTAAGCAGAGTAATCTTATTTTAATAAAACATATTCAGAACCTATTATTTGAATAAAGTAGATTTTGTTTTATTTGAAACACTAATTAGAATAAACTCTTTTCATCATCAATGTTTTGTTAAGCCAAAGTGTTAATGCTTATTATACGTATTGTAATAGTTGCTTTAAAATATTATTTGGAAAAAAAATTTTAAATATTATTTTATGAGTTTCAAATATTTAATTATAATGACAGATGTAATGTGTTTTTGATTTTTGAAGAATCATTTCTGTATGAATGACTTATTCATAACAGAAAAGGAATCATTTAATAATACAAATGTCAACTTTAAAACTTCTTTTCTAATAAGTAATCAAGGATAATACTAAAATGCATAATGTCAGGAAAGTTATTTCAGCAGAAATATACTCTTTTCATCATCAATGTTTTGTTAAGCCAAAGTGTTAATGCTTATGATACGTATTGTAATAGTCGCTTTAAAATATTATTTGAAAAAAATATTATTTTATGAGTTTCAAATACTTTATTATAATGACAGATGTAATGTGCTTTTGATTTTTGAAGAATCATTTCTATATGAATGACTTATTCATAACAGAAAAGGGATCATTTAATAATACAAGTTTCAAGTTCAAATTATTCTTTCTAATAAGTACTCAAGGATAATCCTAAAAGGCATAATGTCAGGAAAATTATTTCTGCAGATATATTTTCTTTCAATTTGAAGAATACTTTCAATCTTTTGTAAAATGGTAAGCGACAAAAATTATAACTTCAAATATTATTCTAGAGCACTTACGAAAATATTTCATCTTCAATTTTCAGTACTGCCATCAATGTATTTCAATGCCTTTTCATCCATTTAAGGTGATCAGTGCAATAAAAATAAAAAGATTTCGTACCTAATAAAACTCCCATTTTTTTCTAAAAACTGAATGAGAACGTCTTGTCAAATTACATAAACATTTCTGTTCCATCTGTAAATAAACAGTGCTTTTTCTTTTATAAATTGGATAAGCAAATGATTATTTAAACTTAGATAAACTCACATAGAGCGTTAAATGAAACGAAATGATTTTACAATGCAATAAGATTCCAATGAACTCTTTTTTTATTCTTATTATTCGATTGCGTTTACATGTCACCTTAGATAAGAGAATTTCACATTTATTTTAATTCTTTTTCGTTTTTCACCATTTATTTAATGTTTTGTTATCTTGATTTCTGAGAGGAAAAACTTGTTCGCGTAAATGATTCCCATTACTTTGATTATTTTGACGTGGAGTTCGGCAATCTGGCTTATTGCTTTTTGCTATCTCAAACTTTATCTGAAAATTTTTCTCCGTTTGTTATTGTTCCTCAATAAATGTTATTTTGACACATCAGAAAAAGACAGTTATTTGAATTCCATTGAAGGATTCCATATTGGATGCGAAATTTAATGTAAAAATGATGCGTAGGTTTTAAAACTTGTTTTATTAAAAAACTATTGGAATGAAAAGTTTCTGTTCTTCAAATATCCAAATACAGAAAAATTTTAAATTCAAAATCATGGAACGTTGACAGTTAAAAAACAAGGCGAATTTAATCAAGCTTGTACAAATTGAAGTACATTAAAATTTGTTCTCTAATTTTCATCATGGAGTAAATAAAATTTGGAATGCTTATTGCTCTTTCTGATTTATTTTCAAAAATTATATTTCTTTTTATAGTACTGAGTTAATTTTTACTGATTTCCACTTGCTCGAAAATAACTTTTTTAAAATTCTACAAGTTTTTAAAGAGTTAAACATCAGTTGAAATATTTTGCACCTTTCTCTCGTAACTTCTCTTGTTGTTACTAAGGGCACTTGCCATGGACAAGCCCCTAATTGATACAACAGCAGATTTAAGCCGAGAAGAGCGTCTCTTGATTTTGAAGCAGCTCCAACTAGAACCAAGAGTACGAATTAGCTACACACTCACCACATTTGCTTGCACAGCCCCTTTTTACAGGGGGCACAGTCATACATCTCACAGATAGCCCACAGAAGAACAACCAAGCCCGAACCCGGGACTCCCAGAACACGAGGAAGACGCTCTACCTCTATGCCAGAATGCCGGCTCATAACTTCTAAGTGCTGCAATGGTCTGGTGGTAAGGTCTCCACTTCGGAACTGGACGGGTTCAGATCTGGATTCGAATCCACCGAAGAACCTTTATGTAAACGAGTCTGTTGCATGTCCCGGTTTAAGCATTCTTTCAATGGTAAGGTGTGGTGTGGAGAGGGGTGGTTTCCAACTCAGATATTGTCCTCGTCATCTGATCACTCTTCAAATTCTTGAGGTATTGTGTTGCCATAGCGTTGCTTTATAAACAAGACGTTAATAAAACTAAATTAAACTTATAACATCTGAATTAATCATTGTTTAATATTAATTTTAAACATTATAAATTTTATATAAAGAATATTATTAATATTTATTTCCAACTTTTTATCCAATTTTAATTGATTTTTTTAAAAAGTAATTTAAGAATATTTTATAACAACGCCGTTTTTATTGTTGAAATGTGAAGTTAAATAAATCACGCTTCTATGTTGAAATAATTTTTTGGACCTTTTTACTTTTGCATTTATTACGCATCTTTTTTGTAATTTAATTTGAATTCAATTTTTATACTTCTGAACTTCTGAAGCGTGATTTTGTTTCTTTTGAAGTGGTTACAATTTGTTAAACAATTTGAATAATTAGGTCTCATTTGTTCAGTAATTTTATTGCATCTAATTAGCATACTAAAAATCGTTTTATGTTTTTTTATCTAGTATTTATTAGATATGATTTTATTTAAATATGAATAAACATGCAATTGAAATATTTTAAAAGTGTGGATTTTATTTACATATGTGCTAACATTATGAACGATCATAATGCATTTCAATCCATGAAAATTATTTACTTGTGGGCAATTGTAATTTCATAATTAAGATTATTCTTCAATAGAAGATAATAACTAAGCATCTAGTTATGCAATGATACTCGTCTTTCCGAATTTCGAGTTCTTGTCTTTTCAAATTTTTCGTGATCCGTCAAACCGATGATGGCTACTCATTTCCAGAGAAATGAATTACTGATGTTCATTGGAAGTTTTCAGTCCTTCAATCCTTAATTTATCTTTTAAATAATCAAAGATTATTCAAAAAAGAGCTAAACAAATCAATTAGAGAGAGCATAATCAATTTGAAAAATTGGAACGTTTTGAATTCCAAATAAATGAATTAATTAAAATGTAGATTCTCTCACAAAAATGTTCACCTGCAGTTTGAAAGTATTGGTATTGTAAACATATTATATATTACTTGAAATTCTCGCTTTAAAATATGTGTTAGATTTATCAAAATAGTAAATGCAAAGAAGCTTAAAATTTTTATTATATACTTCTTCCATTTTAGCTCAATGGCTTTAAACGAAAAGTAGGGGCATATTAACAATATGCAAGGGCAAATCAAAAAGACTTTGAGCCTATTTTTTAGCCAAAATACGGCTGTGAATACTAAGCGAACATATACATTCCCAGCTGTGAATCATTCTTAAACTGTACCAGCCGTATCTGCCTTTTGCTCTGATGAGTGACGCTGCTATCAGTCATTTAAGATGGCGGTTGTTCTTTAGACGTCCGCAGCTTATGAACAGCGACGCGTTATTCGTTTTCCATGGAGCAAGGAACAAATTCCCATAGCAATTCTCACGGAAATGTACCCGAAAAAGTGTCTTTCTTTGAGAAGTGTTCAGTGGTGGTGTCGTGAGTTTCAAAAAGGTCGTGAAGACTTGCACGAGAATGAGCGTTTACTAGGGGAAATCTGAAACACCCACCTTACAGCCCAGACCTTGCCCCTAGTGATTTTCCCGTTTTCGATCCACTGAAAAAGTTTCTGGCAGGACAGATACACATGTGACGAAGAAGCCAAGTATGCGTTCCGACGGTGGTTCCACAGACAGCCGGAAGAATTCTACCACATGGGGAACTCTAATTTAGTGATGCGAGGGGACAAATGTCTGAACCGGTGTGCTGACTATGTGGAGAAATAATGTATGGTACGTAGTACTCTACGTATATTTGAAAATATCGGTATGTACCTGTATTTGGCGAATACAAAATAGGCACAAAGACTTTTTGATTTGCTCACCTATAATCACCCGAATGGATACTTTTTTAGCCAGGTTAAATAAATATGAGCAAAGGTACAATCCCTATTGAAAGTCCTGCAACAAAAGAAGGCCATTGACCTTAGTTTCTTAAACTGTTTAAAATAAAATACTCATGAAACGTTCACATGGGTAAGCACTATTTAAATCACAAATTAATATCGTCAAAACTTTGCTCTATTAGGAGTTTTTAATTTTCCCCTTCAGCAAATTCTTCTCCCATCTTTGAAAAGTTTTGACGCATATTAATTTTCACGTTTTGACATTTGTGCATAGCCTTTTTTTGTTTACTAAAGATCTAAAACTGTGCGTGTTTCAAAAGAACGATATTATTAAATATGGAAGCCAAAGAGTGTTTAAGTTACCTCTCCTGATATTGTTTATATTTTAAGATAACATTTAATCCGTCAAAAAGACTACTATAAAAGTGGAAACTCCCTTCTTCTAGCATGGTCCATATTATGTGGTCAGATTAAAGACAAGGGGAGGAAGGTTTAAAGAAATGTTCTCATATATGAAACAAACACTGACAATATATGTTTTTTTTTATCCAGACTCTTTATTATAGCAGCAATTAACTAAGGTTGAAAGTAAAATGGAGGAATTGCTTGTACACATATAAAAAAAACTAACAAAAATGCTTTTTTGGTTTCTTATGTTTAAATTGTATTGAAAAATAGTGGGTTTTTTTCGATTTTGAAACATATTTGGATACAAAACGCTACATGGTTATTTTTATTGAATTATTGCATTTATTTAATTGCCGAAATGAAGTTTCTTTTTAAAATAAAGTCTTTCGAAGTTGACCTGATGTTAAATTCATAATAAAATAAAGGAAATTATTATAAACCTCTCTGTTATTGTGGATTGATTCCGGAATGTCTTCATGCCTTTTCTCTTTATCCAATTACATTCATACTTTAATAAATATTTACAACTAAAAAATAGATTTAAAAAACTGAATGACTGGACAGTAGCAACATCAACACTGGTGGGAAATATGGCTGAATAATAAGGGCTATCACTGATCACGTTACAACTCTTTCCGTAGAGAGTACGTCCTGTCATCAAAAGAAGGAGCCAAACGCAACCTATTTGTGCACACTCTAAAGTGGAGAGATCCAATCACCATGCCAGAAACCTATCGTCCTCATTTCAAAGTAGCCCCATTTTAATGAGGTCTAAGGGGAAGAATTAATTGTTAAAAATTTCGATAAGAATCACACGATAGATTCATTCCAATTCAAGCCAGAATTTAATATTTTGCTATTATTTCACACCATTGTTACACAAAATGTATCTGCTCTACTTAAGGCTCATAAATTTTTCCTTTGGGTTGGGTATAACACTTTTCTTAGACAGTATCAAGGAAATTTCTCCCTCTGGTTATGTTTAGCCGCACAAGAAAGAAATGAAACAATAAACTTATAATGGACAAAGAAGCATGGCGCTAGCTTCATAAGCGAGATAAAATCTACGATACCGTAGTCGACTTTTGTATTATGGTCATGTTACTCGGCTACTGGCAGTAGCGTCGCAGGTTCGTACCGCGACCTTCATTTGCTACAGTGGTGACCTTGATAATGCAACCTTTCGCAAAAGTCGTGGCGCCATCTACCTGCAGCAAAAACAAACAAATTCATTAAACGCACTTGATGCAAGCAAACAAAGCCGCCAACTCCACTTCACGCAAGCAAGCAAGCAAAGCAAAATCGTCAGACACACTTGACGGAAGCAACAACTCGCCATAACGCTTGACGCTATAAATAATCGTTCGTCCCTCCACCGACTCACTGGTGGGGGAGTACTGTGGCGTTAGCTTCATAAGCGAGATAACATCTACGATACCGACGTCGACTTTTGTATTATGGTCAAGTTATTCAGCTACTGGCAGTAGCGTCGCAGGTTCGAATCAGGACCTTCATTCGGTACAGATATAAAGAGATATAAAATCGTATAATCCAAATTCAAGAAAAATATAAAATCTTGTATGAAGGCAAACAAGTTTTAGTGACTCCTTTATACAGTTAGGTATTAAGAAATTCTTTCTTGTCAAGTAACTGTGCAAACAAAAAAATAGCAACGAGTATCTGTAATTTAATTCACTGTTAGAACTGAAACTAATATGCTTTCATATCGGCATTACTATGATTATTAAAATCTTTTTCTGGTGCCAAAGCATAAACAAAAACTTCTCGAAAGTGTTAATAAGGGCCATAAACTGCCACCCTTAATCGTCTTAATAAGCATGAGCGTCGCTTTTCGTCCACTTGCTTACATTTTCATTTCCCCCTCTCACCAAGTCGTTATGTCGGATATTTTTCTTATTTAATCCTTGGCATCAATGTTCCAGTTACAACTCGCCAAGATGGTCCCTCCAGCTAGTTTATTGGCGAGGTTTTACAACCGTGGTTTGTTTGCAAATGAATCAGTTCAATCTGATCATCGGATTATGTATTTCAATTGCTTTTGCTCATAGTCTGATAGTCTGTTTTCTAAGAAGTTTCACTTCGAATTCATGTTTGAACCTTAGAACAGAATAACACATTCTGCATAATTAACTACAAAATCATGTCCATTTTCTTTTTCTTTTTATTTATACAGCCCCCTTTTTTGTTATTGTTGTTCTATACCCATTTCACATATTTTATACCTTTTATTTGTTAAGGATGTAATATTGTTCCTACCTGCTTTTTCTTTAAAACATATGGAACAAATTCATAAAAGAGGTATTTCTAATTCATATTTAAAAATTTAAGAATAATTATATTATTATAATATTCAATTAGGAACGTTGCATATTTCGATAAGATTTTAAGTAAATCCAATTCATATGAAATGGATACAGGTAACTATAGGCATATTACCAATAAATGTCAATTAAATCAATTTACTTTTTCAGAGAGTTTAATAAATTTTAAATCTGATTTGCTGCATTTTTGAAATTTTGAAATTGTGTTATTTCAATAAAAAATAGTTCGTTATTCAATCTCCGTATTTTCATTTTCATTTCTTTCCAATATAGAAAGAAGACAGTTGATTTTGCTATAGAAACGTCTTATAAGGCTATTTATATAATTATGAATTTTGTGTAAATTAAATATAAATATTAAAAATATCTATGAAATTTTGTTTTATTGTAAATATTTGTAACGAAATCTCGTAAACTAATCAATGATATTTTAAAAGTAATTGATAAAATAATTATGAGGTTAGGGTTTCACATGCCAAACGAATGTTTTATCTTGTTAATATTGTTATGAATTTTATGTAAATAGGATGTAAATATTGTAAATATTTAAGAATTTTTGTGTAAATAAAGAAAGGATTTATAAAAAGTTCAATTGTATAAAACTAGTTATAATGGAATCGCGCGTCAGCGAGAAAAGACCATTCTAAGGGAATTTACAACAGAGGATTGCCATATTTGACTAATTTGGCGATGTAGGTGTTTTGGTGATGTGATGAGGTCGATAAAGATTTATACTACACGATAAAATGTGTAGTAGTAGCTAAGAAATAAAGATTTGTTCTTAGAAAATATTGGTGAAAGTTCCACATTTGCTTGGAGTGTGTCGTTTCAGAGTTTGCCCCGCCCACTTTAGTAAGTCGGTATTTAAAGGGCGCAGCTTAAAAAGGGGAATCAGATCATTCCTGATAACGATCTACGTTAGTTCGCTAGGCTTGAGAGGACGTCTTTTCTCCTGTTGGCGTGCGTTCTACAGCTTTGCTGTGACCCGAAATCAGAAGATTAAATTGAGTTAATTCGCTGTGAATTTGTAGCTTGTGTGAAGTATATTTAATACACGTTTCCCTAGACAATTCTGCATATTTGCATCGTTCTTGTATCAGAATTTTTGTAACAATATTATGAATTACTTTAAAAAGAACATTGTAAAATTTATTGCATTATATTAAAAATATTTAATTCGTCATTAGAGGTTTTCAAATAAAAATTTACCACAAATATTTAATTTCTATAAAAAAATAATATAAATTCAAATTTTCTAGAACAAGCAATTTAATATGTTTTAATATCCATGCTAAAACATTAAATTATAATAGTTTTTCATGTCTCTTTTTATATGAAACACTTTAAAAGAAGAAATAAATACTCATTATTTTCTATTGAATTTTTTTTCTGATTATAATATTTCTATGATATTTCTTTCTCATTTTTCCTTATTTATTTATATTTTAAATTTAAATGTCTTTTAAATGCTATTTTTAAAGAGTAATTTATACCGCAAAATTTATTTACATTTTAATGAGACAGTTAGTGAAAGGACTTCCTCTTAAATAATTGCTTTTTCTTTATAAATCTAATCTCTTACGGCTCTGTTATCAATAATAAAATACCACTTCATGCAAATAATCATGGAAGTAAATAGTAAATATAAAACCAATTAATTCTTAAGATCATCCTTATGTATATTGACACAGCAAATTACTTTTCCCTCAAGGATATACAAGAGGAATTTGTAATACAAGTTATGTATTTTTAATAAGCAATAATCAAATAGCAAAACTAACTTTCACTTAAATAAACACAACTATTTAAAATCTTCCTCTTCTAAAATTTTTGAGCAAAAATTGATAAATACTTGTTTTTTTAGCATCTGAAACAACTTTTAATTTTAATACATAAGACAGATTTTAATAACTTTCTTTTTATGCTGAATTAATTTTATAGTGATTTTGTAATTCTGAATTCATTTTGGTTATAGAAATAAAAAGAATGAATATTTTCTGCTTGAACTTATTGGATTTATATACGACAGTGAATGTTCTAAACATTTTTTTAAAAAAATTTATTTAAAGAAAGAAATATCCTTAATACCATTTAATATTTCTGTCTTCGGAATCTCGATTTTAATTATTTTGACAAATATAAGATGTAATTATTTTTCTATTTTTACTGTGCAATTATAAAATTTAATCTCTCTCCAGAAGTAAACTCAGAAATAAAAACTCTTAAATTCATCGCTTTAAATTGTGCTTCTTCAACTTAAAAATAAAGAGCTATGAAATTTTTATGCATTATCATAAAGCTGCTCACAAAGAAATAATGTACATCGTAGAATAAAAATAATTGTCTTGATTTAAATAAAATTGCAAGGCTGATAATTCCAAAGAAAGCTATTTTTTGCTTGAATCATTTTTACTTTAATAATCGTTTGGCGTTTCCGTCATTTCATTTCCTTTTTACTGCCTTTCATTTCCTAACTTTATTAAAAGACGAATTTTTTCTTCTTGATTTCATTTCATCAATAATTTTATGAAGCAAGAGTGATTTTCATTTCCGCCATTATTTCAACTAGCTTTTGTATCAGGTTTGTTAACTATTAGATTATATCTGATTATAAATTTATAAAAAGGAAGACTTATACTTAGGAAAAATAGGAAATCAGGAGTTTTACCTTATAAAATATGTGGATTTTTCCATTCTAATTTGACTAGAAATTAGTTTAGGATTAGCTTTTTTTATCCAGTCAAATTTTTTTTCAAATTAACTTAAGAATTAGAGTATTACGGCTGGAAAAATGATTGATATGAAATTTGAAAAATACAGTTCAAATAATTTATTACTGAAAATAAGACTAAAACAAGAATATTCAGATTGACAACATAATTGATGTTGTAGGTTTGGTATATTGAGTTCTAATTCCCATACTAATTAAAATAACTTCCTCTCGTATGTACTATAAATAATAGTTCTCAATCAAACTATTAAGGCGAAAAATTAATCTTCATTTATTTTTTACACTCACGAATAGATTTATTAAGACAAATTTTTGCAAATCGATTTCCAAAATCGCTTCCTGTTTGAATTTACTAATTAATCAGATTGAGGTTCATCACATGACATTATATTGCAGATGATAGCCAAATTAATATAAAAATGTTTTATATTAAAATTCACCTCATGATTACTGATTTTAATAACAAAAAAGGCTATCACCATGGTAAACATCATTTTTCCCCCTTTTCAAAATAAATAAATAATAATAATAATAATCTCTACGATTTTTGTAAGCTGATCAATCAAAAAAAAAATGGGTAAAAAATAGAAAGAAAATTTGAATTCTTTTTCTTTTTCTAAATTATATTTAATAAGAATTTTGCAGAAGTAGAATTTCAGAGAATAATTTCAAACACTTTTGCGCCAGCAAAATCTTGAGCACTTTCGTCTAGAAAAAGTAATTACAAGTCATAAATTACCCCAGGAGATACTATTAATAAGGAAAGTGTAAGGTTTTGAAGGTTTTTTTATTCACGCATCTCTCAGCAAGCCATTATCTTAGCTTTTTCTTATTATTGTTGCAGAATTGATTGTGTTATAATTTGCAAGAATGTCATGGTTAGAGTTAAAAACTCAGATAATTTCATAAAATCGATTTTTTCAGAAATCTGTATATTTTGATCACTTATTCAATTTCTACTATTTATACCTACTCATTATATTTATATTGTTCAAATTTTCAATCTTTAATGAAATGTTTTTTATTCATACACTCAAATACAAATACTTTTTTTAAACTTGCAGTGGATGACATTTGATGTTAATACAGTTTTCTCAAATATTAATTCATCATTTTTTATGAATTAATTAAAAATTAACTTTCACGCCTAAACCTCTATTTCTCCGCCACCAAATAATTAATGAATTCAGCTTCTTTTTTTTCCACACTGATGAGAGTAGGTTTAAAATGTTTTCGGCCGATTATTTCAAACGATTCTTTTTATTTTCTTAATGTTTGATTAATTTAAAACTAAACATTGTTAATGAATCGATTTTTTTACATTTATTTTGGAGTATTTTCGAATTTAAATACAACTGAATTAAAAAAATTTAAAATTTCTATTCTTTGTTGAGTTACCCCAATTTACGGAGAAAATTCACGCATTTACGTTGTCTTATTCGGCATTGAAAATTCAAGCATGAACAGTGTACTCTGAATATGATAAATTCAACAATTGAGTACCATCTGAGTGTGTTCTGATTTATTTTCAACGGATACTGATTTGATTTTGTTTTTGCCAGCCATAATTTTTTGAGCCGGCTTGCTGGCACAGAGGTAGCGCGTCTGCCTCGTGTTCAGGAGGTCCCGGGTTCGAGTCCTGGTTCGGGCATGGTTGTTATTCTGTGTGCTATCTGTGAGATGTGTGAATGTGCCCCCCTGTAAAAAGGGGTTGTGCAAGCGAATGTGATGAGTGTGTAGCAAAAGTCGTACTCTTGGCCCTAGTTGGCGCTACTTGAAACAAGAGACGCTTCATTCGGCTTAAATCTGCTGCTGGGTCCAGCAGCGAGCTTGTCCATAGGCAAGTGCCATTAGAAACAACAACAATAATTTTTTGATAAATTATTTTTACTAATTGTAATTATTTAATAAAAAGTAACTAAAATAAAAAAAATCTTTTTTGACCAAAGTAGGAATTTTTTTTATATTACTTGTTTTTTAAATTGGTATTTTTTATAGAAGAATCTTTTCAGCTAAATATGTGAAGATATTATAGTTTAATTTTGCATTTTTCCAAATTACATGCGAAGCTTAAAATTGATTACGACCTAATTGACATGTTGACCTTGTCGTGTAATTATTACATAATATTGGACACATAGATTTGCGTTTATACGATAATGGATAGTTTTGAATACAGTTTGCTATTTTGGTTGTATGGTTTGTTTGTAATATACGGCTGAAGTTATTTCAGTAACTAAAGTAAGGTAATTTAATGTAATGAGATAAACAAAATCGTATTTATTAAATCCCTATTATTTGCATGCAGCTAAATATATGTTTTACACTTTTCTTCCTTTAAGCAAGTTTATTGCCGGTATGGGGTCAGAATCAACTGCCAAAATGTCAGACGCATTGTTTGACAACGGATTGTGAAACCCTCCACACTTTTGCGCGTGCGTTAGGATGGGTTTAATTCGACAAAATAGGGGTGAAAGGAAAGATGAAAAGAGGATATGTTTATACTCAACAATGAAGACTCGAGTTTTTATGAGATGTAAACATTACAGATGATTAGATATTCTTAATTATTTAATTAAAAACTAACTTTCTCGCCAAAAATCTTCATTTTCTCGCCTGCCAAAAAAAGTAATGAATTCAGCTTTTCTTCTCCACACTAATGAAGTTAACCTTAAAATTTTTCGGTTGATTATTTTAAGCGATTCTGTTGATTTTCATAACGTTTGATGAATTTAAAATTAAACATTGTTAATGAATTGATTTTTCCGTTTCATTTTGAAGTATTTTTGAGTTACAATAATACAAAATAAAGAAAATTAAATAATTCTAGTCTGTATTGCTGTTATAACTGGTGTATTTGATTCCTCAATTGCGCTCAAAATTCAATACTAGTATAGTTTTTTGATAAAGTATTTATAGTAACTGTAGTTGTTAGACCTATATAGCCTGGTTGGTTGGGCTTTGATTCGCATTCCTTAGGCTGCGAGATCAAACCTGCCTGCCGACGAATCTCCATGTGTGGTGGACGGTAAATCCACCATGGTCACAATGTTCTCCATTTGGAGAGTAATGCCACTGGGGGTACTGGGTCAGAGGTGATCGTTCTCTGTTCCAGATATAAATTACGATCTGTAGATGAACGAATGAAGTGCTTGAATGAAGTCCGTCCGTAAAAAGAGTTTGTTTATGTGAGGTAAGAGTCAGACTTCTATTCTCGGGTGCTCAAGATTCATACCCTCAGAAACTACTACCCCCACCTAAATTAATGCTATTTAATATAATGAATAAATTTTTGTCGGAGGCGACTTGTAACAGTCGGTGATCGACGTCCTGGCAAGGAGGTAACGCATCTTCCCCCTGATATGCGTGTCCTGGGTTCAAATCCCGGTTTGGGCATAGTTTTTCTTCCACTGTTCTGCCTGTGATATGTGGGAATTCCGTCCCCCCCCGTAAAAAGCGAATGTGATGCGTGAGATTTTAAGACGTATTCTTGGCCCTAGTTTGGCCCTAGCTTCTAGAAACATGAGACGCGTCCTTGGCTTAAAATCACTGACTATGTCAACGAGCTTATCCATGGCAAGTGTCATTAGAAACAAAACAAAAAAAACAATAATCGGCAAAAATGTACTTAGTTTTGAATTTAATATTGATTTAATTTATTTTGGGAAATCTCTTTTGCAATAGGTAAGAACTTTTTATATTAAATATTCGTATCATAGTAAATAATTACAAAAGGTATTTTAGTTAAATATATAAGAACTTTGCAATTTCTTTTTGAGACGCTTTGATTTGTTTTTGGCTGTCAAATTTTTCTAAATGCAGTAAATTTCTAACTATCGGAGTTCCAATTCGTAAATGCTTAAGAGCACTTTGAGAAACGCTAGCGGTAGTTTCCTCTCACTACTATCTCACTTACTGTATGGTAAAGAGTTATCATCATTCCTCTGCAAAATTCTGAATCTAGAATAACCTCATGAATGTTTTTAGTGATCAACAGCAACAAAATATATGTTTTCGGCCCAAATGTACAATTTTTACCTAACCTATGGTGTGGCATTTGGTAATTTCTTTCAATGATTAATCCTTGTTATGTAATTATTTCTAATGGTGCATGCCATAGACAAGCTCGCTGGCTAAGTCAGTGATTTTTAAGCTGGGGTGTGTATTTTGTCTTTTAAACAGCGCCAACTAGACCCAAAATTACGACTTTTGCTAATCACTGATCACATTCACTTGCACAATCTCTTTTTACAGGGGGACACATTCACACATCTCACAGATAGAACAGATGAAGAACAACTATGCCCGAACCGGGACTCGAACCCATTTTTCCCAGATCACGGGAAGGCGAGTTACCCCTGTGTCAGGACGTTGGTGATAGTGTAATTAATACACAAGGGCTAGAAAACCGAAAATATATTTTATAAATATTATTTCTGACTGTTTAACCCTTTATCTACAGAATTATGTTGCCATCAATTTTCTAACTTCATTTTTGCACTAGGGGTTAAGTTTTCTTGCAGAATAATCATAGAGAGCCAATGAGGAAAAAACAAATTAATAGAAATATCTTAATTAATTTAATTATTAATTAAATATTTTTCATACCTCTTTTTTTCTTATATTAACTTCTTCAAAGTTGGGTTAGATACTCAATGTTTTTTTAGAATACTATCGTTAAAAATAGTCATATTACGAAAATACAATCCAGATTTAAAAGGTACTTATAAGTACCGAAGTAGATAAAGGGTTAAAACACACATTTTGAGAACTTCAACTATAGATAGAAGATACATTCCAAATATCATTTATTTAAATCTCTGCGTTTTTGAGCCATTGCATTTACGTACACACGAAAGAACAGGCCTATAGATGGTCGAACCCTTGACAGATTTGTTTTAAAATTTTATATGGATACTTTACTCTTTAAACGGTAAAATCAAGAAACAATATTTTATTTGCCTAACCCTTAATTTTGCTTATTTTTGGTATTATCGTGCACTCAGACAGACGAAAAGGAAGGCTTTCTCCGAATGGATTCGATTGAAATTTACACAGCAATCTGTAAATTCATTTTAAATAGAAAACAATTTTATCGACCTCACTTAAAGCAGTTTTAAACTTTCTTGTTTACCAAGAACCAGACAAAAATATGTTTTCTAACTCAAAGAATATTGAATTCGTCAAAATATTTATTCCAAATATTTGACGATTACAATGGTTTCACTTTAATATAGAAATACTCAAACAAAACACTTTTTGTACATAACAAATAAAGTAAAATGAACCATTTTGATTTATACTTACAAGACATCATTTTTAGTACAGTATATAAATATATGAAAAACCATTATGTTTATAATCATTAAATAAAAATACTATTGGAAAATTTGATTTTTATTATAATGTCAGAATATGATGTTGTTTTTGGGATGAGGTTTTTGGCTCCAACAAAAATTCGCAGAGCGAGAAAAAAAAATTTTATTACCTGCACGAGCATCTCAAAAAATCAGCTTTTAATAAGTCGTTGCTATTGCATTTACAAAAGCTCTGATTAAAAAATAAGTTAATGTCTACCGAAAATAAAACCTAGAAAAATGTCATTTTGAGCACGTGATTATATGAAAGGAAATAAGTAGGAAATGTGATATATTTTTTAAACAATAAATGCGAGACAACGTTTTTTGAATGTTTGCAATACTAAAGTGACTCATTCAATTAAAATGAATAAATATATATTTAACTTGCACGAGCACGTGGTGCTTGGCCGTTCAAGAAATGTTCTTCTGACATGATACATTGAAATACGCACAGCAGATATCCTTTTAATCTTTTTCTGTTAATTACCATTGTTTTATTAATTATTTAACAATATACATAATTGAATATATTTATCGGAAGTTATCTCATTATACTAGTTATAGTCCTATTGTATTAAATCACTTTAACGAAAGAAGCTTTAAATTACTGGAAAATTTTCTCTTGGATTTTATTTGAATAATTTGGCAGAACAAAAAATGTAATTACTTTTTCCTTTTCTTATTTTTCATTTATAAAATTTTGGTATCCAAAACAAAACAAAAAAACGACTTAAATTCTGTGCTTTAAATAATGCTCTTACTTCGAAATAAAAGAGCATAGGAATTTTATGCCTCCTCATAAACTTATCCCAGCATAAATAATGGAATCCAAAGCGAAATAAAAATGGCTACCGAAATTTAATAAAAAAAGTAATGGCTGATAAATTTAAAGAGCATCATTTTCGCATGAATTACTCCTGCCATCATAATTGTTTGACCTTTACAGTTTGTGCTGTACTTTACCGTAGTTTCTTTTCATTTTTTAAAATAAAAAGCAGAACAATGAATCTAATTTTGTCGAATTAAATAATTCTATGAAATATAATTTCTAAAACAGTTTCGCAGAATTTTTTATTGTTTTATTTCGGAAGTTTTTTATTTAGTTTTCATTAGTAACCTGATTAACCCAGTATGAATAATAAAACTCTGAAAAAGTAGTTAATGTTTAATTTCATGTAATATTATATTCATAATGTAATGTAATGTAATTTTCAAAACACCTGGCAATGATACTTCAAACAGTTTGCATGATTTTATTCATAAGAATATTTTGTTACACCTTTGGGGCTTTTTATACGTTTAAACCTTGTTAATAGCTCATCAAAAGGGAGTTCAACTGCTCATTATTGCTCTTAATTTTAAAAAAGTTAAATTCAAGGAATGAAAAATGTCCTCATAAAAAATTTGTAAATTGTATTTGAAAAAAATCACCGACTAATTATTTATTCCTTTAAATCTTGTTAATAACTCATCAAAAAGGAATTCAACTACTTATTATTGCTCTTAATTTTAAAAAAGTTAAATTCAGGGAATGTAAAATGTCTTCATAAAAAATTTGTAAATTGTGTTTGAAAAAAAATCACCGACTAATTATTTATTCATTTAAATCTTGTTAATAATTCATCAAAAAGGAATTCAACTACTTATTATTGCTCTTAATTTTAAAAAAGTTAAAT
Organism: Argiope argentata; assembly: GCA_026289955.1. Classification (NCBI taxonomy): domain Eukaryota; kingdom Metazoa; phylum Arthropoda; class Arachnida; order Araneae; family Araneidae; genus Argiope; species Argiope argentata. The sequence continues at coordinate 687,859 of JAOUZG010053121.1, read as the reverse complement.
TCAGGGAATGAAAAATGTCTTCATAAAAAATTTGTAAATTGTATTTGAAAAAAAATCCCCGACTAATTATTTATTTATTAAATCTTTTTAATAACTCATCAAAAAGGAATTCAACTAATTATTATTGCTCTTAATTTTAAAAAGTTAAATTCAAGGAATGAAAAATGTCCCCATAAAAAATTTATAAATTGTGTTTGAAAAAATTACCAACTGATTATGTATTCATTTAAATCTTGTTAATAACTCATCAAAAAGGAATTCAACTGCTTATTATTGCAATTAATTTTAAAAAGTTAAATTCAGGGAATGAAAAATGTCTTCATAAAAAATTTGTAAATTGTGTTTGAAAAAAAATCACCGACTAATTATTTATTCATTTAAATCTTGTTAATAACTCATCAAAAAAGAATTCACCTACTTATTATTGCTCTTAATTTTAAAAAGTTAAATTCAAGGAATGAAAAATGTCCTCAAAATCAGCAACTCATTTCTGTTTACATTTTTTTTCAAATGTTTGCAAATGAAATTATTAATTTTTCGTCTTTTAAGAGATTGAGAAATTTCTATAAAATAAAATTATGAGCATATCAGTTCAAAATATTCAAAGATATACTAAGAAAACAATTTAAGGATTGCTTCAATAAACGATAATTTTGACAATAGGTCAGGCTAAGAATATATTCCTTTTTATTCAATATTTTTAATTCAATAGTTAATGCGATTATTTTGCTTTAGGAACTAATATTTTTATGTAATTACTTTACTGTTGTTAGCAATAAAATAAGACAAAATCAGAATTCAAAAAACAAAATTTATCTCTACTTTTAATAGAAATTAAATTGTATTTTCGAGGCATACTGTTTATTAAAGTCAGAGATTTTGGAGAAGGTTAGCAATTAATTTTAACAAACCAAGCTTCAATTAAATGGTATTGGAGTAGCTGAAAGGCCTCTATTTTCGCCCTCTTTACCTTAGAATTGATTTTAAATAAAAAAAAGCTTTGCCTAAAGCAATTAAAGGTATATTTTATTTATCATTCATTTTTAAAAATCATTTATACATGAAACAGGAAATCCTTTTGCCTTTCTATTTTAGATCTTTTACATTTTCAAGCAAAGGCCTGTTTGTTTGGTATGTGTATTGTTACAAATCTGTAATATTTCATCACTGCAAAATTAGTTTTATTGTAAGGAAGAGAGTTTCACAGATAATTCTAGCTTATCCTATATCAGGTGAATCTCTATAGATCAATGTGTCATTTTTTTCTTAAGAAATTTTTAAAGATGTATAGAATAATTTTGACTTGTGATTATTGAGAAAATAATAAACTAAATACTAAAAACTCTTTATTTACTTCGAAAAAACACTATGTACTAGTAAAGGTTTCCCTTATATATGTAATTCAAATTAAAATATCATAAAATAAAAAAGATTACATTGTAAGATGTTAATTCTAATAGAATGCATGCTGAATTAGAATCAATTTCAAAATGGTTTCTAAGTTAATTTTTAATGTTATTATATTTTTTTTAAAATAATTATTCTCAGGCAGGTGTTGATGAAAATATGGTTAAATTAGCACGAGCCAGTTTCTTCAAACAGTCAAATGTGTCTAGAATGGAATTCCATGCTTCCAAAATTTCTTTAGTGGCATTTTTAATCATATTCCTTGCTAATCTTTCTTTTTCAATCAAATCCACCTTTTTCCTTGTTTTGATAAATTTTTGAATCTATATTGAACTAATATATCTGGTTAATCACTCAGCTGCAATTCAAATTCTTGAATTCTAACCAATCGAATTGGGACAAGTTCAGTCTATCAAATAAAGTCACATGCAAATAATTTTGATCTGTCACATGCCATAAACGGTACGCGTGCCAATGGCCAAGAAAGAAACACCCAATTGTTCGAGACCATTTAGTAGCTTCAACGGCAAAAATAAAAGGTCTTGAAAACAAGGGTCTCAAAAGCACAAAACAATAAAAACGAACATAAATTAAATATGTGGTTTTGTCTCCAATATTGTTGCTCTAGATCTAATTTGCATCTAATCTTAGAAAGGACGAACTCTAAAATTCAAAATTCCCTTTACTGTGTTACAGGCAACAAAACGCTATATTATACTAGGATAGTTTAGTTTTAGTTACATCAATGTCCTATTTTAAAGCAACACTCGGGATATTTTGGGACAAACGTCATAATATTGAATCACAATCGGATAACGAGGACGAAAGCTGAGATGGCACCGTCAACTTCAAACTTCTACACCATGCCAGCGTTTGGCCCCTTTGGACTGAACATGCCCCAGACCCGCTTACACTACGGTTTTTCGAAGGTATCGGGTCCCGACTTGATGTTAGGATTTGGAAATATCGAGAAGAGAAAAAGATCAAGGGAATTTTTATTCGCTTCGCAGGCAAAATAATAAGGGCAGAACAGAACGCCGTCTCATACCCCCGTATCTGTGACCATTCTGGTCACTTCACGGTTTGGTGGGCATGTTACGGGAATTTTATTTTAATTAATAAGATACATACAGTAAGAAATATAAAATAAAAACAAAACTATTTACAGAATTTACAAGAAAATGGGATGATAATGAGAAAAGTTTACAGAGGTTTTCTTCTTTTAAAAATGGTTTAACACTATTATTAGCTGAAATTTAAGATGAGTTATGATGTTAGTGAATAATAGGAAACTGCTTTTTTTTTATCCTCAGTCTTTTTGAGTATGAAACTTGTTGAGGACTAGGAAGGTGAGAACAGATTTCTATTTCCACTTATGAATTTAATTATGTGATGAATTTTTTGCCTGGATAGACGGTTGCTGGCGACTCTTCTCAGCCATTCCAGTTCATGGATTGGTGATGGTTTCTTCATATGCCAAGAGATTGTGAGAATACATTCCGTGGCATAATGAAGTGCCGTGCCAGTCCCACCACAACTGCACTGGTCACTCTCAGAAAGGTCGAACCTTTTCAGGTAGGCAGGAAAAGGGCCGTGTTCTGAGAAGAAAATTATATCCTCTCTGATCCAGTTTGTAGGATAAAGATTGACTGAAGGCAGAATATTGAAGACTTTCCTGCCTGTGTCACCATTGCTCCAATATCCTTGCCATTCTTCTAGCATGTCTTTCCGGAGCAGGGCTTTTATATATGGTTTGGGAAGTTTTGTTTGTATATAATGTTGCCCATTTCGAGTTGCGTCCTTTGCTAGTTGGTCTGCTTTTTCGTTGCCTAAATTTCCTGCATGCGCTTTAACCCATGAGATCTGTATTGTTGGTTTTGTAAGCAAGATACCAAAAATTTCTCTTGCTATTTGGTTTGTACTCTTTGGATTAGAAGATGCCATGATGCTAGCTCTATTGTCGACATGTATTTTAAAAGTGTTGTTGTTTGAGAACTGTGATGCATATTTTACTGCTTCATGTAGTGCAGTGAGTTCAGCTTGAAAAACGGTATTATTGTCATTAAGTTTGGCAGACCATTGGTAGGACCAGGAATCATTTATCAGGACACAAAACGCAGCTCCAACTCCATGTTCTGTTTTTGAGCCATCTGTGAAGATGTTGATATTGCTCATTTGAGATATAATTATTCCTTCTTCCAATGAGATTTGGGTGGGATTGAGATGCTGTGAGGGGTGAGTTGACCAGCCAGTTGCTTTCGCCTCTAGCTCTTCTGGTTGAATCTCTGTTATGTTGTGTGCAAGAGGAATTCTTAAGCGATATATTGATGTTAATCTGGCTTCAAACTGTAATTGCAAGTTTAGGGGCGGGATGCCGAGAATGGTTTGTAGAGCTGATGATGGAGTTGTGCGATATGCACCAGAAATGTAGAGAAGAAAGGGTCTTTGAATGGAGATGAGTTTCTTCTTCATTATGGAAGTTGGGTTTAGACACCACGCTGAGGAGCCATGGGCGAGCATTCTCTCAACCACTGTCTTATAGAGAATTCTCCTGTGTTTCTGAGAGATTCCCCATGTGTTGCCAGCGATTCTTTTGAGACTTTGGTGCATTTTAAGGGCCTTTTCTCCTTGTTTTTTTATATGTTCCAGCCAGTTTAATTGATCATCAACATGAATTCCTAGATATTTGAAAGATTTAGATCTCTTTATGATGTCTCCATTCCAAGTGACTCTGGGGCCTCTCGCGATTTTACTGAACAAAATATGGGTTGTTTTTTCCGTGGAGATGGATAATTGATTATTAGAGCACCAGGCATTAAATTGGGCTATTGCTAGTTGGGTTTCTCAACAGTAATGTTGATGCTCTCTATTAGCGCGATATTTTCCAATACCATCACTACAATATTTTTTGACATTCAAATTATCGTATTGTATAATGAAAATAATGTAATAACATTTTAGTTTTCTTTTCAAGACGTATGAAATCCATTTTTTACTAAAGAATACTTTATTTTTGTAATTTAGAACATAAACCTGAGAGCTCTAAATATAGAATTAAGTGCATATATACGTATTTTCAAGAGCCCAATACTAACTTTTAAATTATTTGAAAATAAGGCCCTTAAGCGTATCGATTTTCCATCAACTGTTGCATTTGATCACCATAAGTATTTTCCAATAATCACTTACCGATGCTATATTTATCGAGAATAAGAATTTGAAAACTTGCGATCTAATGACTTAGAGTCAATTTTAGATTAAGTTTCTGGATTTGAATTTTCTTTGTCAATTTTTTTTTACTACACGCAATTTATTTAAGTTTTTGTAATTATTCAACAATAAATATTTGAAATGTTAAGTTGAAACATTTTACTTAAACTTTTATAATATGTTGTTATTTAAACCACATTAAGACAATATAATAAGTATCAAGTATAAAAAAAGGATTTTAAGGCCTGCATTATAGCCGTAAAAAATTTATTTTATAATTTTTTTGATATAACCCTTTTTTTTCTTATTAAATAAAAAAATTGCTAAAATTTGAAACGAAATAATATCTTTGTTTTTGAAATTACAGTGGCCTATTGTTTTTATAGTAATTTGCAAGTGTGTATTTTATTTTTCTTATACTAACATACAGATGGCAGCACAAATCTCTACAATCTATGGGAATAGTATTACCGCTATTATTGAATTCGTTAGAATATACAAATGTCTACTCTATCTACTCACAGCATTCCGATTCATTTTAAATAACGTTTAATAAGGAAGGGGAAAAATAATAAAGAATGAATTTTTATGGAATTTTATTCAGCATTTTTAATTCATTTATTAAGCATTATTTATTAATTCCATTCCAACATAGTATATTTTTATTTTTTAAAATTATATATATATATATATATATATATTTATAAATTAAAAATAATTTATATTTAAATTAATTAGATATAGCCAATATTGTTACTACTAAAACACAGATGTAATTAACCAATTAGTAAAAATTAGTTTAGCGTGGTTACTATGCTTTTTATGGATTTTTTGGAATTTCTTACAAATGGTATGTTCCTTGATTTCTTGCGTTATTGATATTTTTTTTATTTGTGATTGCGTGGTCTTTTATAGTTTGTGAAGCTCTCAATTTGTGTTTGATTTTGTTTTACTGGTTTATTTTTAGTCTGTGTTTATTTTATCTTTATTTTGATTGGATTTTGAAATGATTTTAATATTTTAACATTTATTGTCTTTTTTCATGATACTAGTTTGTCTTTAAGATCGCAATTTCGAAGGATTTTTGGGTTACGAGGAGTCAAAATATTTTAACGAAAGTCAGACCCATCATACAGAGAAAATTTCCCTTTTTTCACTTTTAATTAATTTCCAAATTTTTGTCCCAATTTAGCCCATAGTAACTTCATTT
>JAOUZG010053121.1:631558-645907 GCA_026289955.1 Argiope argentata | reverse complement strand
TTTTTTTTATCTCTGTAGATAGCAAATTAATTTAAATTTAAAAAAATCGTTACGTTTGAGCTTCATGATTCAAAAGAATATTTCTTATGTAAAAGTTCAGTCTGATTAGACCTGAGGCACCTATATCAAATAAATTGAATTTATTCACACTTTTAAAATTATTATCTTTAAGTGCCTTCATTAAAACATAAATACATTACATACATACATAAAATATAAAACATAAATGCATACATTTCTTCTTTAAATAGGATATAAAAACCATTCTAGACAAATTTCGCGCATCTTTCGAATGGGCATTCTTGGAGTACAACAGGATATCGCTAAATTAGTAAAATTGAGGCGATTTTTTCCATTTAGAATATTCTGTGTTCACACTTCGACTCTCTGTGTACAGAAAAACATACACTGATGAGCCAAAAAAATGATATAGCAGATCATATGTAAATAATGGAGGTATTCAACCAATCAGCGTAACGCTATGTTGTCGACAAAGCAAATATAAGACGGCAGGTATCTGAAGAGACTGTTACATTGATTCTTGCTCTATACGATATATTGTTTTATACTATTCTTGCTATATACATATATTACATTGATACGCTACTATACGATATATGTATCACTTTTTTGGCACTTCAGTATCTATTCTTTGCATGTGACAGTGAAAGTAATTCATGTTAAAATAATTTAGACTTATCTTTAAAACAAATAATTAATCATTCTGAAAAGTATTTCGCAACAAAATTATTCAGCTGATGGAAGGTATTTTGTATTACTCCAAAAAATAAATGCGTATAATTGTTCAATTTTGAATTTCACAAAAAAAGTTATCTTCACCTTCTTAGCATTCAGTAAATATTTTTACTAATCAAAATTTAAAAATAAATAAGACCTCACAATAAGGCATCAGTATGAATGGTCCCTCAAAGCAATCTTCCGAATACAATGAATTAACCTCGCACAAATTAGATAAGAAATAAAAAGCTGAAAATATCGATTATTCTTAATCCGTTTATATACTTAACTATGAGAAAATTATGAACTTTAACTTCTCCAAGAACTTTATTGAACCAATAACTCTAATGTAATGAACCAGAACATGAAAAACTTCAAATGTAGCTGAAGATTTCAACTTGATGCCCCACCACAATAAGAGTTGTGAAGTTCTATATTATAAAGAACAACGGAGCTTTTGCTTAGGAATCTGGAATGGAACTCAGTCATCTTGTTCATGAAAAATAATTTTAAGCAATAGTTTTTTTTTTCATTTTGGATGTGTTGAAACGAAGAAAGTGGAATAAAATTCTTTAAAGTTTGAAATTTTCTCTCCACCGTGACCAGTGAAGCGTAAATAAAAAAAAGTATACATTGAAATGATAGGTATTTTTTATAAAGAAGTTTACCAAAACGATAAACAATGAAGAAGAACTGAAGACTCTTCACTTGAGGGAATTCATGCTGAACTGATCTAGAATTTAAAGAATGTCTGAAAAAGAGTTGCAAAGAGGTAAATATTTACTTTTCAGAACGTAGATTTTCGACCATTTTTTTCTATTTTAAAATGAATTTTATATTAAAAGCATTTAGTCACGTTTCGTAGACTTTTCCTTCATTAATTTTATTTTGAATCTACTAATATTCGAGCTATCTACTAATATGTTCATTGGTATCATATAAAAAATGGTTACAGTAGAAAGGTGTGTCAAAAATTTTAAAAAATTACATTTTAATTTTGAGTTAAGGATTTTCATATACATTTTTCAGTTATACTTAAAACAGATCTTCTCTGATTTTGGTTATAAAAAATATTATTTAAAGGAATCCGCTTTAGTCACATATATTTATCAGAAAGTAACTTCTAATTCCCTTTCTGAAATATAAAATAATACAACTATCGAAATGTTGGCAAAATAATAATAATTAGTCTCAAAATAAAATACAAGTAAAAAAGCAAATTCAAGAAAAGAAATATAATTTAAATTTATACTGCTATCACAAGATTCTCAAATCGCAAATTATACTGAAATCAAAAACATTCTTCTCAGTGGGTTATTTTATTCATTTTCAAAGGAAAAACAATGTTTATGAATTTATTTTATAATTTTCCAAAAAAAAACTTCCATTGCGTACTTTTTCACATAAAAGCTTTTGAAATTATATTCAAATGTGTTTGTTTATATGACATGATTTTTTACTGGAGCAACAATTTAGAGCAATAAGAATTCTCAAAAAAATTTTGATATTCACTTCAACTTTCACTATTGTCTTGAAAATAAGAAATTTAAGTCTTTTAATGTTTCAGCGACTTTCTGCTGTGTTATGATTTCCATAACAAGAGATTAAAATTTAACTCATTTTAGTGTTTCATGCCGAAATTTCATAAAACCGATTTTCAAAGTTATTGGCTTCTACATTTTGGTTTACTAAAAATATTATTGCTTAGCTTTTTTTTACTTATTATGTTATTCTTACTCTTAAGATATTTTAAATTATCTATTAAATTTTTATTAATAAATGATATTCTTAGTCTTAAGGTATTTTAAACTTTTCTATTTAGAGTCAGAGCTTTATTAACAATTTTTTATTGTTTACCTCCAGATGGCATTCCATTTTAAAAAACGTATCGATTGAATAAGGACAAAATTCTAAAACTTTTTAAATATTTTATCATATAAAATATTCGCAATTCACAAAATTAAAAAGCAATCCAAAAACTCTAAAAATTCCATAATTGAATGGAAATTAAATTATATAGTTTCCAAGAGAAATCTGTTTTCATCAAAGATGGGTACTTTCCGTTAGCCGGGCACAAGCAAAAAATCTCCAAAGAAACTTAGCGAAATTCTACATTATTTCGCGATTTTTCGTTTTAAAATCTCTGCAAGAAATTTGGCCGAATTCTGCATTATTAGGCGATTTTTCAATTGCACCTGGCTAGAGAAAAAGAACCCAGACAGGAAATCTACGAACAAGCATTCAATATTTCTGGAACAAACACTTGTCAAATAAAATAAGCTCTACGTAGATTTTACCCTTTTTTCATTTAATTTCTATAACAAAGAAAACTATCGTAATGTTTAGAAAAATTTCATACTGAAAAATCTATGCCATCAGACATTTAGAGTTTTAAAACCACTCCAAGAATTTCCCATTATTTCGCTACCGTGATCTTTATCGCGTTTGACGAATCTTTACTTAACGTCTGCAAAGGTGAAAAAATTTATGGCAGTCGGAACTCGTAAAAGTCTAATGTTCGAAAAGAATTAAGATCTTTTAATCTTCCACTGACATTTTGTAGCGTTACAATCTTCCTGAAAGGGAATCTAAACTGAACCGTTCGAGGAATTCCCTTTCTAATTCTAGAAACGGTTTATTGCTTGCAGACAGTAGTAAAAAAGATCGGAACAAGTTGACCGTAAAGAAAAAATATAAAACATTTAAAAATACCTTGGGCAATAGTAAATAAAGTTAATTTAATAACTATGTTTCTAACAAGAGAAAAGAATTTTACTGCAAAAATTTTAATTCAGTAATTTTTTCTTTAATTAATAAATACCTATATAATCTTAAATGTAAAATTGTTTAATTAAATGTGCTGGTATTTTTCAGGCTCGTAAACTTATATCTTAATAACATTTGATTAAAAATAAAATAGAAATGTCTATTTTTGAAAGAGTACTCTCAAATGTAATGCTGTAAGATTTCATTTTCAATTTTAAGAGTATCAATTTTAAAATTTCATTTATATAAAAGCTGCATTTCATTATTCTTTACATATTTATTTCCTAATTTGCTAGAGCTTTGTAATTTTTTCCACAAAGTTGTTAAAAATAAACAGTATTTTAATATTTTCAAAATGTATTTGTCAGTCAATAGTTTATCTACTTAAGTTTTTATGACGTGCTGGTGCAAACAATTGATATGATTATCCGAAAAAAAGTGAATTAAGATTTAGTGATTAATTTAATTAAACAATGTAACTCTCTGAAACATGATGAGGGCTTTTTAGGACATAATTTGTAATGTTCTCTCATGGTTAAAGAAATCCGATACGGTATCACAAAAAAGAGTTATTCAAAGAAACTATGAATAATTGTATCTTCAAACCCAATTAGTTTTTCCATTTGTTGTGTAATAATATGAGAAGCATTTCCTAACTATTATTATACAAGTGTTGTTGTTACCTATGGGACTTTTGATGCTGATGCATCAAAAGTCCCATAGGTAACAACAACATTTGATGCATCAGCAGATATTAAGCTGAAAATATGACTCTCTTTTTGTACAAGTAGCGCCATCCAAGGCTAAGAGTACGACATAGTACACGTACGTTACAACCCTTTATTTATTTATTTGGGGGGGGGGGGTTCATTCGTTCATATTCGTTCATGCACCCACAGATTGTGAGTTAGATCTGGGACAGAGAACGATCACTTCTGACCAGTACCCCATTTGTAATACTCTCGATATGGAGGACTTCGCGATCACGACAGATTTAACGAGCTCCAGCCGCCACAGACTCGGGGAATCTTTTGACCGATGAGTTCGGGGAATCTTTTGGCTGATGAGTTGAACTCGTATCCTAATAAGTACGAACCAACCAGAACATCCCGACCAATTATAAAAGTTATTACAACTATTAAAAAATTCATAATTTGTATATATTTGAAAAGTCGAAAGTTTGCATATTATTTATTAAACAATGAATCTTACAAGAACTTCTGTGTTAAACAGATAGATTTTTGGCTTTTCTTCTGTAAGTAAAAAAAGTGTTTTCTTATGATTTTGGTGCGTATATAACGCATTATATTTATTACAATTGTATAAAATTCAATACTAGAACATTTACAAAAAGTATGCACTTGGTAAACATATTTTTATTCTTTTTTCAGGGCGATAATATTAAGGAACAGTGGATTATTGGACACTTTTGGATATTACTCAGTCAGGTTTATTAAATTTTGTATGCATATGTATTCAAATATAATACATCAAATTTTAAAAAAAAAAATACTTTAAAATAAAATATATTATTTTTCAAAAAATGTAAAGGTTATATTATTTTTATATTTTTTATTTTTATCTTCTTAATAAAATTTACTCTGAACTGCAGTTTAATAAGTACGAATTTTCAGGTTATTCATTTGCAATAATGTTCAATTTAATTAGCTCAAAGACGATTTTACCTAACTTTTCATAGAATATTCATACATTTCTAAAGAATTTTTAGTTAGATCCGAATAAATTTCTAAATAAAGAGGTGACGAGAGAATTTAGAATATTAGAATTTTAAAAGCCCTCATTTATTAGCATATTAAAATCTATCTTATTTAGTTAAAAAGTTTGATTTATTTATTATTTGAGTTTCTATCTAATTTATTTACTCTTTTTTTGAGCTCATAAGCTGTTATCAAAAATATCAAGGAATCTTGATAATCTCATGTCAGAATCCTGATTTGGGAGTCCAAGGTTTCTAATTCAAATTTCAGCTGCTGAGTTAGTTATATTCTACAGATTCATCTATACTACGTGCATAAACCATTTGAGTTCAGACAATTGCAATAGTTTCCTACTCAATTAGTCATAAGTCACCTTTTTCAATAGGTTTACCAATTGATGATGGTTGATAAACTCGTAAAATGTCAATTAATAGCTCTCAAAACAATGTAAAAATTAGAAGTAACGAAATTGATATTTTGCTGCTACAGAAATTACATCAAAATATCTACACTTTTAACATCGCTCATTAGTTTCAGATATCCAAAGTAAATCAAACATCAATTTATATGTCAGTTTGTGTGACAGATGGAGAAAGGTAATCTTATTTTATTGAACACGTTCCTCATATGAAGTTTAAACCATGTCCTTTGTCTCTTTTATTTTAACCTTTTAAAAGTGTCAGTCCCCAAATCAATGAAAAAAATTTGTAAATAAAAATACTGCAGTTATTTAACTTTTTACGCTCTATCTAATATTCCTATTTCTTCAGGTATATAAACCACAAAGTAGACATCCTTTGTCTAAACTAATTCGAGAAATGTTTGAAAATACAGAAGAATTTCTTTAAAAAACAACCAAATGAACCAAAAATACTTTAATCAGTAAATACCCCGAGACAGGAGTAAATTATGGACTTCAACCCTTCAAGCATTCCAGGAATGTTCTGGTATGGACAATATTAATGTTCTAAGCCAGGACAGATAAAATTTAAGGGACTCTAGAGGCTCAAGAAATAAATGAAGACACCCAAAAAATCTGCAATGGCTGCTAATTTACTTTCACAGTAGTTGTAACCACCCATGGTAAAAGCTGGGAAGTATTTTATGAGAAAATATGGTTTAAATTTGAGGATTTTAAAGTAAAAATCGCCCCTCTTGTTCATGGAAAATAGTTTATCTTCAGCATTCGAACTTGTGAAACAAAACAATTGGAATAAACCTCAATAAAGGTTGAAGGCTTTTTTCAAACATGTAAAAGGGAACTCTCTAAATATAAAAGTGTATTTAAAAATATAAATAGTAAATGGAATATAATTTTATACTTAATCGAAGTTGTCTTTTAGCAATTCAAGATGAACTGATCTGCGAGATCATGAATATTTTAAAAAAATAACCGGAAAAAAGTAAATATGTTTTTGGGTTCCAATTTTTTTTCTTCATATTATCATCGTATTTCACACTAAATTCGTTCGAATAAATATGTGTCGTTAGAGGGAACAACATAGAAAGTGTAAAATTAAGAGAAAAAATTAAAATTATTTACTTTATTTTTTACTTGAATACTTCAGTCACTAAAAAATTACTTTCCATCTGCACTAATTTTAAATTTCCAAAAAAAAAGCTATGTTTTATTATATTTCTCTTCTTGTTTCTTTGTTTTCATTTATACTACTAATTTTCTGATAATTGCAATTCAAATGAATTTTATTTCCTATACGGAACTTATTTGTAAATGTTGTTTTATTTTAAAGAAAGTAGCGGCTCTCATAGCAAATGGGAAGTTTAAAAATTGAATACTATTATTAATAGCTATGAATTGTTAAATACAGGGTGGGAAAAAAGTCCATAAAAACTTTACAAATTGACTTAATTACTTTGTTATTAAAACACATTTTGAAGTACAACAAAACAAGATAAAACGCAAGAATTAGAGCATGTGTATTGTTATAAAAGCTTAACTTTAAAAGTATTAGGTGGGCAAAAAGTCCGTAAAAACTGCAAAAGTTCATAAAACTTGAAAAAATAACTAAAATAAAAAGCGACTTGCAAGTAATTGGTTGGACACAATCTTTTTATAAAAAAAGAAGAAAACGATCAACAGATGGCGCTGGTCCAAACGATTTTATTGGATGTATGCAAATGAGTCGGGCAGTTGTGAATACTTACAATTTTTAATCCAGAACCAGTTCTGGGTGCCATGTATGTGAACAAGGATCCTGAGGGGGGAAAATAAAGCTCTGTTGTTGAAGTTGTTTTACATGAACCAGCAATCAGAGACTGTTTCACTGCTTAAACTCTGATTTCAGAAAAATGTGAAGAAGAGGAAATAACCTTTAATAGAAGCAGGCCTCATAAAGCTTGTTTAGTGTTTTGATAAAACCGGATCGCGTAAGGTCCTGACTTTCAGTATCAGCTGCAGCCAAAATGTAAACAATAACGTCAGAATTTAAATGTGGAAGTGCTGTCTAAATGTAGAATACACATTGTTATAACAAAGTTTTGCAACATTATTTTTGTTAATCTGTCTTTTCCTTCACTGAAGCACAAAACGCCGCCTGTTGGTTGTTTCTTGAATTATTATTATTATTATTATTATTATTATTATTATTATTATTATTATTATTATTATTATTATTATTATTTCTTACCTTTAAAAACTCCTGTGATATATCGGTGTGAAACCTATAAACTGTATTTTATTCTTGATTTTTGGGGTTTTGTAAGCTTTTTAAAGTTTTACGGACTTTTTGCCCACCCTAAATATTTATTTTGGAAAAAAATTGTTTTATTTACAAACAGTACATTTTTGTTTAAAAATAAAACCTTATGAATTTATCAATAGCGAGCCTCTTTTTGTGCATTCCGAAACCTGAAACAACATGCCGAAGATAGGAAGAAATAAAAATAAAATTAATAAAATGAAATCTACGATCACAAATTTCAAGTTATCATATGGGAATATTAAAATTTTAAGTCATTATTTGTCTTAATTAATTTAAGCCATTTATTAGTTTATACCAGATTGAAAAAGTAATTCGGCTAAAAATTAGTCAGCCTTTTAAAAATACATCTGTTTCCAAAGAAGCGTGCCTAATAATAATGCAACACTGGTAAAAGCAGTTAAAAAAATATATGCGATTAAAAGATGTTGGTGTATATTGCCATTGTTCATTGCCTACGCGATTTCGAGTTTCAATTATTCGTTGCCTTCAGTTATGCAAAGCTCCAAACGAAAACCACATCACGTTCTTACATAATAAAAAAGAAAAATGTCTTTTAAAATAAAATTCAAGCCTATGTAAAGAAAGACAAATTTGAATAAAGAGAAGCAATTTTATTTCGATCTTGTTGTTTCAATTTCCAAGTGTAAATAAAATTCTCTAAAAAATATCTGTTTGATATTTCCCTCTTAAAAAGTTAAAGCAATGTTTATGAATTTCTTAAGATTTTTAACGTGAACTTTAGCAATAGTATTTGTTATTATGGTATGGGTTTGTATTCATCGTTTTTATTTCTCTAATGATGTATTTGCTTCGACTAAAACAAAAACCCTGATGATTCTTCTATAGAGTGCTTTTTTTCTCTTTTCTTGTCCTTTTTGTTATTGAGAAATATCATGACGTGGTGCAGAAAGTTAACTTTATGACAATTAGTATTAGATCCATAATATACATTATCAGGTTCTTTTCCGTCAGCCGTGCACAAATGGCTCCATTTGTGAACTAAACGCGGCCAAACGGAGCGACTGACAAACAGTCAGCCGAATTATACTTTATTTGGTTAGTTTTCACCAAATTTTACGTAGCACAGTTTTATATTATTTGGTGATTTTTCACTTGCACCCAGCTAACGAACTCGTTTTACACTAAATGGGCAATATTCTTGCAAAAGATGATTACTACGCATAAAATACTAGGGTTTCAAACCTTTTTACTTCTGTTTTCATAACTTTTGCGTTTTGTATCATTGTATTTTGGTTCCTATTCTAATATTAAAGTTTAGTCTTTTAGGAAAAGGGTTATAATTTATATTTCTGTGTCTCAAAATATTTACAGTGATTTCATAACCAGCTTTTTCTAAAGAGTTGGTATTCTTTTTATTGAAAGTATGGCTTAAGATATAATATATTTTCTCTTTTTATTCGACCTTAATAAGGATTTTCTTAATTATTAATATGTTTTTAAATTAAAAGCAAATTTTAATCAAGATTTATTCATCTAATCGAATTTTTATGAACGTTTTCTAAATGTAAAAATTAGAATTTCTTCAATCTTAGAGCAAAAAACCAAAATCAAATCATTTCAAAAGTAAATGCACAATCATGATTTGAGAAAACTGCAGACTTAAGGAGAATCCTAAATCATCTTCAATGAATAAATTCGTATTCACGTAGAATCGTAATCGTATATACAAATTTCAAATTTGAAATCCATCGAGCATGTGTTAGAAGCGGTCGGACGACGTCACAATAGCCGTGACGTCATACGAAGTGACGACACAATAACCGAATAAATAGAGATGTGGAATGATACATGGTATTCAAGGATGTACCCTTTTATTGACTATATATTGACTTTGAGGGACTATAAAGAAGAAATTGATTCTATCATGTTCTTCCCCATGATCTGGGCGCCCCGGTTCGGGTATGGTTGTTCTTCTGTGTTTTATCTGTAACATGTATGAATGTGCCCCCCTGTAAAAAGGGGCTGTGCAAACGAATGCGATGAGTGAGTAGCAAAAGTCGTACTCTTGGTCCTTGTTGGCACTACTGCAAAACAAGAGACACTGATTAGGCTTAAATCGCTGACTACCTCAGTGAGCTTGTCCATGGCAAGGACCATAAGAAAAAACAACATATTGGAGATATTTAAATACCATGATATTTCTTGAGTACAATAAAATCTATTTAAAATGAAGCATTCAGGATATTTCATGTACAAACTATTTTTTATTCACAAAGTGGCATCAAAAATGCAACATTCCGGATAATTTAAAAAAAAAAACAGATCATTGGCTATAAAAAAATCCGACGCGTGGCTGAAAAGATTAAGTACTCTATATCAATCTTTGTGACTGGCCGGGTTTCAAAAAACAATTTCGCTAACCGTTCAATAAATGTCCAAAAGAAACTTCAAAACTGGCATTAAAAAAACTACTTCGGAAGAGGTAATGTACGGCAAATTCGTTCAAGCAGGGATATACTTCAAGAAAAAGGATTTACAGTGAGGTGCAAAAAAGCTTATAAAAATAACCGCTAATTTTTTTTTATGAAAAAGGGAAAGGCTTCTTTTTTAACATAAGAGAAAGAAAATATTTTCGTTAATACATTATTAGATAGAAAATCTTGGATGGTCCGTAAAACTTTAGTCTTTTTATCGTTTAAGAAGAGATCTTGTTTTTATTCCAGTGTTCTATGTATATATAATGGAGAAATTCGTAAAAACAAGTAATAAAAAAACAATTTTTTAATCAACTCCTACTTTGGATATTATTAAAAATTTAGAAAGGTAGGAATTTTTTATTTTAATTAAATAATTACAATTTTTGTTCTCAAGTTCTGCTTCACCACAGAAACAGGGGTGCAGCAGCCTCCGAGGGTATGGGCCCTTGAGCATGATCACCTTTCCTAACTTAACAATTACCTTTGACTCAGTACTCCCAGTGATATAACTCCCGCCAGAAAGAACTTTGCAATCAGGTTCGAACACGCAGCACAAGGGATGCGAATCCAACGCCCAACCAACAAAGCTATGCCTTCCTAACAATTACAATTACTTAAATAATTATTATAAAAAGAGAGATAGTTAGTTTTTATTAATTAATACGAAATTAATGAATTCATATTTGAAAAAACTGTATTAACTTCGAATGTCATCCACTACAAGTTTTAAAAAATTTACTTGAACTTTATTCGATGAATAGAAAGTATTTTATTAACGACCGAAAATTTGAACAATATATATATAGGAAGAGTGTAAATTAAGAGTAAGAATTGAAAAAAAGATTTTTTATAAATTTTAAATAATATGACAGTATAAGTTCTATTACGTTTTAAAGTATTAACTAAATAAAACCTATTAACAGTAAAAGCAAAAAAATATTTTTGGCAGTTAGAAATTAAAAATACGGAATGTCCACATAACTAAACAATCCTACTTTAGAGTTATTTACATGCGAAACTATTGTTCAGAAAGTAATGAAATACTGTATAGGGCATAATGAAGGGATGGGCATTTGTTTCAGAGAAAGAAAAAAATAGTACAATATTTCGCCACCAGGGGGGAATTTTTTCAAATGAATTACACACTTTACCCAGTACTTATTATTTTTCAGTATTATTCTGCAGTCCACAAGATATGAGCCATGAGACCATTATCTGTATCAGGTTGCTACAACAATTTTTCACCAAAGTCCATGCATTTCTGAAAGTCATATGTTTTCAGACCTAACATGGTCGTGTACAGAAAACCATATAACTTCTTTGACCGTAAGATGTATACAATCCGTCTTCTCGTTGTTGTTTCTAATGGCACTTGCCATATACAAGCTCACTGATGCAGTCAGTGATTTTAAGCCGAGGGTGCGTTTCTTGCTGCAAATAGTGTCAACTAGGGCCAAGAGTACGTCTTAGATATTCACGAATCAAATTT
This sequence comes from Argiope argentata, assembly GCA_026289955.1. NCBI lineage: Eukaryota > Metazoa > Arthropoda > Arachnida > Araneae > Araneidae > Argiope > Argiope argentata. Next base: position 634,035 of record JAOUZG010053121.1, on the reverse strand, counting down.
GCTTGCACAACCCCTTTTTACTAGTGGCATATTCACACATCTCACAGATAGAACAGATGAAGAACAACCATGCCTGAATCGGGTATCGAACCCTTGAGGATCATTTCTCGCGCTTCCCCTTTGCTAAGACTTCTGCACAATGTTTCTAGTGGAATTCAGCTCACTAGCTATTAAAAAAAGCAGACGAGATACAATCTTTAATTCTGTATTTCTGTTAATATCATTTATCCATATGCATTTTTCCAATAATCAACCTAATCTTATTCAAATGGATTATATTCAAACCTTTTAAGAGGTGTAAAAATGTTTTATTTATGTAAAGGATTTGAAAACATTATTTATTTTTTTTAATTCGAAAAATATATATTTAAAAAATAAGAATGTTTCGATGAATCGGACGTACATCATTAGAAGGAAAATGTCATAGTCAAAAGCAAACTCTATTATATATCAAAATATGAGACAATTTGCATACCATTATTTTGCCTCGGGGGCATCTCCAAAAAAAGGATGAGATGCTTCCAGAATGGTGGTTGGATCCCACCACCCTGGATCGTACGTAAATAGGTGGGGAGTTGACTCCCCCCATTGTGGACCTAAACCTATTTCCAATGGCCTGTCGAATCTTCAGGCGGGCCACACGTTCACCCATTTTATTCCTCTTGTGGTTTCTTGGGTTCCTTTAATGCCTGTGGACACTTCCGAAATTTCCCGCAAATAGTCGGTAAAGTGTCCAGGCATCAAAGAACCCCAAGAAACCGCAAGAGGGGTAAAACGGGAGGGCGCGTGGCCCACCTGAAGATTCGACAGGTCATCGGAACTAGGTTGTACGGGAAGGATTGTATCGTGCCCGGTGATCGCTCTAAGGACTCAAGTACATTTGCTACTAATGTTGCAGTTGCGGCGGTATCATGGTCATTCGTTTTTATGGTTTATTTCGTGTGTCTTCGGGTGAGTCAGAGAATCTGCTATGACTTTACGATGATCTTCTTGTATGTAAGGAAATACTTTATATATCAGGATTCCGAATTGGAAAAAGTTATTGCATTTTCTATGGTGCAATAACTTTTGCACCATAGAAAATGCAATTTTGTACATGCCGGTGTCCTGGCATAGAGGCAGTGCGTCTTCCCTGAGAGCTAGGCATCCCAGGTTTGAAGCCCGGTTTGGGCATGGTTGTTTTTCTGTGTTGTATCTATATCGTGTATGAATATGCCCCCCCTGTAAAAAGGGGGCTGTGCAAGCAGCTGTAACTAATGAGTTGCTAAGTCGTACTCTTGACCCTAGTTGGCACTACTTCAAAACAAGAGACGCTCATTTCGGCTTGGAAGTCGCTGATGCCTCGACGAAGCTCGTCCATGGAAAGTGGCACTAATGACAGCAACAACTACAGTATGTAGCAAGATATTTATTATAGCTCATGTATACTGAACAGAAAAAAATTAAATTCGTTGTATGATAGTTCTGAAGTCTAGAAACAGTTAGTTAGAAATAATAATGCAATAATATTGGGAAACATTTTGAAACGATAACCCCATTAGATAAGGTAATATAATTAAAAAAAACTTCTTTATTCTTTAAATATCTGATATGATCTTCTTTTGTACCCAATGTTCCATTAAAAACAGAATATATTATTCAATAAAGTCCAAAGTTATAAATATTAAAATGAGCACGATTTAAATTCATGAGTTCCAGAATTCAATCAACTGGAAGACAGAACAGTATTATATCTTCACATGCGTATAGTTGATCGTGAACATCAAAAGTTAGTTATGAATAACAAAAGCATGAGTTGGGCATTAAAATGATTGAAGGACTTCATAGATTCCCCCCCCCCAAAAAAAGAGGCAATCTCATTTCGAAATGGAAAGGATGGCAAAAAAAGCTAAAAAAAAGGGAAAGAAAATGAGAATTTCAAAATCTGACTAAATAAATTGAATCCTTCAAAAATTGTTTCCATTTCGGAGCTTATTATATGTTGGACATATCAGAAAGACAAATATGTTTAACAATTCCATCGATAAGTAAGGATTTTTACAGGAATAAATTTAAAACATTACTTCAGTTGGTAATATGAAATATCTTTATTCTAGCATCTCCCCTCAAATGAAATTCAGATGTGATATACCTTATTTATTAAGTTTTCACGTATAAGCACTTTCGAAAAAAAATTTTCAAATTTTTTTAATCTTATTGTGTAATATAAAGTATGTTTTTTATTTTTATTAATATTAATTTTGCTGTGTGAGATAAGGTATGTTTTATATTTTCATTAATATTAATTTTACTCTGTAAAATTAATATTAATGAAAATATATAAGGTATATTTAATATATAAGGAAATATATAAGATTTAACATATAAGAAAATATATAAGGCATATTTAATATATAATGAAAATATATAAGGAAAATAATATAAGAAATATTTTATATTTTCATTAATATTAATTTCCCTGTGTGATATGAGGTATG
>JAOUZG010053121.1:592031-609313 GCA_026289955.1 Argiope argentata | reverse complement strand
GAAAAATTAAATAATCCATCTCCTCCAACAATGTTTCCCAACATTTTTTCATAAACACAACGAAAGAAATTACGCAGATTCCAATTGTTTAAAATCGTTAGACATACGATAGAGTTATGTAGTCTCCAAGAATCTTTCCCAAATCGAGTACTTTGCCGTTAGCCAGAGGCGAGCAACCCCTCCCCCCCCAAAAAAAAATTGGCAGAACTTTACATTATTTGGCGATTTTTCGTTTTAAAATCCCTGTTAGAAATTTGGCGGAATTCTACAATATTTGGTGATTTTTCGCTTGCGCCCGGTTAACGGAAAAGTGTCCCAAATCGATTGCTTTGAGTCCTTGGGCCCGGGCTGTCCAGACTTAAGGAGCATTAGAAGTTCGAGTAGCGAAGTGAAGCCATCCTGAATGCACCCCATCCACTACTTTTCCACGACACTGACTTCTCCTCGACCGTGAAAGGAATTGAGAAACCTTCTGAATAGAATGCCGAAGCTCCCGCTCCTGGAATCGGGAGCAGAATTTGTCCACCTTGTTCGAGGAGAAAGGATTTGATGACTTTTTTTCTTTCACCTGTTTGGATCTGTTGAGGGAAAGAAGTCGGAATAAAAAAAATGTCAGCAATTGAAAACTTTTCCTTAGTGAGAAACGCTAATAAAAAACAAGACGTTCCAAAGGTTTAAATTCGTTTTTTTCTTTAGTCTGTATTTCGTAGTTTTGATAAAAATAAATATAAATTCAAAATTCCTTTCTCCGGAATATCAAAGATTGGTTAGCGATTACCGCTACTCTATTCAAAAGAAATAAATAAATAAAAATTTAATATTTGTCGACATATTATTTCATTACTTAATTAATTTGAACTAGAAGGCAAGAGAAAACTTTTAATTATTTCACTACATAAACATCGGTAAATTTAAATTTCTTATCAGTAGACAAAAAAATTCAATTTCTACTTCATTAGTCTAAGACAAACAATAAAATTTTGTAAAACAGGACCCATTTATATTTTTCATGGTATACCTTTTGTGGTAAACATAAAACTGTCATTTTTATTTTGATATAGGAATGTTTTAAGTTTTGTTGTCCGTTTAAAATACGATAAATTGAAACAAAAACCTTATTTCGAATTGAGTAAAAACTGTTTTCGAAAATTGCAGTGATATTCTTTTTGATTTTTCCAATGATGATTTATCAGATTTTGCATCTTGATAAATAAATTCATTTCAAATTAGGGCAGTATCCCACATTGAATTGTCTTATAAGCATAGATATAGAAGTAGATATCGTATATTTAAAAAATAAACGTTCACGTTTTATCGAACCTCAAACGTTTCATCGTATTTATAATTCAGATACCTTTGAGTCCATAAAAATCTATTTTAAAACTATTTTAGAATGTCAGCCTACGTAAACTCCAAAATAAGCAAATGAATTCTTATAAGATTAACATTAAAAATATTTAAATAACAAGCATTTTAATTACTAGAAATCCTTTAATATTTCAAGTATTAATAATAAAATTTCACATCTTATCACAAAATCATTTCAAAACTGATTTAAAAAAGCATCAAACAAATTTTAGTTCAGTTCTCCCATTTTTCAATAAGAATGCCTTTAATTCTGTAGTATAATCGATCTAAGTAAAAGCCTAAATCTTCACAGTTTGATGGAAAACAAATATCGAATGAGTTTCTTTATAGTTTTCCTCAAGAATACTATGAAGAATGATTTATTTAAGATTTCCTTACATTAAAGTAAATAACTTTTATATAATTTAATCTAAGTTTTCACTGAAGAAAAACAACATTGCACCAGTGAAAATCATGGTAAGATCCATGATTTGTTAAATAAATTGAATCTAAAATTATCTAAATAAGATGCAGTTATGATATTTCTCCTAAATTATTAGCTTTGAAAAAGAACCTATTCCACGCTGTATAAAAATTCACCAGAAAGTTGATTACTTGCTTTTATCAAAGAGATTAAAATTCAACGGTCAAAATGAATTTCTTAAAACTTAATTTTATAATAAAGACCAATATAAAACTATCAAAACAGATAATTTCCATTCGCAATTTTTAATTAAAATTTATGTTATTTTTAAGGTAATAATATAATGCGGAAAGACTAATTCTACTGATTTTATAAATTGGTTAAATTTATGACAAGTTTTTAAATTTTTTAAACTCTAGCTACAGTAATTTTTTAATGAAAGATAAAATTACATGACAACGATTTTTTTAAATAATTTATAAGAGGTATTGCTTTTAATAATTTAAGTAAAAATTCTTTTAAAATAAAACTTTAGTTTCTGTTGATTTTATCCCTTGAGATATTTTTTTATTAATATTTAACTTTCTAAAAATAATAATAAAAGAGAAAACTTTAATGATCTTTTTGGGATTAAAGTTTATTTTTCATTTTAAAACAAACTTTAATTACAAAAAAGGCATTAAAATTGTTTTCATATCGAGCAATGTTGGATATATCACCTACCTAAATAACAATATAGCTGTTTTTTCTTCGACATTTTCTTAAAAACTTTTTAGAGCTTAGAAAATCTTTGAAAAACTCACACTGTTTACATAAATTTAAGTTCTCAATAAATCCTTCTAGCAAACAAAAACAGATTAAAAGTTGAAAATCTTGTTTGTTTTCCGTATTTTTTAAAAAGAAAAGTGGGGTTTTTTTTGACATTCGATTATTATTATAAAAAAATTGTATTTTAAATGAATCAATTCAAAAGGTATTAATAGCGTTTAAATCCCGATAAAGCTTTTAAATCCTAAAAAGCAATTTGTAATTACTGCTCTTTTGAAATGTTACATTTATGGGGTCCAAAAAAGACATAAAATACATACTTCACTGGAAAAAAAATGCTTTTAGAAACACGTAAATGTGATAGTTAAAAAAATTAATTGCATAACTGTATCAAAATTGGTAAGTAATTTTGTGACTAGAATGATGTTCTATGTCAAGTTATGGTTTCCATTAATTAGAAAACAACGGGTCTAACATAAGAATTTGATTTTCGTATACTATTAATATCAATGATTAATTTCTAACACACTGCAGAAGATCACTCAATAGAAGCAGTAAAAATTCTGAATTCCCCACAAAGAATAATATTTCGTATTTATTGTACACCAATGCGATCACCTTTATTAGAGTTCACACAAGAAAGTTTTGAGAAGACCACTCCTGTTTTCTGAATAGACCAAAAACCATTTTTCTTTCACATTCGCCATCAATACAACAGGACAAATATCAATATATGCCAAAATAAGTAAAAAAATATAATAATAATTAGGGAATATATCGAACACTCATCAATCGACGATAAGAATGAAGAAATTTGTCTCAGAATATTGTTATGAATTTTGTGTAAATAAGACGTAAATATTGTAAATATGTATGAATATTTGTGTAATTACTGTAAATATATTAGTTTAATTGTAATGCAATAGTGCGTCAGTGAGAAAAGACCGTTCTAAGGGGATTTACAGCAGAGGATCGCCATATTTGACTATGTTGGCGATGTAGGTGTGTTGGCGACATAAGGAAGTCTCTAATGGTTTTTACTACTCGCTGAAATGTAAATTAGAAGCTGAGTAATAACGATTTGTTCTTATAGAATGTCGGAGAAATTTCCAGACTTGCCTAAAACGAGTGCACCGTTTCTGAGTTGGCCCTTCCCACTTTAGTGGGACGCTATTTAAAAGGCCCAGATTAAGGAGGGTAGTTAGTTCAGTGCGTGCAACGAGTCACGTTGGTTGGTTTAGCTTGAAAAAGCGTCTTTTATCTCGTTGACGGGCAGTCTATAACTCTATTAACCGAAATTAGGTTATTAAATAGAGTTAATTCGCTGCGAATTTGTAGCTTGTGTGGAGTATATTTAATGCACGTTTACCTAAACAATAAAGTCTGAAACGTCGCATCGTTCTTGCATAAGAATTTTCGTAACAATGTAAATATGAATCTATCGTAAAAAGATATAGCATTCGGAATTTTAACTTTATTAGGACACAAATCAGTTCCTTCTGTTATTCGCCAATTTTGGTGCCACTTTAACTTGTATCTTTTCATCAAATTGATACTTTTTACAAGCCCTTAATGTGTGTTATTTTTTATGATGTCCAATCACCGAACGTGAGTTTCATTTTCCACTCAGGATACACCTAACGCTACAGAATGCCGAGAAAAGGTTAAGTGGACCTTAGTTTTACCGAACATAAAACTTTTTACGAGTTCGTTCCGGGCAGCCATCAAACTCTTAACTGCTGTCGTCGGGAAATTCAGATTCGTCACGTGCATAAAAAGATAAAATAGAAGTTATTCAGAAAGATTTGAAAGCATAAAGGTACGGAGAATAACGTCTGGAATTTAATTTTGAGAAAAAAAATTCAAAGCTTTTTTTTTTCAAAGAAAAAATTTGCAAGATTAGTAAAGAAAGAATTTGAGAAATTTTTAGTGACAGTTACGGTAATTTTTTAAAAACGGAAGCGAAATTATCGCTAAATTTAACAGACAGAAAATAAATGGGATTTTGAAGATAATTTTATAATTTTATATTTGTGAATACAAATGAATTATTTCACTTTTATTTCTTTTAGTATGAAATAGTAATTTTAACTAATAAAAAAATTTCCTTCACAGACATTAATGATTTCATATTTTAGATTTCTCGAAATTAGAGAAATTTTATTATTCCTCTAATTTGTATAATTATTCTATGTATTCAAATGTATGTTAACATGAAAAAAAATTCAGATAGCTGATTCCTGCCATACGGTGCAATAAAACGCCAGTAAAATTATTGATCTTAGGAAAGCCAGTGTAAGCATAAATGCTGAGATTTTTTTAAAAAAATATAAATAGAATAAACTTTTCAATTTTTGATAAATAAAAACTTAAACTTATGCGAAATTACATGAAATTGGGGAGCAACAGAGATCTTTGTTGACCAGCAATCATTGACACACTGGTAAAAACAAAATTACCAAAAAATACTCCAAGAATGATGAACGTCTTTTATTCAGGGCAATGAAATTAAAATTTGATATACAACTACATTTGCAGTCACGAAATCGGTAATTAAATTTCATTTGCATACGTCATTGCGTTTGCATTTACAAGAAAGTACAGATCAACAAATGGTCAATAATTTCCCAGATTTGATTAAAAATTAGCATAGATATTTTTGTGTGCTATATTTTGAGTGCTAAACCTGTGCGCTAAATTTCTTCATTTAAACTCTTGAATTTTTCAGTATATTGTGCTCACTTGTATTCGAACAGGCAAACTTCTTCAGACTTCTTTAGAATGGATTTTTTAAATCGATGTTGATTTACCAATTTGGTGTAAATTTTAATGTTACAAATTTCAAACCCCAGGGAGATATCTCGAAAAGAGAATGAGAGGCTTCCGGCATGGTTATTACATCTCTGGAGGGTATACGAATGGGTGGGGGTTAGACTCCTGCTAACGATGAATGGGTGTACTTCTTATGGGGTGGGTTGCACCGTGGCCAGTGCTACCATTAGAGCTCAACCACAGATCTCGTCAGTTTCGCGGTTGCGTCGGTTCGTTCATTCAACTCTAGTGTGGTTAGTTCAGTCATCCAACCCTAATATGTGTGCCTTCGGACGGGTTGGAGAGTGTAGATATGACTACTCGAAATTTCATCCACTCAGCTCAAAACATTTTGAAATCAGCATGCTCCCCAGATGAAACGTGCTGTTTAGCAAGAGTCTATCATTTTAACAAAATATATCTGACGAATGTGTATTTTGAACGCCTTTTACCATATTGACTAAAACCAAAATTCGGCACAGATCTATAGTTGTAATCATAGGATCACTTCCTTACTGAATTCCATTACATTTTCGTGTGCCGATGTCCTGGTATAGGGGTAGCGCATCTTCCCAGAAAGCTGGGCGTCCCGGGTTCGGGCATAGTTGTTCAGTGTACTATCTGTGAGATTTACGAATGCGCCCTCCCCCAGTAAAAAAGGGACGTATAAGCGAATGTGATAAGTGAATAGCTAAGTCGTACTCTTGACCCTCGTTGACGCTACTTCAAAAACGGGGGAAGCCCATTCGACTTAAAACCACTGGCAGTCGTCAGCGTACTTGTCCATGGCAAACGTCATTAGTAATATCAACCACAATTAATGCTTTTTGCATGCATTTGATAGCAAAAATCAGTAGATGATCAACTCTTTGAAAAATTTGGATTCTTATTCGATTCAAATGCTAAACTTCTGTCCCAAACTTCAGTAATCTACCTCGTAGCATTTCGTAATTATCGGGTTCATTTTTATCTCAATAGCCAAGAAGGCAACTTTCCTCTAAATGGATTATGCTCAAGATCGGAAAGTGATCTAGAAATGCAGCTTTAATTCTATCTATCAAATTTCATCTATCTAGCTCAAAGCATTTTTGAGTCATCGTGTTCACAGTATGAAACACAAACATAGTGCCAAAAATTTGCTTTTTGCTCTATAGAAGGTCTGAAACGTTCTGATTCGTCAAAATCTTGATTCCGAATTTTTCGGAAATTACAATAATGTTTCTATACTTCCATAAATGAAAGTAGAAAAACTAAGTTAATGTAATTCCTCCAAGATTCATGTGATTTTGTGGAATTTTACATATTATTCAGGTAAATATAGCATATACATGTATAAACTTTAGAATTTTTTTCGTGCAACAACAAACGTGTCAGTTTTTGTTTTGTTTTTAAATCGATGTCTTTATTTTCTTTTTTTCCTAATCCATGTCATTTTGTAGACCAGAAATTTTTTGACATTATTATCGTTTTTTCCTAAGATAGAATTATTAATGATGCGAATGATTTATGCAAGCGAGGAAGACATATCTGGAATTTTTTTGCAATTTTTGGAGGAATAAGGCCTCTTTTTATAGAAAATATGCTACATGGCATGTTTTTTTTGTAAAACAAATGGATTTTTTAACATCAAGGTAGGGCATGTACATGGAAGAATGACAATAAATTTATAATGTAACTACTTTTTTTGTTGTTGAAAGGTAAAAATTATAAGAATCAATTCTTGGGAGTTTGAAAACCCTCTGACAATAAGTTTAAAATTTCTTTTATTTATTTATTCTTTCATTTTTATAAAATCCTAAGTATTTTGCGAATCACATTCCGTTACCCTAATTTAGATGGGAAATTCTTTAACGTAAGTTAAAAGTGGGTTTTGATATAGGAAATTTTAACGTAAGTTAAAAGAACAAATTATTTATTAATATCACAAATTTGAACTAGAACTAAGAAAATCACTTATAAATTTAGGAGAAATGACGTTTATATTCCCCAATAGATCGTATCCTTAATAATGGATTGCTTATCATTGAGAAATTCAAAAATGTTTCCAATATTTCTTTTTATCAATCCAATTCCTAATGTTAGTTCACACTCAACCTAGATATTTATATCTCTTGTTCAACCTATATATTCATATAACTTGTACTGGATGACTCTTGCTGTTAATACAGTTATTTCAAATAATAATTCATTAATTAAATTTAGTTAACTGGTTGAAAAAATAAAAAAATGGGATTTTAAATACAGTTTTAGCAGTTTACAATTAAAATTGAAATCAACAGGCAGTAACTCAATCAGTAAAATGAAAGAATTTCAGGGGTTTTTTTTTCGAGTAAAGGTGAAAAATGCTAGTTCAATTGAGAAAATCAATTTTTTATCAATTATTTATATTAACTGTAATTACTTAATAAAAAGTAACTAAAATAAAATTTCCCTTTATTGAGCTAAATAAAAATTTACTTAAATTTTTTAATACAATTTTATTCTTTTCACAATTGTTTTATTTTGCTTTATTTTTTAATTAATCTAATTCAATTTTTGAGTGAAACTTTAGAGTTAATAGTACTTTCTTCGTATTACTTGAATTATTAAAAATTACTTCTTTTGTGGTGGTATGCCTGGTAGAAATTCGTCGATAGTAATCTATACGAGAATAATGGACTTAATGCATAGTAATTATAAAAATAAATTTATTATGTTTAACACTTTAAGTAAAAACAGTTAGAAGGTATGTTAGAGAACGTCTACTCCGAATGAGTAGAACAGGTGAAGTGGCCTATTTTTAAAGAGGATGTAGGGGGCGACACTATACATGGAATCGAGAAGTGTCACGTGGTACAAACATCCCGGCCCCCGTTGAAATACTTATTTCAACCAATAAAAGAATACAAACTTGAGAATAAAAATATAACAAAACATGTTAAATCAAATGAAATATAGGTAAAAATTACAATAAATGCAAATACACTAATATAGAAATAATACAAGTATGATAATGAATAATTAGCACATTTTTTATACAATAGGTAAAATACAAACATCTCTGATATTTCTTTTAATTATTTTTCTATCAGGAAGTTCAATATTAACAACTCTAATTTTATTATCTTTCCCAGGGAAAATATCTGCAATTCGACCTGTGATCCATTTGGTACTTGGTAGGGTTTCATTTTTAACTAAAACAAGAGTTCCTATTTCCACGTTATTTTTATTATATTTCCATTTGCTCCTTTGTTGCAAATTATTTAGGTAATCTCTTTTCCAAATTTTCCAAATCTGTTGAGATAATCGAGTGACTCTTTGCCATTTTCATAGTGTATTCTCCTTAAAATCAATATATTGGGGTTCAACAGTGGCGGTAATTGGTCTTCCTATTAGAAAGTGGCCAGGAGAAAGAGTCTCAAAATTATCAAATTCAGAAGAAAGAGGGGTTAGAGGGCGTGAATTTAACACAGCCTCTACTTCAGCAAGTAAAGTGATGAATTCTTCAAGGGTTAAATTTGAATTTCCCGCAATGCGCTTTAAATGAAATTTAAATGATTTCACTCCGATTTCCCACAATCCACCAAAATTAGGAGATCTAGGGGGAATGAAATGCCAATTAATTTGTTCTTCATTAAAATAGCTATTTAGTGCTTCATCGGGGGATTTAACTATCTCGCATAATTTTTTTAATTCCACATTTGCACCAACAAATGTTTTACCGTTATCCGAGAAGATTTTAGAACTCTTACCCCTTCTACCAAAGAATCTTTTTAAACAGGCAATGAATGCTTGGGAAGTAAGATCAGACACGAATTCCAAATGGATCGCTTTCGTAACCATACAAACAAATATACAAACATAAATCTTATTCAATACACCCTTTCTTTGATTCTTGTATTTTATCAAAAATGGACCGCAGAAATCTACACCACAGTTATTAAAAGGAAAAGTGGGAGTTACCCTTTCTTTGGGCAAATCACCCATCAATTGATTTGACATCACAGGTTTATTTCTAAAACAAATTACACAATTATGTACAATTTGACGTGTAAGATTTCTACCATTAAGAGGCCAATATTTACGACGAACATGATATAGCAAATTATTAGAACCAATATGAAAATATTTATTATGATAATACCTTATGATCATTAAAGTTATAACACTTTTACTAGGTAACACTATAGGATATTTTTCATTAAAAGACAAAGATGAATTTTGTAATCTACCTCCAACACGAATAATATTATTTTCATCAATAAAACAATTTAAAGAAGCAAGTTTGCTATTAGAAGGTACAGGTTCACTTTTTAATAAATTTTTAAATTCAACAGGAAAATCTATTTTTTGAACCGTATTTAATAACCATATCTCTGCTATATTAAGTTCCTGGCGAGTTAAAGGCCCAGTGATGCGTCTGTCACTTGGTAACTTGGCATTTTTGATGAACCTGAAAATATAACTAATAATACGAATAAGTTTACAAAAGTTATTAGTTACAGAAACAATGCTATGAAATAAATCAATTTCAGATGAGAGCAGTAGAGTTTTTGTCACAGAAGTCTTAAATTCTCTTTGAATGTCATCAGTACAGTTTTGAGGAAGTTCAGCATGTACAAGACTTGAAATATCAGGATCCACCACAATTCACTCTTAACCAAGTCTGGGGCATTCAGACCTCTGGAAAGGAGGTCGGCGGGGTTATTTTCAGACGATATATGCTGCCATGAAAAGGTTTTAGTTATTTCTTGTATTTTTGCCACTCTATTAGCGACAAATGTCTTGAGAAGATGAGGTGAAGTCCTAATCCAACTTAAAGAAATTGTGAAATCAGAATACAAAGTTATTTCTTGTAGATCAATTTTAAGTGCAGCCACAACTTTGTTCACTAATTTTGCTAGCAGGAGGCAAGCCGAAAGCTCCAACCGGGGAATGGATAGAGTCTTGATCGGTGCTACTCTTGATTTACTACAAAGAAGGTGACAGTTTTTGTTACGATTCGTGGATTGAACAGAAACGTAAACGACAGCTGCAAATCCCTTTTCAGATGCATCGGCGAATCCAAGAAGTGCGATTCTTTCAGGATTCTCTAATAGGACAAATCTTGGTATCCTGAGCTTTTCTAAATCCGGTAAGGATTGGATAAAGGAAATCCATTCATTGGAAACTGCTACCGGTAGTTTCTCATGCCAATTTAATTTAAGTAGCCATAATTTTTGCATGAAGAATTTGGCTTTACTTATTACAGGTCCTAAAAGACCAAGAGGATCAAATAGGCGGGCGATCTGAGAAAGAACATCTCTCTTCGTGAAGATCGAATTGGTTGGAAAAGAAACTTTGAAACAAAAGGTGTCTGAAGAACTATTCCATATAACACCCAAAGTTTTTACAGTCTCTTCAGTTAACTGATCAAAATTTAAGTCAGGAGACTCACTGGTTGCATGTGAGAAACACCATTTGTGCAAGCTCATTCCTGCACTTTTAAAAAGAACAATAAGTTCAGTTTTTAACAGTTCAAATTCATGGAGACTGGAGCATCCAGTTAAGATATCATCCAAGTAAACGTCTTGAAGAACAACATTAGCTGCAACAGGAAAATTATCTTTTTCATCCATTGCAAGTTGCTTTAGAACTCGCGTAGACAGGTAACATGCGGGTGTTGTTCCATAAGTGATTGTTTTCAACCTATAAATTTGAACTGGTTCAGTTGGACCCTTTTTCCAGAGTATTTTCTGAAAATGTCTATGTTGGGGATTTATTTCAATTTGCCTAAACATGTGGCATATGTCACAACTCAAGAAGTAACGATGTTTACGCGCACGAAGCATTATAGAAAATAAATCTTCTTGAATTGTACCTCCTTTACACAGAACGTCATTAAGTGAGATATTTAGATCAGTTTTTTGTGAGCCATTGAAAACTACTCTTAATGGACGAGCACGATTGCCAGATCTAAGTACGCCGTGGTGTGGAAGAAAGAATCCATTATCAGATTTTATTGCATCTAATTCCAAAACTTCTTCCATATGATCTAAAGCAAGATATTCTTCAATAAATTCTGTGTAAAGAGTTTTTAATTTGTTATCACGATCTAAACGTCTCCAGAGTTGATCAAGGCGTTTAGACGAAATAGTTCTAGAATCCCCTAAATTTACGTTTTCTTCAAAATTCTGTTTAAATGGTAGCGAAACAGAATATCTACCACAGGGTTTCCTAATGTGCGTTCTTTCAAAGTGATCTTCACAATATGAAAGTTCATCGTTAAATATAGTTTTTACTTCAGAAATGTTTTCTGTTTCCCAAAAAGAGCGTAAGGTATCATCTAAATTACTTAAACCCCTTGAAAGGAAACAATGGTTTGGATAGCAAGATTCATCATTATACGATCCTGCGACAATAAATCCAAATTTAGATTCTACTAAACTGAAGTTTGAGTTAGTCAATTTTATTTGATTTGAACCAAAAATATCAAAAAAGAGCCCACTTCCTAACAAGCAAGAAATCTCTGAAGGTCGATAAAAATCTTTATCCGCTAGAATACAGCCTGTTGGAATCATTAGTTCCGAAATATTTATCTTTTTTGAAGGATGTATATTTATGATCTCTTGAGTGAGAAAAAAGTCAACATCATTTAAGTGGAATGTATCATCAAAGTTCGAAACATCCGCCTTTGCAAAGTGATTAATTCTTGAAAGCGAGTTATTTAGACCCTGTACTGTGGAGTTGGTTTTTATTTTATGTAGCCCTAACTTATCTGCTGCCTTCAACGTTAAGTAGTTACTTTCTGAAGCCGAATCAAGAACGCAACGAAGGTTTACTTTCCCCTTCGGACCATGAATATAAATCATAGCCGTATAGAGCAATCCTTTTCTAATGGTATTGCTCTTGGAAGCCAAGGTCACTAATAACTCAGATGCTTCGCTCACTACAGGAGAATTTATTTTCTGATTAGGATTGAATTTGCCTTCGCATAGTAATATATTATGCATTGCATTAATATTTTTGCCTTTGCAGTTTATACAATAAAAAGAACTCGGGCAATTATTAAAATGATCGGTTGATAGACAGCGATTACATACATGGTTCAAATTAACAATTTCTTTCCTTTCGGGAATTGAAACTTTTTTTAAATGTATCACATTTATACAAAGGATGATAAAGATTACATTCATTCATAATGCATTTTTTATTTTGCTTGCTTTTCGATAAAAAAGATTTAACTCTAGGCGAATTATTATTACCACCGAAACCAGAAGTTAATTTACCTTTTGTTGGGTTATTTTTTGTCGAGAAATCTGATTTGAAAATAGACTCTAGCTGAATGCATCTTAATTCCAAAAATGACAGGAGTTTTTCTAAACTAGGAACTTCAGTCGTTGTCAGACTTAACTGGAATAATCTTTGAGATTCCTTATCAATTTTATTATTTAACACATGTAATATTATAGCATCAGATAAAGGGTTAGAATCAAATTTTAGATTTTTTAAAGATCGCATGTGATTTCTAACAGTATCAATTAATGATCTAATTTGAGTTGGATTTTCATTATGCAATTTATTAATAGAAAGAATTTTGGATATGTGAATATCAACTAAAGCTCTTTTATTTTGATATCTATTTTCTAAGGCATTCAATAGGGAATCAAAAGTATCTTGATCACTCTGAATTAACGCTGCCTCGTGTTTTAAAGAACTTTTCAGGTATATGAGTTTTTGAGTCTCATCCAATGATGGGTTGTTTCCAATAACACTCATAAATTGAGATTTAAAGAGCTCAAATTCTTGGAATTTTCCACTAAATACCGGTAAAGGTATGTCAGGAATTTTAATATTTGGTTTCGGAATAGTGACAACAGTTTTGCTTTCGTTTTCATATTTGGAAAGAAATATAAGAAGGCCTACCTTCACTTCTTGAGCAACTTCTTCCAATTCAATAGTAAGCTCTAATGCATCTTTCAAATCCACTTCTTCAGGTAGAGCACATAATTCGTCCTTTATTTGATCAAGTCCTCGAATAATATCGTTGACTGATGATAGCTTAGCGCTTAGTTGTATATTATCCTTTTTAGTGTCATCGGAAGGTTCGAATTCCTTGATGAAAGCTTCAATCTTATTGATTTTAGCTTTAAATGTGCCTCTTTGACGATTTAAAGTAGTGAGCGACATTTTATAACGCTAT
This sequence comes from Argiope argentata, assembly GCA_026289955.1. Classification (NCBI taxonomy): domain Eukaryota; kingdom Metazoa; phylum Arthropoda; class Arachnida; order Araneae; family Araneidae; genus Argiope; species Argiope argentata. The sequence continues at coordinate 595,802 of JAOUZG010053121.1, read as the reverse complement.
CTCTCCGGCACATAGACGGACCAATTTTTATGTTGTGGCGGTATGCCTGGTAGAAATTCGTCGATAGTAATCTATACGAGAATAATGGACTTAATGCATAGTAATTATAAAAATTTATTTATTATGTTTAACACTTTAAGTAAAAACAGTTAGAAGGTACGTTAGAGAACGTCTACTCCGAATGAGTAGAACAGGTGAAGTGGCCTATTTTTAAAGAGGATGTAGGGGGCGACACTATACATGGAATCGAGAAGTGTCACGTGGTACAAACAACTTCTAATATTAATTTATTATAAAAAATATATTTTTTTAATTTTCTCTTAGGAAATATAGATGTTTTTGAATATATTTGTTGAGCAAAGAATACTAAGTATCAAGAATAGACAGACATTTATATTAGATAGAACAAAAAAAATAATGCACAAAACAAATCTATCTCAAATAAAGACACTGCTAAAATAAAGCATAAAATATTTTTATAATATAAATTTAAAAATTAATTTATCCTACAGAATGTAAGAATAATCTTAATTTAATAAGAATTTAAACATAATTTTTAAAAAAAATATTTTTTGAAGTACACCTGGTTTTCAAGATGAGAATCAATATCAAATATTGATTTTCAACATACAACTCCTACAATTACAATTCTACATCTCCTTTTTAATCAAAAGACATCGGATTAATTCTTAATTTAACTTATTAATACATGCAAATGTATGGCAAAATAATATGAACGCAACATGAAAAAAGAAATATGAAATATTTTCAAGTTTTCATACGAGAACATTATTATTTTTAAATCCTTATTTGTCTTAATTCATTTAAGTCATTAAGTAGTTAAAACCAATTTGAAAAAGCAATATTGATAAAAGAGAGTGATTCTTTCAAAAAGAATCTGCTTTCAAAGAAGAATGTATTATAATAATGCATTACTGGTGAAAGCAGATAACAAAATATTTGCAAAAAAAAAATCCTTTCTCAATTGCATTTTTTCAATCTTTTAAGTCGAGTTTTTCATTCTGACATTTTATACAAAAAAACTTTTTGTCTTGGCAATAGGTTATCGCAACAAGACTTAGATTTGTAATTCTATAGTTATTTTCCCAGTACTTACTTTTTTTTGAAAAAAGAAAAGATTATATTTCTCTCATCGAAATATATCTTGTCTTTTTTACTCTTGTTCTTTATTTTTGTTATCTGATTCTTTTTTCCTAAAAGAATGAAGTCAAAGAAGGAAAGTTCTGTCACACTTTCAGTTAGATTAAATACAACTTCATGAATACAAATGTTATTCATTTAAATATTTATAATGCAATAAGTTCTGTAATATTCAAATTTGTAATAGGATGTTACGTGATTCAAAATATAGATCCAGAAAAGGGTATTAAGAAATATCGTTAAATTACTTCCAGTAATTTAGAAGTAAATCAAAGAACTCTATATCAAGACTTTATATAATAGTATGACTTTCCCAGTTTGTAAATATATACTTGGGTGGAAATACAATTTTAATATTTAAGGCCAATTTAGAAAAGTGATTACAATAATTTCAAACAACTTAAACTTTGTAAAACCCCATACCTTTTGATTTCTATCCGAACTGAGGAAAATATAAGCAAGTCCTTATATTCTCCAAATCATTTTCTATGCGTTCTATTCCTTCGTGTATGTATCACATGTTTTCAGTAGGAAATATGTAGGAAATTTAATGAAGTTAAAAATAAGTTATGGATATACTTTTGATCTTTGAAAAAAGAAACTAATCCTTTTTTCAATTCCTAATAACAGTTCGTAATCTCCCTATATATATATTTATATATTTTGTTCAAATTTCCAATTGTTAATACTTGATTGTAATTGTACAACTTTTGATTCATCCACTCAAGTTCAAATGCTTGTTGTCAAATGTTTTTAAACTTGTAGTGGATGACACTCGATAGTAGTGGACTTGTAGTGGATACACTTTTTTTCAAATATGAATTATTTAATTTAATTTAATTCATTTTCAATACTTTAAATAGAGTTTTAGCAGTTATGAAGGAAAATAGAAATCAACAGGCAGTAACTCAATCGGTAAAATGCGAGGATTTCGGTATTTTTCGCGTGAAGGTGAAGAATGCGAGTTTAGTTCTTGCGAAAATCAATCATTTTTTGGTAAATCATTTATACGAATTGTAATTGTTTAGTAAAAAGTAACCAAAATAAAAAAATATTGATCTAAGTAAAAATTAATTTTGATTTTTTTTATATATTACTTGTTAAATTTAGTTATCTTTCACAGAATACCTTTGAATGTTTCAAAGACGTCTGAATCTATCTATTCTTTTGTTATTATGTCATTTGTTGTATTTTTTTTGATAATTTTACAAAATTTAAAATAACTAATAGCCATTCTTTCAAGAAAGTTTCTTACATTTTCTAAAAATTTAAGCTTTTGAAAATATTTCAGGTTATCAGAAATGTATTGGTTCTATTTTATACTGATGCCATCATTTTATTAAAAATCATGGAAAAATATAAAAATAAATTAAGAAATAGCAATATCTTTATGATAATAAAGATTTTATTGAAATGCGATTCAATATTATATTTAGAAAAGTTTCCGATTTATTAGAAATTATGAGAAATATTTTTCCTCCGAAATAAATACTTACAATATATTTCCTTTAAATAGTCATCACAATTTATTGCCTTCAAGGTTAGTTCGAAATTAGATAATCATCTAATATTTTTCTAATCATATTATAATTCTTGTCCTACAAGAAAGACATCATACTACAATTGTTTTATTTAATTACTACCATTGTGTATTTGAGAATTTTTTCCAACCTTTTCGACGTGTTTAATCCATTTTACTCTCTTCAACCGACCTGAAAAGAGAAGAGAAATGGGACCATTAACACCATTCTCCTCTAACAAGGTGACCAAATTCCTTTCCAGATTCCGAGGAAACTATTTCATTCATCCTCAGAAAAAAAAGAGTCCAAACCTTTATCACGTCCGGGACGAAAACACTGAAAGATAAAAGATATAGTTTGGGTGGTTTCACTTATCACTGAAACCTCTGGAGTCTTATAATTCTTGAGCTTAGTGTGTTCAATCGATTCCGGAGCATTCTGGAAGTGATAAAGCTTAGAAACGCATTCCTAATTCAGATGTTAAATGCTTAAATTGCGATTAGGTGTTTGGTTGTGTAGTGAATATTGTTAGGCCTCAAATTGTTATTACTGGTGAATACCCTCAACATGTTCAGATTATTATTTTTGTCTGTGACTGGTACAAGAACATTTCATTTTTGCAGGTATGATTTGCGCGATAAAATATTAATATGAAAAATTAAGTCAAATCTTATTTAGGCCAACAAAAAAAATTGTTTGAGTCACTTTATATTAAATAATTTCAATCAATATAAATAATATATCAAAAAGAGATCGATTTTTATGAGAATTGAACTCGTATTCTTTATCTTCACGTGAAAAATACTGAAATCCTCCCGTTTAACATGTGGCGCTACTGTCTGTTGATTTCAATTTGCATTAAAAACTGCTAAAACTCTGTTTAAAGTGTTAAAAATTAATTAAATATAATTAAGGAATTAATATTTGAAAAAAAAACTTTCTGAACAGCTAATGTCATCCACTAAAAGTTTTAAAAAAATGTCTGTGAACTTGAATAAATGAATGAAAAGTATTTTTTTCAATTGAAAATTTGAACAAGATAAGTGTGTGTGTGTGTGTGTGTGTGTGTGTGTGTGTGTGTGTGTGTGTG
>JAOUZG010053121.1:524720-555055 GCA_026289955.1 Argiope argentata | reverse complement strand
GATAGATAGATAGATAGATAGATAGATAGATAGATAGATAGATAGATTAGAGAATCTTCTTTTAGAGAAGAAGGAAATGAAATTATTATTTATTTAGAACTTCGTATGAATACTTGAAAATTAACCATTGAATGCAAATGGAATTCACACTGATAAATGTAGAATAAGGAATTTTGAATATAAGGGATTGCTGCTAAAGGGTGGCACTTTCTATTCTTGAAGTTTTAAATAAAATTTCAAAAAAAGACTTCAAAATTCTAATTTTTTAAATTGTGTCAAAATATTTTCATAATTTTCTTAATGTGTTTTCTTATTATATTTATATTTTTGTTCGAGAATGCAATTTCAAAAAACATATAAAGCTGCAATTGTTTCTGGTCTATTTCAAAGTTGTTATTTTTTTCTGAATACTTTGCCTTAAATCTACATTGGGAACTACGTAACTTTTTGTAATGAATTTAGAATAAAATATTGTAATAAACTTCGCATTGTAAATATTTAAATGAATAGTATTTGTATTCATCAAGCCTTTGCATTTGTTCTAACTGGATAGAAAACAAAGCTATTCTTCTTTTACTTCATTCTTTTTACCGAAAAAAATCAGATAGCGAAAATAAGAAAACCTAACAGCTATTTTATTATAATGATTGAAAAGAATCAAGAGATAAACATACAGCAAGAATAATATTAAAAATTTTGTCTTTTCAAAATAAATTTTTATATATAAAGAAAGAAAGGAAATAGAATTACGAAATTGAGTTTCTGCACGATAATCTGTAACCTAAACAAAAAAAATTGCATAAAATATCAGAATGAAAATCTTGGTAAAAAAAGATCGAAGAAATGCTACTGAGAAATAAATGTAACGAAAAGAATTTTTTACGGACAGAGAAGAAAACATAGTTCAAGAATCATTTTCAAACAAGAAAAGAATTCTGTGCCATTTGCAATCTTTTTTGCAAACTTTCTTTTTTTTTATTTTCTAGAATAGAAAATGCAGAAAGAGAAATATACTTTCTAATAAAGAAGAAAAATCTAAATTGTTTGAATTTTCTCCTGAAAAGGGAGTTTTTTCGTTATAATTATATTATTAATATCATATAATTGTTGTTTCTAATTCTATGGATAAGCTTACTGAAACAGAAAGCAATTTTAAGCCATGCGTGCGTCTCTTGTTTTTCAAGCAGCGCCAACTTGGACCAAGATTACGTCTCAGATACTCACGCATCACATTAGTTTGCACAGTTCCTTTTAATAGTTGGGCACATTTACATATCTCAGAGATGGAACAGCTGAAGAACAACTATGCCCGAACCGGAACTCGAACGCATGACCCCCAAAACCCGTGAAAGACGCTCTACCCATGTGTCAGGACGTCGGCTCAAAAAGTTATAAAATAATCTAATGTTTAAATAACTTATAAAAATTTGAGAATAATTTTCACGACAGCTAAACGTATGGTGTTAAAAGTTGCTGTTGTGTTGTGACTAATGGCATTTGCCGTGGACAAGCCTCCGCAGATACGATCAGCAGATTTTTAAGCTTAAGAAATGCCTCTCTTTGTTTTACTAGTAGCGCCATCTAGGGCCAAGAGAACGACTTAGCTAAACACACGCCACAATCCTTTTTAGGGGGCGGACACATCCATTCACTCATCTCAGATCGTAATCTAGACCTGGAACAGAGAACGATCTCCTCTGACCCAGTAATCCCAGTGATATTACTCTCAACATGGAGGACTTTACGACCACAAACAGATTTAACGAGCGCCAATCGCCATTACACTAGGGGTCATTAAAAGTACAGACATTTAAATTTGCGAAAGTTGTAGTATGTAATCTTTTTATACAATAATATTTTTGGAATTCCTTTACCATTATCACTTACAATGATAGATAACATTGAAAAGGCAACTTCTAAGAAAAAAATTTCCTCGAGAGTTGAATATCTTGAAACTTGTTGATATTTTGTTGACGCAAATCATGAATACAAAAATGAGATCTCCTTCCAATCTCAGGCCAAACTGTTTGTCCAGGATTAAGCAAGTTGTTGGTATTCACCAGTTTCAAAGTTCTCGTTCCAAACGATAATTCGCAAAAGAAATTAAAAGAGCTAATGGCCCTTTAAGCATTCAGCATCTGTAGCCTTATTGAGTTTTTAAATTTCATCTCCTCCAGAATACACTGAAATCGAATAAACTGAGGCAGATCTTTCTAGAATTATGAGGCACCAAAGATTTCAAAGATAAGTGAAACTATCCAGAAATCTCCCCATCTATACCTTTTACCCATCAGTACCTATGCCCCAGATGTGATGATAGTTCTCTTTTTTTTCTATGGAGCAGTGAAATAGTTTTCTCTGAATCTGAAAAGGAATTCGGCTACCTTGTTAGAGGTGAATGGTGTTAATGGCCCCATTCGTCTTCTCCTTTCAGGTAGGTTGAAACGAGTGAAATTCATTAAGCAGATTGTAACAGTTGAAAAATTCTTTAATGCACAAAATCGGTAATGGTATAAGAGATCACAGTGGTGGCATACCTACTTTTATGAGAAACAAGAGGATATTTTTGTTAGAAAATATTTAGATAGTTGGCTAATGGTAAAATATCCTTAAAGGCAAAATATTTTGGAGATTATTTGAAAGGTGTATTCAGAGATTTTATTTCGAATGAAAAATAATTCTTCTAATTCCTTATGAATCAGTAAATTTATTTAAAAGAAAACTGAATTCCATTTTAGTTCAAAGGATAAATTCTAATTCCTATAATGAAAGAGCAATTTTATTGCTTATTTTATTTCTGTACTTTTTTATGACTTCTAATTTTTTTTCTTTCAAGCTTATTGAATGCAGTAGAACTTCAAGAAAATATAAGATTGTCAGTGTGTGATGATGTGATTAATTTAAAAGGATATCAATATAAACAATTGATATTTTAAAAAATTGTCAATTCCTACTTAGGTCAAAAAGAAAAAAAATATTTTAGTTACTTTTTATTGAATAATTACAATTAATATAAATAATTTATCGAAAAATTATGTCCAAAACAAAATCAAACCCGTATCTGTTGAAAATAAATCAGAACACACTCTGCATGCGAGAAAATGCGAATGCCAATTGAAGCAACAAACGAAACAACAAACCAATTAATCAGAATCAAGTCCGTATCCGTTTAAACACAGTAGTTAACACAATCAATGCAATGCGCATGCTTAAATTTTCAACGCCAGTTATGGTAACATAAATGCGTGAATTTTCTAAGCCAATACAGATTTAAAATGTTTAATTCTCTTTATTCTGTTTTAAAGTAAAACAGAATAAAGGGATAAGTAATAAAAGGGATAATAAGTCTGAATTAAATTTATTCAAAAGCAAATCAAAACTTCAAATCCAAAAAATCAATTAATTAACAATGTTTAATTTTAATTATGTCTAACACTAATAAAATGAACAGAATCTTTTTAAATAGCCGGTCCAAAACCTGTTAAGCCTACCCTCATTGGCATGGGGGAAAACAAACTGAAGTTTTACTCATTTGTTGGTGGGGATATGAAGAATTTTGGCGGAAAAATTAACTTTTAATTAATAAAATGTAAACAAATTAATGAATTAACAATTGAAAAAACTGCATTAACATCCAAATGTCGTCCACTACAAGTTTTAAAAAATTTACCTGCCCTTGAATGAATGACAAAAATATTTTATTAACGATTGAAAATTTGAATATATATATAGTTTTAAATAAATATAGTTTAAAATTATAAGAAAATACTTTTTTTCCTTTAGAGAAGGGCCTAAGCAGCATAACCTTTTTTATTTTGTATTTAGAAGGATTTTTTTAAACTAACCAGGAAAAGCAATGGAAATAAAAATAATAAAATATTTTTTATGACTATAAGGTTTTGCTTCAAAAAGGAGGTACCTATAATTTATGAAAATTAGCAAATTAGTTTTAAAATCTAAGTTAAGCGAAAATATATTTTAATAATTTTTCTTAGTTGTTCTTACATATTGGGAATGCATTTTCCTCCAAGAGTATGTTTTCGAATTGGTTACTCTGTTCTGTGTTGCGATTGTTTCTTTTCTTTGATCTACTTAAAAGACATTTCAAAATACCCCATTTTGGATTTACAATTCAAATAATATCTTTTCCAGTTGCGAATTTAAAATAAATTAATAAAGGAAATATTACATCACATATATTTAAATAAACTGCATTTGTATTCATGAAACCCTTGCATTTAACCGAACTGAACGAAACAAATCTATTTTTTTTCTTACTTCATTTGCTTAAGAAAAATGCATCAGATAGTGGAAATAAGGAAGACGAGAATTTTTAATTTTATTGACTGAAAAGAAATAAGATATTTTTCCAGTGCAGTGAAAACTAATATTGAAATCTTTGCCTTCTCAGAATAAATTTTAATAAGAACTAAAGAAAATAAATTACGAAGTAGAGTTCCGATTAGATAACATATCGCTGAAACAAAAGATTTTAGCATCAAATTTAAGATTAAAAAGCTTGAAAGAAAAAAGAAATTTAAAAGGGGGAAAAATTTTGAAGACAGACGGGTAAATGTTTCTTGTATATTTTTAAAAGGAAAAACATTTCCTTTGTTAGTTTTTGAAAACTACTTTATATTCGAATATTTTTCTATTCATTATTTTCTCTAATAAAAAATATATAATTTCAGACTGAAAAGCTTGACACAACAAACGAAATTTAGTGGGAAAAAACTTTTTGAAGGCAGTGAAAAATGTTGATTGTGTATTTTTAAAAGAAGATAAAATTCTTTTGTTAGTTTTGACAAACTATTTTATATTCGAATATTTTATTTCATTATTTTTCTCTAATAGAAAGTTTATAATTTCAAACAGAAAAACTTTACAGAAAAAATGAAATTTCTTGGGAAAGAAAATTTTTGAAGATTGAGAGGAAAATGTTGCTTGTGTATTTTTAAAAGGAGAAAAATTCTTTTGTTAGTTTTTGGAAACCACTTTATATTCGAATATTTTTCTTTTCATTATTTTCTTCTAATAGAAAGTACATAATTTCAGAATGAAAAGCTTGACAGAAAAAATAAATTTAGTAGAAAAAAAACTTTTTGAAGGCAGAGAAAAAATTTTCCATGTGTATTTTTAAAAGGAGAAAAATTCTTTTGCTAGTTTTTCGAAACCTCTTTATATTCGAATGTTTTTCAATGTTTTTTTTATTTTGTCAAATAGATTATATGTAAAAAGAAAGTTTCTTAATCATTAAATTTCAGAGTTTTAGATCTGATTCGCGGTATTCTGCGATACAGCCATAAAGAATTTGAAATGATTTTAACATTTAGTTTGAAATTTCGCGACTCAACAAATGGTTTTCAGATAAGAAGGTTTGTACTTTTTTACGTAAATCAACAAAAGTTTTGTATTGCAAGAGATTTCCAGACCACAAATCTGAATACTTACTACTTATAAATAAAAATAAATAAAATAATAAATAAATAAAAATTGCACTATTAAATAGTTGTCATTCTTCAATACAATGGCATTATCTTAGCAGTACAAATTTTGCTTAAAATAATCACGTGTTCTATAACCAAAAATATAGCGTCATTTAATATTTTTTTTAATGAAAAGAGGTCACATTCCTCTCGAGACTTCTAAAAACTGCAAAAGAAATTCCTGATACGTCACCCGTCCTCGCATAAATCACCGGCATCATTAATAAAACGTTCTCTGATAAGAACGATAATATCATCAAAACAACTTCTGGCCTTCAAGGCGAAATGCATTTAGCTTTTTAAAAAAAGAAGACATCTTATTTATATTTTTAAAATCTGATAACTTTTTGTAGTAGCATCAAAATATGTTCAAACTTTCAAAAAGTGTGTATCACATCCCATTTTTTTAGCTATATGCGATGGCACTAAATCATATAAATTTTGGAGAAAACTAATATTCTGAACTGAATATATACACAGAGTCTTTAACTTTCTTGTATAAAAGTATAAATAAAGTATTATACAAGCATAGCGAAATATGATTTCAACAAATTTCTACGTTTTCAAGTTCCCAAAGTTTTTTTAAGTCAGATTTTCAGCATTGTGTCCGTCTTTCAATCTAACTCAAAATTGCTTTGAGCTGGATAAATGAAATTTGGTACATAGACTTTACATCACAGTCTTTGATTGATATTGAATTTAGAAAGCAATCCTTTCAGAGAATATTCCTGGTTGACTATTGAATAAAGGAGAATTCTATAATTACAAAAAAACATCGAACTAAATCAGTAAAATTTCGGGCACATGTTTAATATCTCAAATGTATAAATTCTGATAATAAATAATTATAAATGTGGGATCTAACAAAAATAACTAAATCTAACAAAAAATATTAGATTCTTCAGATAGAGGGAATTTTAAAGGTGAGATGTTTTGCTGTTTTTTTTTTTTTTTTAATATTTACAGGTACAATTTCACAACTGAGATTAAAATAATGAGCACGTAGAATAAAGAGACTTCTTAAAAAATAAGAAAATTGATTTAAAGTTAAAGGTAAAAGTTTACAATGGGGAGTATTTACAGGGAAATATTAAATTGATTAAAACATGGATATATGAAAGAAACAGAAAGATAATTCCCTCTAGGAGGACGTTAGCAATCTAAAAAAAGTGCATTGTATGACTGAAACAACTTACCGCATATTTAGCGAGCGCGAAACGTCTTTGCGTGTCGGTGTTTCGAAAACTCGACAGATGGCGTTGATCTGGAATGCTGTATTAATTAAAATGATCGCCCTCTGGGAAATGATCTAACCTTTTACAATTACCACTTTGAATCACGTCCTACAATGAGACAACAGAATCAAATGATGGCAAAACGAAATAATTCCTTGGGATATCCTACATAAATATAGAACAATAAATAAATATTCAAAACTATTATCCTTTATATTTGTCATCCGCCGATCTATACTTTCGCATGCATTCAGATGCAATAAAGAAACGATTTAAAGAAATTCGATAAATGAATTTATGACTATAATTGTAGTTCTGTTTCAAATTTTGACTTCTATGGGTCAGAAAAAAAGAATCCAAGATGTGTATTTGCACAATATATTCAATAAACTGCTTGGTGAAAGATCTATATTTTGTAGCTGCTATTAACCTATATTTTTTGGGTTCTGGCCCAACGTTTGCAAATTTTAAGTGAAGAAAAGAGTAAGAACATCTGATAGAGAATATGCGACCATTTTGTGAGTCTAATCAAGTAGTTTGTACGTTATAAGAAATGTAACTCGTTGTAAGAATAATCTACTATGTAGAAACTGGATTTAAATAAAATTTTAGCTTGCTCCGTGCTTGAAGGCAGATTAAATTTGATGAAAAAAGACTGGTAATCAAAATGTTTTTCTAAATAGCTACTTTTGAATAGAGAGTAGAAAAGTCTTCAAATATTTCATCCTTATTCGTAGCGTTTATTAAAATTTAATTCCCAATGAATAGTTGTAGAAAATATGTATTAATTTAAAAATAGATGTATTGTATTTAATACAATTCAAGAACATGATTTCTTTACAAAAATTCGTCATGAGAAGACTAAATATCATTTTTATCATAATTCTGAAAATCAATTGTTCTCTCTAATTCTGAACTGCAAATGCTAATGGTAATATTATTAATATGTAATACAGGATTTTTATCGAATGCCTCGGCAACTATAAAATATCTGTTTCAATTTATTTATTTTTTTACCCTGTATATATTTTCCCCGTGGGGCACCTCGAAACGAGGACGTGATGCTTTCAGCATGGTGGTTGGATCACGCCACCTTGTAGGGTACACTAATAAGAGGGAGTAGGCTCCTCCCATTGATTACGGGACTTACTTCCTACTGGAAGGGTTGCACTGTGGCCTGTGAAGGCCTCTAGAACTCAACCACTGCTCCCACCGATGTTGATATTGCGACAATCCGGTTATTCAGCCTAATAGTTTAAATACGTGTGCCTTCGTGGCGGGTCGGAGAATCTGATATGACTGCCTCTGTATATGGGTATCTATTCTATTAGAGGCCCAGTAACTATTTATAAACTTTAAAGATAGGTGTATATTTCCAACTGTAAAAATTCTTTAAGTGACATATGGATTATATTTTATGTTTTTATTTTCCTTAATAAATGTGTTGTTAAAAATAAGCTGCCTGAAAACTATCAGTTTATGCTACTAAAAGGGGCTTAATTATTAAGCTTTACATTTCATTATTTTAACCCAATTAAATGCTAAGTTTTTTTTAAAAAAATGGCTGAAATTTGAAATAGGGCTATAGAACTGGAATACCATAGGCAAATTCAGACTTCTTAACTTTTTTTAAAAATTAACTTTATTGATTAAAACGATATTAAATCTTATTCCTTAATGCGTTTGGGGTAATTTCACTAGTATTAATTTACGATGGCTTCTTTTGGTTCATAATTAATCATTCAGACCATGTTTATTATACAGTAAATATTATAAAATTGTAGAAATTTATTATAGATTATTCTAGAAATTTATTATAGATTATTGCTGAAATTTATTATAGAATTGTAAAAATTTATGATAAATTATTGATGAAATTTATTATAGAATTGTAAAAATTTATTATAGATTATTATAAAAATTTATTATAGAATAGTAGAAATTTGTAATAGGCTATTATAGAAATGTAGAAATTTATATTAAGTCATAATAAAAATTTATTATAGAACTGTAGAAATTTATTATGGATTATTATAGAAATTTATTATAGATTTGTAAAAAATAATCGGACTATAAGTCCGATAAAATGCTTTTAATCATATAATCAATAATATTAATAAAAATAACACATTTATAAATCTGAGAATGAAATATTCAGTTAATTTGTTTCTTATTAATGTTCCATCTCATGTTTTCTAAATATTTTAAAGGAAACTATTGAAAAGTTTTGCTTATACACTTCTAATTTTAAATAATGAGTACTTATCCTTTTAAAAGGCTTCACTCTGTTGAAAGAAATTTAAGCATTAATCTACTCTGAATCCCAACACCTCAGCTTTTCAGAAATTTTTTCGTTTACTAATCCATACTTCAATTTTTTCAGCGTTAAATGCTTGTTTATAGGTTTAAAAAAGGGGAAAGGTGTGAAAATTTTTAGGAAATACGAATAACGAGAAAAACAATTATGTTATACGTAGATCAATAATTCCATAAAGTAGAGGAATTTCAGAAAATATGGTTAACGAGAAAAAGCAATTACGTACTGCGTAGATCAAAAACTTTATCAATAAATAGAGGAATTTTTTTAGTCATTAAATTGCTTACTTCAGAATTAATAAAATATTCACCACTTAAATTTAATGATAAAATTATCTTAAAAACGAAATTCACTTCAGAATATGGTATATTTTCAATGCGTGTCATAATTGTAGTAATTTTAACAATATACGGTGATCCTTGGATTATTTTTTATCGTCATCTATCTAAACAGGAAAATAATAATCTTAGAAACATCACATAATCTTAGGCAAATTTTATAACTTTAAAAAAATATTCGATAGATAAATCATTATTAGTCAGAAAATTCCTCTAATTCTCTTTCGAGGAAGAAATACAGTTTTCAAACCGAATTAAAGAAATTTCAGATTTAAAAAAAGTATTTCAAAATAAAACAACATTAAAGCAAATTGGAAACACAAAGTATCATTCCAAAATGGCTCACCTTTGTTACAAAACATGCTGTTAATTTCGGATAGATAATCAAATTCTACTTCAGGAGTAGATTTGTAAAGAAACCGTTTTCTCATTTGTAACGAAATCATTTCATTCAAATCAATGGGAAAGTTGAATGCCTTTTCATTTCCAAGAAATAATTCCGAGTGGGAATTGAACCGATTCACTCGAGAATTGATGAAATCAATTCGCTTTGTAACAAGTCTGGAGATTCGTGTTTAAACATAGATTTTAATAGTAAAAGTCTAATAGATAACCTGTCCAGGTGTTTTTAGAAATATACAAGGAAAGGGAAACAAGTTAACAACTTGCTCAGATTCTATTTTTTGAATTTGAGGTGGAGAAAAATGCTTCACATTGTAAAAAAACTATAGAAGAAAATACTTAGTAACGAACAAGTTTTATTCATGCAATTAATTAGTAACAAAACTCTGCTAGGCTAAATAAATTGTATCTAAATTTAATCTTAGCAATGAATGTAATTAGATTAAGGTCGAAAACTCAATGTAAAAGTGAAATATGCGAGGAATCTTTGGGGTGATCACTAGAGCTCGTTTTGTTTGATTTTTCTGTAAGCATATGGACACAAAAATGAAATGATAAAAAATGAGATTCCTTCTACCTTCAAAAAGACTTAAGTGTATTAAAACCGTTAACAACTAAAAAAATTAAACAACTAATAAAAGTTAACTAATTAATTGTATGGATAATTAGTTAATTTTAGAGTTAGAGCTTTAGAGTATAAAAAATTAGTTAATTTTAGATTAGTTAGTTGTTAACTAAAATTAACAACTAATTAAAGTACTCTAAATACATGAATGTAGAAGTAAATTAATTCATTTGTGTTTACAAATAACCTGATTGAAATTGTCTGTCTGCTCAACTCAACGATCATTTCGCTTCTATTTTAGGAAAATAACTTTAATCGTCACTAACACTTTCTCAAATTCCTTCTTTTGAATTTTTTCTTTGAAAAAAAAGCAGTGGATTTTTTTTTCTCAAAAACAAATCCAGACCTTATTCTCCTTTCTTTTATACATTAAAATCTTGCTTAATAACTTCTCTACCTTTATTTTTCTATACGCGTGACAGATCTGAATTTCCCGAAGACAGCAGTTAAAAGAGTTTGATGGCTGTCGGAACGAACTCATAAAAAGTTTTACGCTCGCTAAAATTAAAATCCACTTAGCGTTTTGATGGCATTCTGTGATGTTATGAGCGTCCGGAGCGGAAAACGAAACTCAAGCTCGATGATTGGCAAAATCGTAAAAAGTAAACACTTGTTAAGGGCTTGTAAAAAAAGTATCAGCCAAATAATATAAGTTTGGAATAATTTATTACAGAAATAGTTGATACGTATTTTAATAAAATAAAACTTGAAAGATATTTTGAAACTGTGCATTTAACTACGAAAAATCGATATCTCAATATTTTTAGATACTGACGTCCTGGAACAGTAGTAGATTTGATTGTAAAACAAATCAGTTGTGTAGAAAAAAAAAGTATTTTTTATATTAAATGTGGGCTGGTGGTTAAAAAATAATCTGCTTTAGAAATACCATTGGAAATTATTCATGATAAACACGAAAATATTTAAAAACATAAGCATTTAAAAACATAACATAAGCGTTATTAAATTGCTTAAATGGAGCTTTACTTAAATCCAGTCGAGAATAGCTTCCATCACATGTTATAAGTGACACCTTTATGCGTAAAGATAAACGAAATTTGAGAAGGTAGCCTGCTAAATTTACTTTATTATTGAAATTTGCTCAAATATATTGCAAACAAAATTCTTCAGCAAATCTTTGAACTCTTAATAAATTTCATTATAGAATTCTGATTTTTTTTCTGTCATACATTTTTATTTTGTTTAAATTAAATTTGTTATGTCATGGGAAAATTCAATTTCTAGACTTCTACCGTATTATCTTGGGATTCGAAAAGAGAAAATGCAATAATCTGTTATTTGCAGGTTACTAGAAAAATTTGTTATTCAAATTGTCATCGAAAAATCTTGGTATAGATTCATCACACACTAATAATTCCATATAGAAACATAACTTGATTTTTATTTTAATAAAGATATCTAGGCAATCGTCAACTAAAAAAAACCTTTGTAAACAACGCATAAAAGGAAAAAGAACTATTTAATAGGGAAGAAAAAAGTGTAAGGAAGGACAGGGTTAAGTATAAGAACAAAGCTTTGGACAATGTAAAATTAATTTTAGCTTTGGATTTGAATTATACACTTTATTTTTAAATCTATTTTTTTAAATGCGCTTTTTATTCCATTATTCCATTTATTTTTCTTGCTATTAAAAAAATTGCTTCTAAATCAAGTAAAATACACATATAAACTTTTCATGTTAAATATTTTATAAATTATTATTATGACAAATAATAAATGTATCATTATTAATTAAATTATGTATATTAATGGTAAATATATTAAGTGCTATTGTTTAATATTTTTATTACGATGATAACTATAAAATGATGTGTGTGTGTGTGTGTGTGTGTGTGTGTGTGTGTGTGTGTGTGTGTTTTGTAAAAACACCATACCTTTGAACTTAGACTTTATTAACATGATTAATTAGGAATGTTTTTCGATTTTTTAACGATTCTCCACTTATTTTTAGCAACCACATTCCATTTGTAACTTCACATAGTTATTACAAGGGGTTCATATCAAAACATGCAGAAGTATTAATTGATTTATGTATTAATTTGAATACGATTTCTTCAAATTTCATAATTTTTCAGTTAGAAGCTTGGGAAGCTGATAAACAGAGAGTTTTGTTTCTTCGAGTTAGTGATATTTTTATATAAAAATTGAATTAACATGTTCTTTACAAATATGGTGATGTTATTAACTTTCACTCCAAAATTATTAAGTGAAAATTTTGAACTAGGGAGTGTGGTTTCTCTCCAATGTTTTTTCACATATTTTCCGATGTTGGTTTTATCTCCATTTCTACTCACAAAATAGTGGGTCTTTTAAAAAGCCGTGAATTTCGTGGATGGTATTGGTGAATTACAGATACAAAATATATATCTTTGGCTCTTTTGAATCTAGCTTTTTTTATTGAATCTATATTGAAAAAAAAATTTCAAGACTTTTTTGAGACTCATAGACTTATTTAAAACCAATACTATACTACAACTGTAGAAACAATTCACGAAATTGCAGTTGCAGCTTAATTCATTGTGTTTATATGTATTACACTTACATAGTGCAGACAAACAGGTAATCAATCGTTTTTTTTTTACTACGTACCTTTTTTAATCTTTAAAAAAGCATTCTTAAATATTTTTTTAAAATATTTTTCTGTGCATGATGCTTGCTTCAAACAACAAGCAAAGTTCTTTTCACTAAATATCTCTTAATATTGAAGAAGAAGGAATAAAGACAAATTAATTCGTGAAGGAAATTATTAATAGTCAAGGAAATTGTTCAGCTTGTCTTATCTATAATTCACACATCATCAGCAATGCTTTCTGTGATGTTAAGATTGAACAAAAAATATCTCTCTTATGGTGCGTTTTCATCGAAAAATCCAGGATTTCTTAAAATTGAATAATGCAGCTGTTTTTTATACTATTTCATCTAATTTAGTTTAATAATGAATTATTATATAATTAAGTTGGTAATAAAAGTTGAAATTTTGTGAAGTTTGAAAAAATATAACGATAAAAAAATTGTTAAAATAAAGAAAACATTTAATATTTTAACTTAATACAACATGGAGAATATGAAAAATTCATATCCCAGAAAATCTGACAAAAATATAAAAATGTGCATATCAAACGGCAATCTCCATTGACAATCAACCGCCTATTCGGAAGTCAGAATGAAATCTTCAGAAGAAACTTTCCATTATAAATATTTAGATACCAGCATTTGTATTCATGAAATCTTTGTATATGATGAAAGCGAAACGGAAAAAATTGTATTGATTACGAAATCGATATCAGAAGACAAATATGAAGAATGAAAAAGAATGTTGATTATAATAAATGGACGGATATTTTTTTGAAACAGAAGAAAACCATTTTAAAAATCTTTGTTTGCTCTTAAGACAAACTTGATATCATTCATTTAGCCTTAAAAAATTTCCACTTAAATAAAGGCTTCTAACATGAAACAATTTTATGAGAATAGCGGCAAAATTAATGTAAACATGATGGACAAATGGACCGTTGAATGTGGGCCGTATGAAAATATCGAATTACTTATCATACCTTCTGTACCTATTTACTCGATGCCTTCTTTCAGTATGTTGTTGTTGCTAATCCCCTTGAACTAGACATCTAAACCAAGTCCAAGAGACCATGTCACACTAAAAGAGAAAAATTACTCCCATTCTCGGTCATCAGTTGCCTCTTGGGGACACCAATACAATCGATGATGTGAGAAAGGGAAGCGATAGATGAGAAGTGACAATGTGCATAACATTTCTTTTTCCCCTGAAGGTCAAGCTTGTAATACGGCCAGTCCTTAGTGTAGACAAGGAGCCACTAGCGTCTCAATCCCAACGTATATCCCTATGGGATGGGTGAATTCATCAGTAACTGTACTTTTCGTAGGTAGGAACGTTGAACTGAGAGGGGCATGTATGAAATAGATAAATATTTGTTTTATTTCCATATTATGAAACTTAAAAATCTATACCACATTACCTCTTCATTCATTATGTAATTTATACATTTCTATATGATAAATGATCCGTTTATGAAATGCAACTCAAAACTATACCCACATCCTGCTCTGCGAAACACGATTCAACTGAACCGGGAAAAGTGTTGTGATACAACTCAACATTTAAAAGACAGCGGTTATCCCTGGTGCCCCTCTCACTCAAACGTCCCTACCTGTGAAAAGTACAGCTCGCGATGGATTCGTCCATCCCATAGGGAATACGTTTGGATTGAGACGCTAGTAAGGCAGCCTGGGCAAGTCTCAAGCAAGTGCTGTGTAGGGAGAGTTCAGGACACTCAGCGGCATACCAATTCTCCAAGCCGTGTTTATCTTTTCCAAAAACAAGAAATAAACCTCTGAAACTCTTAGATCAATGGGAGAAACTATAGGAAGGTAAGAACCTTCTAAAGCAAGTCGATCGGTATTATCATTTCCATGGATACCAACATGTGAAGAAATCCACTGTATAAGCACAGAGCTGACCTTGGCCATCGCAGCCAGTTTAGCCAGAACATCTTGCAACAATTTAATTCAATTTCTTTCAGTATAGCGATCTTAAATAGCTGTTGATGTCATTAATGGTAAATCCACCATTGATTGTTATGGTTCTAACAAGTAATATAAAAAAATTTTAAATCAATTCCTACTTTGGATATTAGAGAAAAATTTATTTTAGTTACTTTTTATTAAATAATTACAACTTTTGTTCTCGTGTTCCGCTTAACAACGGAAGGAGGGGTGAAATAACTTTTGAAAGTATTGACCCCTGAACACCCGAATAACGATTATCTTTGACTCAGTACCCCAGAGGTATAAATATCAACATAGAGAGGTTTCCGACAAGTTGCGTAGTCGCAGCACAAGGGATACGAATCCAACGCCCTGGCAACCAGGCTATTTCGACCTAACAATTACGACTACTCTAAAGAACTATTATAAAGAACAATTACGACTACTATAAAGAACTATTATATATTTATTATATGATTAATAAAAAAAAATTATTGAATTAATATTCGAAAAAACTGTATTAACATCAAATGTCATCAAATACAAGTTTTAAAAAAATTACTTGAATTTGGTTGGATTGCTAGAAAATGTTTTATTAACGATTGAAAATTTGAACTAGATATATGCAAGAGAGTGTGTGAACAAATAGTAGGAATTGAAAATAAAATGTATAAGAACGATAATCATTGCTTGAATAACACTTGTCGTAATAAAATATCAATCTATTTATCATTTGCTTTGTTCCAACACAATCCAATTTCCGGAATGTTTTCTTTTGTAACTTATCACCAATTTCTAAATATTTTTGTGGAGAGCTACAAGCAATAAATCTATTCTATCGTGATTTCGATTCGAAGCTCTTTGAATGGAACTTTGATATTCGCAGGGGGGTGCCCTAGACACTTCAGAACTTCTTTAAAAGGTTAAGGGGACTTTAATTTTACCAAACATAAAACTTTTTACGAGTTCCGACAGCCATAAATTTCTTAACTGCAGCCGCGAGCAAATACGGGACCATCTTGCGCGTGAAAGCATTACGAGGGAGAAATGATAAGATGTTGCAAACAATTTTAGGAGAGCATTGTGTTACCGAAACGACCTCGGTGAAAAATTACGGGGTTGTTTGCTGTTTGGCAAAAGAAGCTTTACTTTTTTTCTTGTTTTAAATTTTGATTAAGGTAAGTGACTATGTTAAAAAGTCCTTTTTTGTGTGGGATAATGATTTTTTTGTTAAATATTCTCAATACTTGAGCAGGTTTCTTCATGAAATCTTTATAACTTTGTTTATTAGACTATTTTTTAGGAAATTGAACTAATTTTTATACTTACATTGACATATATTTTAACTCTATTTCTCAAACTCAAACACTTGATCAATTATCTTATGAAAAATCGTATAAATTAGAAGCTGATGCATATTTTTGATCAGATTTGTACAATAATTTCTCGATAAGTTATACAGTTTCTGAACTACAGAAATAAGCAAAATATTCATTTCGATATATTTTATAGATATTTTAGTGCTTTTCAATTAAAAAAATTAATTTCACATTATTTATCCAATAATTTAAGATTAGAGAAAAATACAGTTTATGTTTTATTTCAATTGCCCAGAAGATATGTACTTTAAAGGTTATTTGTTAAATTTTAAATGAATCATTTCATAAGTTTCTGAACTATAAAGCTATTGATTTATACCTCCTTTCAGCGAAAAATTTTTTTTTTTCCATTTATAGAAATTTTTCTCTTAAATTATATATTTTGGTTTTATAGTTGTTTCTATTCAATTTTTTTTATTCATACACTCAAAAATATAAATTTTTTTAGCGTTTTCAAACAAGTAATTTAAAAAATTGAGTCAATTTCTGCTTAAATCAACAAAGAAAATTTTAATAATTACAGGTAATAATAAAATTGTAATTTTTTATACATATACTCAAAAATATAATTTTTTCGAGCGCTTTCAAACAAGTAATAAAAAATTAAGTCAATTTCTACTTAAATCAACAAAGAAAATTTTAATAATTACAGGTAATAATAAAATTTTAATTTTTCTATGCATATATTCAAAAATATAATTTTTTCGAGCGTTTTCAAACAAGTAATAAAAAATTTAAGTCAATTTCTACTTAAATCAACAAAGAAAATTTTAATTTTAGTTACATTTTGTTAAATAATTACATTTAACATAAATAATTCATCAAAAAATTATTGATATTTGCTAGAATTGAACTCTCATTTTTCACCTTCACGTGAAAAATATTCAAATCCTCACCTGTTACCATCTGTTATCTTTACTATCTACTGTCTTTAATACAAGACTATTAATAAGAAGTTAAGAAAGGTTTCAGTTATTTTAATCAAAATTCCATACGTTATACTTTAGTGTCCAAAATCGACACTCGAAACATGGATCACCAGATGGGTTAATATGCTAAGTAAAGTAATCAATTTTCAGTTCAGCTCGCTTTCGGTATGTTTCTAAAAAATGAGAGTGCATTAATCTTTCCCGCTTATTAGAATGAAATGGTGCGGTTGAAAAAATAAATATCCTAGTGAAAAACTGGAGTGGAATTTTTGAACATGTCTGAAATAATGGTCTTCAAGCATTTTACAGCGTTATCGTTTAGTGCCAATTTGCAAATCTGTATAAATTGTATCATGTTGAAACCATTTGCTGTAAAAAGTTATGATTAAATTCTGAAAAAAAATGCTCTTTTTTTTGGAGTAAATCAGAAATGTTATGGTAGTTGGAAATGTTTTTATGGAAGTTTTCGTTGATTAGTAAATTTTTCTGAATGGGGTTATTGATTAGAAAATGTTTTCTACAATTTTGTGTTCTTTCCAGTATAAAAACATGCTAATAATAAAATATATATACCAATTAGTCTTAATTTGTAAACTTTAACAAAAATCACTCATCATTTATTTTTATATCTGATCTTATTTATTTATTTATTTATTTTGGAACCACAGAAAAATTTCTAGTATTGATGGTATCATAAACCCGAATATTGAATAATACACGAAATATCTTCAAATACAATTAAGCAAAATGAGAAACAACCAATCACAAACTA
Organism: Argiope argentata; assembly: GCA_026289955.1. Taxonomy (NCBI): domain Eukaryota; kingdom Metazoa; phylum Arthropoda; class Arachnida; order Araneae; family Araneidae; genus Argiope; species Argiope argentata. Next base: position 537,030 of record JAOUZG010053121.1, on the reverse strand, counting down.
TTCGTTATAGCAACAAATGGCAAAATAAATCAAATAAAAGATGATGCGCGAAAAACATTTCAACAGAATTTTCAAAAAGGAATCAAAATGCATCATAAAACATTTTGTTATAAAAACGAATAAAAAATGTAGCAAATAAACCATTATACACGAGATACATTGAAGTAAAAGTATACAAAAGGGAGAACAATGAATTTCAAACTTTCTGTTATATTGAAGCGAAAATTGTTCCCAAAACAAGCCCCTCCCGATGGCTCAGTCGGGAGAGCACGGGATTCGTAATCCGAAGATCGCGGGTTCGAATACAAGAGGAGCAAGTTGCTATGGAAACTTTCAATTCATTTCTGCTTCAATTTTAATTTGTTATTTGTTGTGTTAATAATGCAAATTTGTATTATGTAAATTTATTCCTAGTTTTCTGCGGGCCTTCAAATTCTAGAAGGTTTTTGTGTATATAAGTAGTTTCGAAATTAGTCAGATAATAAAAGAATCGTGAGTTGAGCTTGAGTGTGTTTATTCTCGTTAGCTTTCCTACATTCATCTCATCTTCGCGACAATATTGTCTCGTGACAAGATAAATTAAATTAAACGATGAGAAAAGAAATATTCTTTAATAAAAATACAATAAGTGAAAACACTATTGGTAAAGTGAACACTCAAGAAACATTTACACTGCACAAAATAAATTACCAAATGAAAGAACACGCACTGATTTACGAGTCTATGGCTTGAGGTCCTTTTGCCTAAACAACATTCCAGGGCGGGAAGGATTCCTTAGGTTGCAAATTCGAACCTCTCCTCCGAAGACTCTTCGGGTGCGGTGTATGTTACATCGATCGTAGTCACAAATTCTTCCATGTCAAGATAATACCGCTGGCAGTATGGGTCAATGGTGATCGTTCTCTGTTCCAGATCTAAATTACGATCTGTGGATGAATGAATGAAGTCCGCCTTGTAGAAAGTATTTGTGGTGTGTGGGAGCTAGAAGTCAGATTTCTGCCCTCGGGTATTCAGGGGTCATGCCCTCAGAAGTTTTTGCACCCCTCCTTCCCCTGTAAAGTGGAACACTACAACAACATTCCAAGGCAGATAGAAAATGGCACGATTTCAGTAAAAAATAAAATGTATGTAAATTTTCAAAGTGTTTACATTTAATAAAATCGTTTCTAAATATTGTTCTATCTCATATAGCTCCAATAAACATGGTAAAACGAATAGAGTTGTGTATTTCAAATAAACCAATCAGGTTATTACAATTTTTATCTGATAATAGCATAATATATATATCTATGCAGAATTTTAAATTATAATTATTGTAGTTTTTAACAACATGAAAAGAAGCTTTCTTAGTTCTATGAAACATTTGAAAAAAGAATTTGCTTTATACCTACTCAAAAAAATTATATCTGTTTTTATAACACAGACGAATGCACCAAAGTTTGCGCTTGGCATTCAGTGTTTTCATAATTGTTATTGCCCTGTTAAAAATCCCTTTACTTTGTCTCCGATAATAATACATTATTACGAAAATTCTCACACAAGAACGATGCAAAGATGCAATCTTTATTGTTTGGGAAAACGTGTATTAAATATACGCAACAAAAGCTACAAATAGACAGCGAATTAGTTCTCTTCAATATGCTAGATTACCAGTAAAGCAATTGAACGCATGTCACAGAGAAAAGACGCTCTTTCAAGCTCAGCCAACTAACGTAGCTCGATCACCGAAATGATCGAAAGACAGTCGTGGAACTTTCTCTAGCATTCTATAAAAATAAATCCTTATTTCTTAGCTTCTGCTACACATTTTAGCGTGTAGTAAAAACCGTTAGCGATCTCATCACAACGCCAAATTAGTCATATATGGCTATTTTCTGCTGTAAATTCCTTTAGAACGGTCTTTTGCCGCTGAAACGAGATTCCATTACAATTAATTTTATACAATTAAACTATTTACAAATACTTACAATATTTACACAAAAATTCATAAATATTTGAAATATTTACATCTAATCTACACAAAATTCATAGCAATATCTAATGATCGAACAATGCCTTATTTTTATTTCTTTTATCCCCAACAAACCGCGTCATTGTTGGTTTGTTTCTAACCTTCTGAAATACCTCAAATTTTGAAGGAGAAATGACACTTCCTGACTTGATGGTTTGCGAAAGGTTGAAGTTCCATGCATATAAAATGCGATGCATAGCTGAGTTTAATGTAAGTTTAGTTTCTCTGTTTCTGGATGTATGAAGAAATGTATGCATCCTTCATTTCTCTCTCCATTTTTTATCATGCATAATTTTTTTTGTATTAAAATGATAAGCCATTCTATTTTTAAATAAGTAAATTAGAGTTGTAATTTCTTTGATTATTATTAATTTCTTTAATGTGCAAACTGCGGTCATATTTTCTTTAGCTTAATTAGATGAATTTAAATTAACTAATTAGTTAATTAGGTAAACATGCTAATTAAATAAAAGGAATCACTTTTACAAGCACTCGAAAGCTATTCTGGAATATATTTAGTTAAATTTTAAGAATAGTTTCAAGAAATGAAGATGAGTTTGTGAATTATGAATTGTGAACAAAAGTTCTCGCATCCCATTAATGGAAAGATATTTAATTCTAGATGGATTCATTGTGCACCAAAACTCTCCTGTTCCTGATTATTCTTCTTTTATTCTCCCCCAGGGGGGATGCTCCGAAAGAGGATGAGACGCTTCCAGCTTGGTGGTTGGATCTCGCCACCCTGGAGGGTACACAAATAGGTGGGGGGATCTGGTTCATCCCGTCGATGATGGAACGTACTTCCTTCGGGAAGGATTGTACCGTGACCGGTGATAGCCCTTAGGATTCAACAGCAGTCCTGGCCAGTGTTGCTGTTGTGGCGATCAGGTTATTTAGTAATTTTATCCGTGTGCCATCGGGCGGGTCATAAAGTCAGTGATAAAGCCTTTTTTTAGGTAGGCTGTATATTAGGGAATGTATTAGACCTTTAATTGCTCCGCCAAAAATTGAATAATCCATCATGAAAGAGTATAGCAATTAGAAAAGGATTCAGAAATTGTTGACAGAATCGGGGTATTAGGATATTTATCGCATAGTATGTAACATGGTAAAAGAATTTTGAAAGTTTCGACGCCTAATTAGAAAGTTTAATTTTGAAAATACACTCACAAAAAATGAAATAAGAAAAACGAATATAAAAATTAAACGGCATATGACATTTTTTTAGAAATAATGATAAAAACTGTAAAGAATAAATGAAATTTACAGGAATTTAACTAACCACTTCCCATACAATGACATCTCTGACACGGGCATCGAATTATCGAATTATTAATTTTAAACCTGCAATTAAGTGAAAGTATTCAGTAATTTAAAATGCCAGAATCACCTAAAAACTTTTCATTATCGTAAAACTCGTTACATTATTATAGGAATTAAAATAACAATAAATGTTTAATATTGGATGTGTCATCTAATTAGGAAGTTAAATAAATTCGTTTGTCAAGTGGTCAAGTATAACTATTTAAGTATTAATCCTTATTTATTTTTAAAAACTTAATACAGAAAATAAAGTATTAGCGCAAATTTTGAAATATTGTTTCATGTTTTTAAATTCAAAAAAATCATTACTATTTTTATTTTTGTATGCATCGAATAGTATTATTGTCCCTTCAACAAATTAACAATATTCTTCATCATTTAAGCTCCTGTCATCTAAAAAATGATCAAATTCAATAACGGTAGTTCTCAATTGTTTATAAAATCCATCATGACAAAGCTTTGACCTGCAGTATTTTAGTTCCTTTCGTTTAAAACTTCCCTTTTGAACCTTAGGGAGAGTAATTTTATTTCACATCAGTTTGTGGAACAGAAAAAAACACAAAGTAGTTAAGTTAAAGCGGAAAGATTTATTCCACCATAAATATCCCACAACTAAACAGATATATAAAAAAATCTGTTGGGATAAAGAGAAAAAATAACTTTTTTATGCTTTCAGTTTCATGTTATTTTTACACGAGAACAAAGTGATGAAAAAAAAGAAACAGTATTTTTTTATTGAATTTGGTAAGGAAAAAAAAATAATTGCAGATTACGTATGAAGTGGTTAAACTTCTAGATCAAAGTGCACTGCATATAAAAAATAGATGTTTAAAAGGAGAAGAAAAATGTCAGCTATTTTTTTCTTCTACTATTACAGCTGAAGTTTTATACAAAAATAAAAAATAATTCAAAAATGCGTAAAAATGTTCGTTAGTGTAATTACTGATTTCATGAAAAAAATGTCATTCTCATGAAGCATATCTGGCTATAACAAAAAAAGACTTGAAATAAAAAAAATGCCATGGAGTTAAACGAAATTACCGCTTGAATCACTGTGGGAAATAGCAAAGTTCTGCTTTTGAATCCATGCATTTAATCCGACAATAACTTTTTCATTTCTATTTATTTTATATATCAAAGTAAATGATTTATTGCATTTATTTTTCCCCGAATTACAAAAGTACTTGTAAACGAATAAATAATTATTTGTTTATGAGTGTAACGAATACTTAATATCGAACCAACTGCTGTATATGAGTTTCCGTCTATATAAAGTGATAAGTACTCTTTCTGACAATGAAATATCATTGATAGTTGAGATTGATAACTTTATACAAAACATAAGTTCTATCGGTATATGACTCTGCGTTTTAAAGTTCGGATTGTAAACGCCCGATTAGACATAAAATAAATATTTCTTAATTTAGAATATTACTACCAGCGACTAAAAGTGTTTTTAAAAGCATAAAATCAAAACACACTATGCCGATTCCAAGTGACAGTGAGTATTTCACTCGTTCTATTTTTAATAACAACAATAATCCTCGATGCCAAAAAACAATTTAATTGGACATAAAACAATATTAAGAATATTTTTGTGGCAATTTGCGTGTTCAGATCACGTCTGGGTCATCACTTTTTCTGTATATAACTGCGTTTTAAAGTGCAGATTGTAAACGCCTGATAAAACATAAAATAAACATTTCTTAATTTAGAATACTATTGCCAAACACTGGAACATGTTATTAAAAGCTTAAAATCAAAACATAATGTCAATTCCAAGTGGCAACAAGTATCTGACGTTCTAATTTTAATAACAACAATCATCCTCGATGCCAGATGCAACAGCAGAAAAACAGTTTCATTTAACACAAAACAATATTCAAAATATTTTTGCAGCAATTGCTTCTAAAACAAACACGAACAATTATAACAACAAATACAGAACACCAACAATTATTTATCATATTTATCTACGTGTGAACCACAATGAAGATGAGTTGCTTTGGTCACAAACTGTTTCTATAGTTCCCAATGGGAACGTCATCGCACCTTGAATGGGAGATAAAGTCTTCAATGCTATTCGTAAAGAGTAAAGAGTTGAGTTGAATTTGTTGTTTTATGGCATAAAGGTCATTTTTTGCTAAGCTATGCCACATTCTTGAGTTCAAAATATTTGTATCAATTTATAATAAAATAAAAATATTTGTTATAAATTATAGCAAACAGATATAAAGCTTAAATCCATGAATCATGAAAAAGAGTAACAATGATAAAAGGTATGGTTCTGTGTTAAAAAAGGCGATTAAAATTTATATATAATTATAAAAAAAATTAAATTAAAAGGGCCAACATGAAGGGCTTTGAACAGTAACTCACCCAATTAAGGGCGAGACCTCTGAAAACATGCAAGACAATGGTTAGAAAATCGTGGCCACTTCACAAGAATGTATAAAACAGACATAGAACTATTACACGTTCAGAAAAATGGTGCTTATCAATTTGTGATTAAAAATTTTAAAAAAATGTCCCCCACCAACAAATGTCAGAGAGTAAAGAAGCAGCAATAGTTTAATATTTGTGATGACAAATGTGGTGCGTGTGTATTATTTCAATCAGCATATACACCATTCTACAAAAATAATTTATTTAAAACAGACTTTTACTTGTCGTCTAACACGAAAATATTTACAACGATCACTGCGGTACCAAAACTACTGCACGCGCTTTTTATTAGAGCAGTTCTGTTTTCTTCTCAGTTCACTTCACTTCAATGTAAGCGTTGATCGCAGCGCCACAACAAACATTTATGGAAAAGAGGAAGATTTGGAATATGTTTTTCATGTAAAGGAGGGTGTGATTCAAAAAATATTTGTTAGAAGGATAAGATTCGAAGTTCGTTTGAAAGTCAGAAAAAAATGTGTGTCTATTTTGAATGATATATACATTAAATTTTTAAAAAGCAGTACAAAAGGAATTGGAACTTACAAATCTTTTAATTTTGACTAACACTTTGACTAAAGAAATATCTTTTTAATTTTTTATAAATAGTCAACATAGACAGAGAAAAAAAATCTCATGGAAAGATGCCTATTTGTATTTTTTTTTATCTGGCAGATCCAAAAAAATCCTGTTCTAAAAATATTGAAGACAATTGTTATTTCAAAAGGGATTAATCAAAATTTTGAGAATGATGGAAGATTTACCCTTTGCGAATACTGAAGTCATCAGTATTCGCAACGGATGAACAAATTGTCAAATAAATTATAAAAATTCAATTCAGAATCTGCTGTTCAGGTTTCTGAGTTTGCTGAGTTGCACAATTACATTGCTCGCTTCGCTACGAAACTTAAAATATTTCGTTAGCAATACTTTTAATGCTTTGACATATATATATAATACCATATGACTATAATGCAGAAGTTCATACATTTTCCAGCTTGAAATTAACTGCAGTAACAATACATTCTAGTTATTCTACGACTAGAATCTTGCCCTATGTCATTTCTTCATTTTACCTCAGATTCAGATACATTTAAAAAAAAAAGGCTACCATTCTCAAATTTTAAAGAAGTGCATCGTTGAATACTTTCCAGCGCATGTTAAAACGATCATTGTAACCCACATTTATATTTTTCTGTGTGTGATTTTATTGTATTTTTAAACAAGAATATCTAATTGACCATTAAGAATATATCATTGTTCATAATAATTATTTCAAACGAAATATCAAATAAACCGTTTCTATCAATACTCATTCTTTATTAATAAAATAAATTATCGGATTCTTTGAATGTATTTTTATTACAGAAATATATTCACTGACAATATCAGTTACCATGGTCAAAAGATAATTCGTATTATCAGTATATTAAGGAATCCCAAATCCAGTACAGGAGTAAGACAGTTAAAATACTTTCTTACACCTGTTGAAGTTGCAGAAGTGTATCTACGCCCTTTACACAACCTATTCCCCTCAAACAGTTAATATTTGATACGATGCTGATATGCATACAATCTCGCATGCCCAAGACTCCATATCGACATATCAGGGCAGATGGGCGGCAGATGACATGCAGCAGGCATGCCGCTCAGGATTCGTAGCCTTAGGACTCCGCGTGGGGAGAGATCAGAGCGGATTTCAATATCTGCAATGGGGGCAGAATGCCAAGATCGGGGGAGGTCCGATCATTTCTGAACCATTTGCATTCAGATGGGTCGATGGCTGGCAGATGCAAACAGGCTTGGAATGCTCTGAGATAGTCAGATCATTAATAACTGCTGTCGATTTAGGAAAGGTTTGTCTTCGATATAACATACAGTCTCTTGACGATACTTTTTTCGTTTAATTCATCTGAAATATCGGAATATCCATTGTACATGCACCATCCACTGGAAGTTAAAAGTTAAAGTTATTCATTTGCATGCTATTGTCATTTCATTTACCATATTTTTATATTATTATCATGTCAGAACACGATGTTGTTTTTGGGATGAGGTTTCTGGCGTCAACAAAAATCCGTACGAGAAAAATAAAAAATTTAATCCGTAGGCGAAAAATAAAAACTTTATTATCTGCACGAGCATCTCAAAAAACCAGCTTTTAATAACGAGCTGTCATTGCATTTACAAAAGCTCTGATTTTTAAAAAATAAATTAATGACTACATCAAATAAAAGCAAGAAAAATATTATTTTGAGAGCGTGATTATATGAAATGAAATAAATAGGAAATGGGATATTTTTTAAACAATCAAAGCAAGACAAAGTTTTTTGGATCGTTTGCAATACTAAAGTGACTCATTCAATAAAACGGTTAAAATGAATGAAAATATAATTTAACTTGCACAAGCACGTGGTAAATGGCCGTTCAAGAGATGATTTTCTGACATGATACATTGAAATATTCATAGCAGATTTCATTTTACACTTTTTTTCTATTTGCCATATTTTCTTCATTCTAAGTTAATAGTGCAATCCTGTCAAAGTATCAGCATAATCGCCAAAATGTTAAAATACATAATGGTCTTTTTCTTGTTACAAATTTCGCAGTTACTCATTTGCATGCTATTACCATGAATTCTTCTTTCTAAACTAATAGTGCAATCCTTTCAAATTATCAGTATAATCACCAAAAAGATGAAAATATTTGATGACTTTTCTTTTCTTGTTCTAAATTTCACAGTTATTTACATAAAACATATCACTAAGATATCAAAGAATGAATAAGATACAAATGTGCACAAATAACAGATGAAGGTAAATAAAAGATTAAAAGATAATGAATAAAGATGAAGATAAAAGATATAAAGTAAGTACAGATACAAAGTACGAAAGATACATATCATACAGGTTAAAGAAAAAAAAGGATAAATTGAAACATCGGTTAGTCGTGTTTGAATAAAATTCTTTTCATATATGAAGAAAAGTTTAAATTAGAAAGTCATCGATACAAAAAAAATGTGAAATGTGTCTTTGGAATGCTAACATAGCTTAATAAGCTTAATTAGGTATCAAGTAAATATTAAAAATAAAATTTTCTATTAAAAAAGAAATAAAATCAATTAAAATAAAAGCCTTGATCAAAGGCCCATAAACTAAAGTAAAATAAAAAAAATAATCAATTAATGAAAAAATAAAATAAAATAAAAATTAACTAAAATAAAATTCTAGGTTGAAAAATTCTTTAAGATCAAATTTTAAAAAAAATAATTAAAACAAAATTCTAGGTAAAAATATCACTTAAAATCAAATCAAATAAAAGAATCATTTCAAGCAAATTCCTCATTTAAAAAATCCCTTAAAATGAAATCAAATAAAAAATTAATTAAAATTAAATTTTCAAATAAAATCAATTAAAATCCATCAAATAAAAAACAGATTAAAATAAAAAGAAAATTCGGTCTCTTAAACCCCATTTCCTCATTTAAGAGTTACATCTTTCTCAGTCCAAAGAAGCTATGACTAAAATATTTTTTTAAAAATTTGTTTGCGTTTATGTAAAATAAAAACTTCAAAATGCATAAAAATGGAAAATATAGCTTCATGAGATGTTTCTACAACAATGATGAAATTGGTCATCGATGTTCTTATGATGTTAACACCTGTCAAAGGAAGGGTCACTTATCTGTAAACGAACTATGATTCCCACAAAAGTAGAATGACGTTACTTCTTTTTCCTCATAATTGCATATAATTAAGAAATGTAATTCTGTCCGCTCTAAGGCATTCGAATAAATCTGAATGGTTAAAACATCGAGACAAAATTATCTTGAACAATCAGTGAATTATAAAGATCATAACCGACCAAGGAACAATCCTCTCGTATGAGGAAAGTTCCGTCATTTCCTGGGGTTAGACAACCCCACATCATTTCTGTATCTATCCGCAGGTAAGAACCATCCAGCACGCCTAACGCCTCTCATACTTATTATTGCAGTACTTCCAGTTGTTGGATAAATGCAGATAGTTATCAAACTTTACAGAAAATTCTCCAAAGAGTTGGCCATCTGTGGGATTATATTTATGCATGTAAGCTATTTAACTCAGAAGAGCGGTGGCTTAAGTAAATGAAAGTTTCTATGTGATATTGTTAGTAAAATTATAATTTAATATCAAATTTTGATTTATCTATTGAAAAAAGATACGCCTTTAAAACGTATTTGCTTTTCTAACATTTTCACATACTGGACTCGGAAAGTATAAATACATTTTTCACGTTCTTGGCCAAGATCAATATTTCGATATGGGTTTGTGAGGGTAGATGGGTGGAGGTGCCTGTGAGACATGCTTTTATTTGAGAAGCAAACATGGTGCTCATTAACTTAAATTTTTATCATTGATGAGGTTATTAACGGAATTCAAATTTAACCCGTTTAACAAGATTTGATTATCAGATACCATTACTATCACAGCTCCCTATAGGAAAACATACAGCAAAAAGAAGTCATCAGAATTTTTTTTGACATTCATAGTTTTAAAAAGGAGTTTATTAATATAATTTTGTTGCAATTATTTCTTATGTCACTTGCCGTGGACAAACTGGCTGATGTAGTCAGAGATTTTAAGCCGAGGGCGCTTCTCTTGTTTTGTAGTAGCGTCAACTAGGGCCAAGAGTACGACTTTTGCCCCTCACTCATCACATTCGCTTGCACAACCCCTTTTCACTGGGGGGGGATTCATAAACCTCACAGATAGAACACAGAAGAACAATCATGCCCGAAGCGGGACTTGAACCCGGGACGCCCAGTTATCTAGGAAGACATGATGCGACAAATATGTGAATTTAATTGAAATAGTTTACTTAAATTTGCAGGGAGTATGTATTACGAAATAAAGGCTAAAATGTAAATCGTACTACGGATTATATTATTAGTACACGCGCAAGCTTGGATGTTTTGTTGGAAAGTTTGAATCCTGTAAAAACCTTGATTCCAATAGCGTATCAAATTGAATTAAATATATTGTTAAATTTAAACGAAAAAATATACGGAAACGAAATTGATATAATTAAAAAGATAACTTTATTAGCCAAACTATAAAATAAAAAGCATTTTTATAAGATAATTGTTGCTGTTAATGGTTTTTGCTATGAAAAAGCTAAAATTCTTGTAGGAAAATTAGAAGGAAAGAAATCTGTCGAGATGAAAAACTGCCCCCTCACTACATTATTATGCTGCCATGGATTCAGGGGTGAAGTTCCTTTTTCATGCTGCATTTTATCCATATACTTTGCAATAGTCCTTTTGCTCTGATATGAGTCTTGCACGAAAAGTTCCATATCACGTGATGGTTTCTCGGTGGGCGATTCTACGAGCCAACCAAGCGCTGCCGTTCACCTCCAAAATTTACATGCTTCAGTAACTAGTTTTGCTGCTCCATTTCTGGTTCTTCTGAATTTAAAGATTCTAGCTTCATCTTCGATTTCAGCCAGTCGAGTGTGAGATTGAAACTGGATTGATTTCAAATGGACACTCAGACGGTTTAACCCTTAACTTGAGATGTAAAAACTTCCGACTTAACTGGGGAGATGTGGTCTAAGAGACCACATTTATTTTCTTTACACTCAAATTAAATTTTCTATTGAAGTTATTAGTGTGAAAATGTACCAACATAATCTGCAGATATTTTTCTTGATATATAAATATATTTTAGAAATTTTTCAAAATGTGGCATGTATTTTCTTCTCAAATTATATGTCACAACAACTAATTTTCTTGAAAAAAATATATTACTTTCTATTTTTTGAATTATATTTATTTTCCCAGTGTGCAAGGGTATAAAGAAACGGTATATGGGTATATAGAAAGGTATATAGAAAACAGCATAATAGAGAATTCAACAATTATAAAAAAACTAAAAATGACAAAGGGTAAAATCAACCCTTTGTTATAGGCCTGTTTGGCTTTTGAAGCACGGTTTTCGAGGGTGTTAGTACTTAAACCTACGATTTTTGTGTTAGTACTTAAACCTACAGTTTAAGTACTAACACAAAAATCAGTCTATAAATCTTTTAGATATTTCTTAATATATATTATAATATTTTATGAAATCTTCAAAATATATTATTACAAAAAATAATTATTATATTTGAACATACATATGAGAATAAATCTAATGTTAACTTTCGACGAAAAAATCCTCTGTACAGTTATACTTATCACTGAAATAACGTTTTGCTTCAATTAAAAGTCTCTGGAGCTCTGCTCCATAAGAATATCAGTAGGTCATATGATATTTTGAGAACTAAGTCTTATAGCCATCTGCTTGAATAGACTGGAATACTACATGGAAACTCAGGTATCACGGATGTTGCTCAAAGAAGTAGCTGAAATTATCACTCATGGCAAGTTTCAGACCCATCTGCTAAGACGTATAATACTGGAATACTAAAAGGGTGCTCAGGTCTCACAGACGTTGCTCAAAAAAGTAACTGAAATTATCACTCATGACAAGTTTGAGGCCCATCTGCTAAGAC
>JAOUZG010053121.1:441902-454980 GCA_026289955.1 Argiope argentata | reverse complement strand
TGTGTGTGTGTGTGTGTGTGTGTGTGTGTGTGTGTGTGTGTGTGTAATTGGTTAATGGCTTAAATTAATTAGGATAAGTAGTGACTTAAAAAATAATAATGTTCTTGCATGATAACTTGAAATTTACGATCGAAGATTTCAATTTCTTTTTTATTATAATTATTATTTTACTAACTGCCTTTATAGACCAGTCTGTTCATAAGTTTAAAAAGATAGTTACTAAAAATTTCGATTAAATATGTTGCGTAATTTGGTCTTATCGACTTCCTCGACAAAATGCTTTTAAATTTCAAATTTTTATAAGCATATAACTTCCACTGTATTAAAAGCCTTACATCTCTCTGTTAGTTATATGTTACATTTCCCTAATACCCGATCTTAATCTGTGTAGATCCATTATATCGATGCACGCTTGAAAGTTATACATTTAAAAAAAGACATTCGACATTGCTTGCTTTTGAAACCTACTTAAAAAGAGCAAAATTTCAAAAAGTTGATTAAAAAGCATATTTCGTAATTAAACTCTTTCTAATAGGAAATATAAACCAAATATTTACATCTGTATCACCAACAATGGAATAAAGAAACCAGGATAAATCATTAGTAGAAACTTTAAAAACTATTTCATTTTCATGATAACAATGAACACATCGATGCAACGCATGCTTAACCCGTTAACTACTATCTGTCCATAACAAGATCTCTGGCCGACAATCGTCCATGTTTACGGCGGGCGTATTAGAAACAGGTATCGATAAGGAGGATCCATTTTGAATGGGTGGAATCGGACGGAAGTCCGGGGGGGGGGGGGTATTCTCTATCTTGGCGAAAAAATGAAGCAATAAAAAAACTATTGCTCATTCGTCCTCTCGCTTTAGCCGCAGTTGCTCGTATCTTTATATTTGCTTAGCTTCTTTTATATTTTATTAATATTTTCTTTAGTTAATATTAACTGCATTTCATTATTTAATAATTTTTGTCTCTTGAATTTTGAGATCCTTTAAAATTCCTTTTCCGTTTAAGAATGGAGAGATTTGTGTTCTCGCTTTCCTGTTATTTTAACAGCTTTCCTTAGATAGGATTACAAGAATCTAAAAATTTATGCAAGTTAATGTGAGTTAGAAAGATTAAAATATTTACCGATATTAAAACGGAGACAAATAAGTACTTTTAAACGACATTGATGGGCTTTGAATAGAAAGGTATAGGACAATAGGAAGGAAAACATTTTAACACCGAAAAGATAAGATGAATGCAGGAATTTATGAATCCTTTATTGCTACACAGCTCATGACGGCTGATATACATTGAAAAGAAAAGCTCGTTTATCATTCTATTATTTGAATTGACAATTCGTGAGAAAAAGTTTTCTTTCAAATAATTAAAAAAAATTTCAAGTCGAGGGAAATGAATAAATGTTCATCTGGAATACAAAAACGAACTTTTACAACGCTTTTATTAGAATAATGTAAAGCTATGTTGGACCTTTTTTTAGTTCAGTTCCGAGATATCTGACACGCGCTTGAGGGAACACTTGAATTATTTTAAAATTTAGAACACTTTTACAAATAAATGCGGAATTAATTGTGTTTCAGAAAGCCTGTGCATATTGAAAATAATTTTGATTTTTAAAAAACTAAAAATTGATAAAATGGTAATTGTTAATTTTGAGTTTCGGAAAACAATATATAACAAAAATTAATTTATTAATTTAAAAAATTGAGAGGTTTTAAGCATATTTAACAATGGATATTTTACGTTATAAAAGCAACCTTTTATATAAATTATAAAATAATGACGATTATTGTGTTATTTTTATGTTGAATTAGACAGATTACTTCGCATTTGCTGCGGAGAATTTGATCTTAATTAGTAACATAAATTTAAAACAAATAAAATGAAAATGAATTTTTTGGCATGCGGGATTTTAATTAATTTTTTTTTCTTCTTGTGCAGTCGTTAGACATATAAATAGATATTCAGTTTTTCTATTTGATTTACTCTGTTCTTTCTACACTATTCTGTATTATTCTGATAGGAATAATATATATTTTCAAAATTCCAAGTACTCAAATGTTTTTCAGCCCATTGAATTATTTTTCGAATTTGCTTTCGAAAATTAAAGGCAATATATCAAATACCACCAATTAGGCACTAAACGCGCCAACGTAAGAAACTTGAATAAATTTCTACCTCTGTGAAATGGACTCTTCTATACCTGTTTCTATAACTCCCGCCGTAAACATAGACGACTGTCGGCCAAAGATCTTATCATGGACAGACAGTAGAGACGGGAAATAACTCTGCGTTGTACATTAGCTCTGATTACCACGTGACATTTTGTCCTCAAATACAATCATCTACTCCGTACCTTCAAATTGTTCTTTCGTCAGCATGTCGGCAAAAGTCTAAGAATAAACGCGCACGTGTGATCGAGTTATTCTTTTTCAAAGTTTTTGTTGTTATTTATGGAGTCCTTGGCACCATATACCAGAAACTGCTTTCACTTTGAATGATGCAAAATGAATAAACAAATATTCTTAAAATAATATTTTAAAAAATTGTGTTCTTAATTTTAATTTATTAAATTTTAATAATTATTAACATTAGTGTAATTCCACAATATCTAAAAGAAGTAAGTAATCATTAAGAGATTGTTTAGCTTTTTCCTATAACATCTTTCCAACATTTAATATTATAACATTTAACATATTTAATATGAATATTTTGAGCAGTTTTGGCAACTACATGATTTTCAGATGCATTGCATTTCCGAAATAAATTCCACTGCGATAACAAAAGACAAAAAGCAAAAATAAAATGAAGTTTTTTATCCATAAAACCAACTGTAAAAACATCGAAATTTTAAAAAAAAATTATTTCAAGCCTGTCTTGTACTAAAATTTATTCAACATGAAGGAAAAAAAATAAACGAATCTTTATATATTTTTCGTCAGCAACGGAAGAAAGAAACTAGAATTAAATATTAGTAATATCAAAGAAAATTATTTTGTTTGTATTACAATAAGAATATTATTTTAACGCATGTTTAAAAATATTTAAAGCGCATAAATTATTAGCATTTAAAAAATAACACTTAAATTAAAAAAAGTAATTATAAATGTGGTGCACTTCTTACATTATTGTATATTTACATTTACAATTAATGCAAGGTTCTCGATTGTTATGACGAAAAACGACAAAATTAGACTTAATTTTTAATTCGCTGATATTAAATTAAAATCTAAAGATAAACTCTCATAAGCACATATTTCCTCCTTACAAGCAGAGTTGATTATTCTTGGTCAAACTTGTAAGCTGCAGGGGTGGATACAGATACACATTTTAGACGGGAGAGGAAGGCAAATCAAAGGATGAGCATAAGGATAAAAAATCAAAGAATAGGCTAAGAAAATCAAATCAAAGGATGAGTAAAGGAAGGCAAATCAAAGGATGGGAAAAAGAAGATATAAAATCAAATCAAAGGATGAGTAAAGGAGGAAAAATCAAAGGATAAGCAAAGGAAGAAAAGCCAAAGTATTGGCAAAGGAATGCAAATCAAAGGGCAGCAAGTCAAAAAAATTTCCAAATGTAGAAAAATCATTTTGGTGCCGCACGTTTTTGTTGATTTTCTTTTTCTTTATCCTGTTCACTTTTATTTGTTTCGAGCATAACTTGAACCCTATTTATCTTCACCGTGGTTCTATAAAAGTCATCAAATAAGAATAGAGCCATAGTCAAGAGAAGGAAGAATCAGATATCATTTGAAAAAATTTTATGGCAAACTTACGAATTTTCGAATCATTATCCTAATAATTTGTCGCTTCCTGCATGAATAGAAAATTATGGTATGATACTTTAAGTGCTCCTGACTATAGACATTCAGCTCGAACGCACGTTGGCGAAATAAATATATTGTAACGAATTTTTCTCTTTAGTCGGGTTTTTTTTTCTGATATGACGTTCAATGTAAAAATTAACAGCCTTTAGTAAGAAACAACGACAACTTTTATTAGACATGAAAATATTTACAAAAAGACGATCAATACACAGACGACAAATATATACAGCAGAAGTGAACACAAGAAAAAACAAAGCAGCACACTAGAGGAAACAGTAGCCTACAAGTCGTAATCGAAAGTAATGACAGCCATAGCCCTTAAAGCGGCAAAACAGAGTTCATTAGGAATGAGCATCTTCGTAGTTTCACTCTGCGGTCCTTCCAAACGGCAGCAATTCGTCACTGTCTCCTCCTATTAGCTGTATCCAGCTACCGATACACTACTACACGATTGGGTACACCTCACACGACTCGATACTGCTTCCTCAATAAACACTAGGACTCAGCACACAGCTCAGTTCAGCAATAGCTTGATCTCCTTCACAATGCTGGCATTTCGCCGGACAGTTCCACCGTAACTTCATTATCCTCTCGAAGACTCGTTACTTGACTACGATTTCTATTACTGATACGATTCCTTGCATATTGAGACTGTCAGCCTTTCACAGTTCCCGGTAGATGAACCGAGAAGGTTACCTGGACCAATCAGATATATCTTTGTTGCTATTGGATGAATCACTAAAATTCTCAGTTTCCAGTCATATCTATCTCAGTTTCCAGAGCTGCCAAATCCCTCGTAAAATGATTGCCAAATTTGTCACCAAGCTCTGAGATTACTGGCGCGACACCCGATCAGCATCCACAGGACTGATTGTAAAAAGAGTTTTCCAGTTATTCGCTTTACCGTGCTGAGAAACAACTTAACGGA
Source organism: Argiope argentata (assembly GCA_026289955.1). Classification (NCBI taxonomy): domain Eukaryota; kingdom Metazoa; phylum Arthropoda; class Arachnida; order Araneae; family Araneidae; genus Argiope; species Argiope argentata. The sequence continues at coordinate 450,211 of JAOUZG010053121.1, read as the reverse complement.
CTTTTAACAGTATATATTATTTCTAAAGAATTCTTTTCCCCGTCACATAAGTTAAGTCTTAAAATAAAAAAATGTGTACAGTAATTGCCTTTGCATATATTTAACATGGCTTTCAGTTCTTCCAATACGAAATGATATTCTGTTGTTTAAAACGCTGCCTAGAAGGGTCATAGTTAATTCTAACCTCAGTAATCATATCACTATTGCCTCTGTACAGAAGAAACGTGAGGTTCAGTAAATTCAAGAATGGTAGAGTTTACATCACTATTGCAACCTGCCAAATTTTGTCCAGATTTTTCTAAACACTTTGAAAAAAACCATATGTGTGCAGAACTTGAACTTATCATTAAATCCAAAGTACTTTTCAAAATTAACTCGTAAATATGGTGAATGCTAGGATACAAGAGATTACGATTGAATCACTTTCCTAGATTTGCTCAATCTACCTTTATTGCAACCTTCTTACTGCCATATTTTGCCTGAATATTGTCATTTGTACCTCAATTCTCCACTGCCTGGTAAATAGAATTGGCTTGCTCCGTTCATCAAGATGTATGGATTTTAAGGGCATTTAGATATTGTTCCTTGCTTTGTAAAGTTGAAAGCCTGTCAATCTTTTCAACACCTGTGAAGGAGGGAGAGTAAATTTCAATCCAAATATAAAATTAAATTTGGTAGTCAATTAGATTAGATAAAATTATGCCCAATTTCTATGCTTTTGGCATCTAAATTTTTCTGGAGAGAAGTGCGATATGTTTCCGGGTTTCCAAATGCTTCTATATCAGCCATTAATAATAAACATCATATCTTTCAGTGATTTTTATCTATTGAAAACTCCAGAGTAAGGAGAAGTAAAAAATGGGAAACTATTTCGAATTTCTGGAATTACTGCCTCTTTCTATCAGTAGTTTCAAATACGCGCTTAACAATGACCAAAAAATTTTCCTTTTGAAACTTTATTTAACATTATCTTATTTTTTCACAATTTTTTTGCATTCAAAATAAAGGCTATCACTAGTCTCAATATCTCATGCATTTTCACAAGGCCACTTCTTGAATCGAACAATGAAACAATAGGTTCGTAACTTTCCAATCACAACAGAAACAATCGACTTCGAACTTTTAGTAGGAACTAAGAGTCCTAACTATTAAAATCACAATATTTGCCAACCTTTCAAGACTAATGTTAATGGCTGAAACGTCGACAACCATATAGATATAGATATAATTGCTTAAATTTTTTGGTGAGGAGGTTAACATTAAGAAAGAAACTTCCTAAAGATTGTTGAAGAAATTACAGTAGCAACAATGAATATTGTTACGAATCCTCAAATTATCTCCTAAGTCCGTAAATTCACCAGGTTCGCTTATAGTAGGTGTATGGTGTGAAAGCAATCAGTAAGCCTTAATAATGAACGAAGATTTTTATCAAACAATGAGACACAGACGGCGAATACCAAGACAACAGATACGTCCAACCGAGACCAACACAAGCTAACACACAGAAACACACTACAGAAAACAGTAGCCCACAAGTAGTAATTGATATCAATAATGATCACCGCACACAAAGCGACCAGACAGAATTCAGCAGGGGAAAGGTTTTTCGTACCTTCATCCTACGGTCTATCCAAACCGCTGTAATTCTCCACTGTCACCTCACTTTAACTGTCTCCAACTGCCGACCCATTACTACACGACTGGAAACTCCTCACACGACTTAATCTATATTACTTTTCTTACTTGGTTATTCCCCACAAGTTCACATTTTTGCATTTTTAAAGTCTGCCAAATTTTATACACTTATTTAAACTTGTTTGCTTATGGGTATTTATAAACACTATACTGCTTTTTGTTTGATTAATATACATTTATATGATTTTAACCTTAGTTTGGAGCAGCATAGTCAATACCATGGCTCTTGCAAAAGAAAAATCCAAACAATCTACAGACTCGATGCTGCTGCCACAATAAACACCAGGACTCAGCACACAGCTCAGTTCAGCACTAGCTTGAACTTCACATAATAATGGCACTTCACTGGATGGTTCCACCGTTGTTTCATTATCTTCTCGACGACTTGTTACTTGACTACGACTCCAATTGCGAACACGATTCCTTGCAGCTCGAGACTGGTGCCCTTTTATAATTCCCGGTAAGCGGGCCAAAAAGATTCTCAGAACCATTCCGACATATCTTTTATTCTCATGAAGGCTTCTGCCTCATACTTATTCACTACTAAAAGTAAACTAATCATGGATTAACTGGAAAAGTGGGCGAACAACTTTAATCTACAATTTAATAAAAATAAGTCTGTTTATACTATTATCAAATATAAAAAAGATGTAACGCATTTTCCTGGTATAAAGCTGTACAATCAAAGATTATTATACTCCAAATATGTCAAATATCTTGGAGTTACTTTTGACCCAGCTCTTACATTTTTGCCTCACCTTGGTATTGTTCAAAATAAAGTAATAAAAATTCAAAAGAAGTTTAGAAGAATAACTAGAGCTACCTGGGGCCTAAAACCTAAAATAATGAAACAAATTTATCTGGACGTCATTGAAAAGATTATTTCTTATGGATGTGAAATATGGTACAGAAATTTAGTCAAAGTAAATAATAAACTTATCTCTATTCAGCGTCAATCCCTATTAGCTATTACCAAATGTTATTCAACAGCATCTAATGAGGCTTTACAAGTTTTGAGTGGATGTTCACCGTTAGATCTAAAAATACAACATATGATTGCAGTCTCAGTAACCATAAAGCAACATAAAATCTGTGAAAATGTAGACGGTAAAATTAATATCGAATTTACAAAAAACACAGCCCCGTGAGAGTATGAAAAAATCAATTGGAGATTATTTAACGGGACGAAAACTAGAAACCAAATATATACTGATGGTTATAAATTAAATAACCGAGTGGGATGTGCCTTTGTCTTTCTTCAGGATGGAGTTGAAAGAAATAACAAAATGTATAGATTAAATGATTTAACCCTCTAAGGGTTATACACGTATTTCTACGTAGCCGCAAGACGCCACGGCAAGGGCGCTGCACGTATTTTAACGTAGGCCGAGAGCCGACACTCTTTCGCTGTGCATGGAAAATAACGTAGGGGGTTGTCTGTTCTCCAAGCGTCGCCGACGCATTTTAACGTTTTTCTTTCCCCCAACAAGTTTGGACATCTTGATGGATCTGAGGGGAGTCAACACAATGGATGTTTTACGACCATTTAAGAATTTCAAAGGAACTGAGGGCTCGAAGGGTCCTTCAGGGCAAAAGGGCGTTTTGAATGGTCACGGAGTAAGAGAGGAAAAAGATCTCGTTGAATAAAACAGGAACAAAAATTTTTCTCAACTTGTGTGTCCCATAAGCGTCTGTGTGTACTTAGATTTAATTTGTATTTAGCTTCAATAGTATTTCTTGGATAAAGCTTATTTGAACGAAATTTTGTTTTAAAGTTCCATTGAATTTTTATTCAGAATGCGGTTTTATGCTCTCTTGTGACTAAACATCGCACTGAAGCATTAAACTCAAAAGGAATATATTTGAAAAATTGCTATCAATATATAATTAATAAATTAAATATATTTCGCATTTACAATTAAACTATTTTTTAAATGCAAATTTAGGTTTTTTACTCGAATCTCTACCTTCAATTATTTTTCTTCGCTCAAAGTAAACAGATGCGATTGAATTTTGTGTTTAAAAGTAGCCTAAATTTTGAAGAATATAATAAAGTATACTGTTATATTGTTTCTCTTTTCAGATTTATAATGTGTAATAGCATGAAATTATGTGTTCGATTTTTTATAGTACAACTACTTTTTAAAGTTGTATAATGAACGGAATGAAATAATCTCTTTCAAATTCATAAAAGAAGCAATGAAAACATTTTTTAAAAAATTATTTATATCTGAGAAGTTTAGTTATTAATGTTTAGATATTTATTAATATTAGTAACAATTAATATTTTAACTTTTAATACTTGATTATAAGTATTTATACCTTGATGTAGACAAAAGAAATAGCAAAATAAATTAAATTATATGTTTGAAAAATTTTAACTGATAACATTTTAAAAGTTTTGACTCTGTAAACTATCTTAACAAATTTTTTAAATAGTTTATCAAAGAAGATACTTTTCTTAGATAAAACGGTAAATATATAAGATTTAAAAAAAAACTCAAAAATTCTGCATTTATTTTACAGTTTTTAAACAATTTTTTCTTTGTTATGCTAAAGAGACTTCTTCATTAGAGGCTAAAATCTGAATGGATAAATAACATAGCTTTTGAAAAATCTTGGGCAAAATGCAGCACGACTTTCTATGACATGATTTTAAGAACCTACTAATGGAAAATAACGCAAATAAAGGCTTCACTGTTGCGTGAACTATAAACTATTTATGAATATGGAAAAGTTTTTGAGTTCATAACGCTTGAAATCATAACCTGTTACTTACTAAGATCAAATAAATGAATTTACATTACTTTACTCAAATTTTGGCAGGTGTTTCTTATGGAAGAAAACTTCATAAACTGCACACTTTGGTGTGGAACGATATTAAAAGTTGTCGGGCCCAAACTTGAAAGCAATTTTTATCAAGATTTTATTATTATTATTATTATTAAAAGCAATCTAAGTATTTACAATCATGATAAAGATCAATGGTAGTATTAATCTTTATATTCTCTCTTATATGCTTATAAAGTGTAGCGCTATCCGTATTTTTTAGTATATTTGAATAGAAACAATTATGAATTTTGAATCTTTTATATTGGAGTGAAAATTCGATATTTTTGCAGTAAAGATATCAAAGCAACGTACCAAACTTCATTTATCTATTTTTTGTATTTTGAAATAATTGCTCAAACACTCACGGAAAGACTGAATCATGGATAATCAATATTTTGACACATTATATTAAAACAATTTAATACAAATCTACATTTTGATAATTTTGTGCGACACGCATAATATATCAAGGTGTTTCCGTTTCGGAATATCATGTATACGCATACACGATTTTTACATACAGATTCAGACATACAGATTTCCTATCAACTAGTTTCATCTAATATTTGGCACAAGATTACATCTAACTTATTTACAATTAATTTAAGAAAATTGTAATATTTTTACTTACGAGAAAGAAAGAAATTAAAAATTTCACAAATTCTTTGACTGAAATGATTTCTATTGAATGCTCTGCCTTTTTAATTCCGGCTATTGAATTCAGAAAAGCTTAAAAACAGGATTAAAAAAGATTCAGGGACTTAAAGCGTTTAAAAAAAAGGGATTAAGCCATATCCAATATGCTACATTGAACTGAAATTTGAGAAACAAATGTTTATTTTTAAGTCAATTATATAAATAATTACTTGTTTTAGCAAATTTCCCAAATATTTTAACGTTTCTAAAAAACTGAATTTGTTAATGTACGTTATCATGTTTAATATAAAATAGTTATACTTTTTCAGTTCTTATCCTGCTTTTTAATGTTATTTTAAAAGTTAGTTATTTAATTAAAGGTAATGTTATTTTAAAAATTAGTCATTTAGTCCCCATGCATGTTTCTTAAGTCCAGTGTTCAATTTGGTCCTAAGATGCATCAGTTACTCAATCAAGTTAATTTTTTTTCCTTTGTCTCTTGGAGATCTTTTTGATAAACTAAGAAAATTAAGTATCAGGCGTTGTGGATGGGTATGATTTGCATTCTTTCATCATTTTATTTCAATTCCCGCTGTTAGCTCACACTCCCCCTATATATATCTAGTTCATATTTTCCATCATTAATAAATTACTTTTTATTCATCCAATCAAGTTCAAGTAACTTTTTAAAAACTTGTAGTGGATGAGATTTGACGTTAACACAGTTTTTTCAAATATTAATTAGTTAATTTTTTTATTAATTAATTAAAAACTACATTTCTCAACAAAAATTCGATTTCATTTCTCCATCGCTAAATAAGTAACGAATTCAGTTTGTTTTTCCCTCACGCCAAGGAGATTAGGCTTAACATGTTTTCAGCAGATTATTTTAAACGATTCTGTTTATTTTCGTAATGTTTGATGCATTTAAAATAAGCATTGTAAATTAATCGGTTTGTTCGACTCATTTTGAAGTATTTTCGAATTAAAATAATTGAGAATAAATACATTAGAAATTTCTAATCTGTATTGCATTATCCAACTGGTGTAGTAAACTCACGCATTTCGATAAGTTACAATGGGTTTTGAATAATCAATTGAAGTTGAAAATTCAATGCTAGTAGAAATTTTTGATCGATTATTCATAGTAATTGTGATTATGAGGTCGGGATAACCTGGTCGGTAGGCGTTAGTTTCGCATCCCTTGAGCTGCAAGTTCGAACCCGCCAACCGAAGACTTTCCGTATGTATGTGTGTGTGTGTGTGTGTGGTGAACGTTACATTTGTCGTGGTCGCAAGTCCTCTCTGTCGAGAGTGATATTACTGTGCGTACTAGAGCAGAGGTGATCGTTCTCTGTTCTAAATCTAAATTACGATCTATGCAGTCCGTCCCATAAAAAGCGTTTTTGACGTGTGTGAGCTAGAAGTCAGACTTCTGGACTCGGGTGCTCAACGGTCCATACTCTCAAAAGTTATCGCACCCCTCCTTCCGTTGTAAAGCGGAACACGAAAAGAACAACAACAATTGTAATAATTTAATAAAAAGTGACTAAAATAGATTTTTAATCTCAAAGAAACACCAGGCCCGGATAATCTGGTTCGTTGGGCGCTGAATTCGTATCTTTTCGGCTGCGAGTTCGAACCCGCCAGTTGAAGATTCTCTTTGTGGCTGTGATACCGCCATCAACTTCAAAAATTAGAAAGGGGAAAAAAAGCAAACGAATAAATCGCAACAAACAAAAATAATAGTCCAACACCATGTTTAGACAGGAAAATGGAAAATTGCAATTATTATAATCATTTAATAAAAAGTAACTAAAATAAAAAAATTCCTTTGCTGACCTAAGAACGAATTGATTTAAAAAAAATGATTTTTATAATACTTGTTTTTAATCTTCTTTCTCTGAGTCTGAGAAACATGAATACCGAATATCTGTACCATGCGAATGATTGCATAAAAAACTTTGGAGACAAAACTTTGCGAAAACCAGTTCTATAATACGTGAAGTTAATAATTTACTGAAAGGAATATCATGAATTATGAGGCTTAAAATAGTTAAATGAATATTACAATAAAGCATAACTATAGTTCAAAAAATTTTAATTAATCTGATTTATGTTCTTAACCTTTAATAACCTAGAGTTTCAATTTTGATACCAATCTTTTAAACCGAGTGTTCACATTACTATTAGTTTTTTTTATAGGTTGGCTGTACGTATTTTATTGTTGTCATATTTATATTCGCACAGTAATATTAAAAATATTACTGTGTGAATATAATAATAATAAACACTGTAATATTAAAAATAAATCACTTTCGTAAATCGGGCTACTAAGGGTTAAAATATGCTGGCAAGTAATATGTAAAAAAATCCAGTTCTTTCTGTTATATAAATAATAATAATTCGACATTATAAAGAGTTGGGAATTTATACTTGAGGTGGATTTCGTTTAAGGACTTCTTTATGGGCCTATACTGCTGTCATTAGGTTATACCTTTAATTCTTTTGTTCGGCATTTTTTTTTTTTTTTTTACTATTGGTTTCTAGTATATATGTACTTCCACAGCGATATTAAGATTATTGAATTTGTGCATTTTAGTAATTGCATTCGTTGTTCTTGTTGACAGGTGAAGTATTTCCTTTTTAAATATGTCCGTCCTATTAGTTATTTTTGGATTTTGCTGCTGAATTTTATATGTATTTATCCGTATTGTGAAGATATAGAAATAAGGCAATAATAGACGCCGCTCCGAAAATATCTAAAAAGTATTACTACTTCTTTTATCAATACGGTTGTTATCTAATTACATAAATTTTATGAACTGTAATGCATTTTCCCATATTAAATCCGACATCCTACTTAGTTGTGCAAAGTATTTCAACTCATTGTTACAACAGGCATATTTCTTTCATAACTGAAAGTAATTGCTAAAAAAGATCATTGCTTATAAATAAGGAATCGGTTATCTCTTATGCCAGTTTTCGAGAGTTTTCAAGCTATGCTGGTAAATATTTGTAAAATTTATACATCACAACTTCTGTGAAATAGCATTACCACTATCTCTTCATTAAATTCATTTACTTATATGGATTGATAATTTTATTATGTCTATGGAGATAATCCACAAAAGTAACCTTTTTTT
>JAOUZG010053121.1:386593-426251 GCA_026289955.1 Argiope argentata | reverse complement strand
TTGGCATCCTTGGCGCGGCAAGGGGCACACTATAAGTAACCTTTACCAATTTTTTTTTATCCTCATCTTGGGTCATGGTTAATTAAACCTTTTAGATGATTGGGTTTTTTTAAATTCAATTCTAACTTGTTTTCAAATATTTAACAGAATTAATCAATATTTTTTGTAGATAATATCAAACTTGCAGGACTGATCTCTGTAAAACTTTCTATTGTACTCTTTAATAAATATGTTATCTTAGAGAATGCTATGCACATTTATGAAATATTAGCATTATATAAATAATAGCATAAGTTACAACAGTATTTATGCTGATTATATCATGGCATCTTTGGTGTTATGTGTGTAGACAATTAATGCCTGGCATGACCTTAATAGTCTAAAAATTAAGCCTGTGCTTTAGACATGTTTTCTCAAAGATCAAAACCAAAATTTGGTTTGGTTAAACCAAATTAACCACAAAATTACATTACAATTTTGCTGTATTAAATCATTGTATTTTCAAATTATTCCATTTACATTTTTCAGAAACTACAGTCTGACAGATGGCCAACTTCTAATTGCATTTTGCTCAAAATTTGATAAATGTCTATACACTTGATTTCAAATCTGTATTCAAAATTTTATCTATTTAGTTATATGTGTGTTGCAGTTAACGTGCAATCTTATACATGAAAATGTGGGCATACAGCATTCATCTGGTCTGATTTTTCTCGAAATTTGGAGGAAATCTACAAATTTAATGTAAAGACTGTATACCAAATTTTTATCCATCTAGCCCCAAAGTATTTTTGAGTTTCCTCTGGCACAGATCTATGGTCATTTTCCAAAAATGAATTTATTGAACTCAGGGAAGCCTAAAATGTAGGGATTCTTCAAAATTTAAAATATTTTAATATTTATTATGTGTCGTGGGTTCGTATCTCAACCTTCACTTGCCACAAATTTTTTGACACTTTTTAGTACTTTTACACAACACCGTCTTTGCATATAATTACAATAATTTCATACTTGGAAGTAAAAATAAAAAAATGTTGTAGTCAGGTTTTAAAAATTATAAGCTAATTATATCAAACATTTTCACTCTTAATATTTTTAATTTATGACTTTAAATATTTACAACTTTTCCATCTCTCTCTATGTTTATATTGACTAATTCTTCTTCCTGTTAACACAACTAAATAAAGTTTGAAGGGTTTTTTTTTATAATGTAATTCCATTTGTGATTATATTTATTTCCATCAGAAAAAAATTTTCTTTTTTTGTTAAATAATGTTTGTTATTGCTAAATTTATAGTTTTGCTGCAATGAAAGAGACCCATTTTTCTTTAAAATGTCAAAAAAAAAATTTAAAAGAACAAGATGTTCGATTATATTTCTTTCGTGTTTATGAATTATAAAAATTGTGAAATATTTGCATCTGTCAACGAAGCTTTAATTCTCAATATCATCTTCATTTTAAACATTTCATAAAGCTTTCTGTATAAACATAGTGAGCTAAATTTATCTCTTTTTCTTGTTATTTAATATTTCATTGAATACTTTAATTTTCCCACTTAATGTGCAGTGAAGTGGGAGGGAAAAAATAATTTTGTACAGAAGGCAAAGCATGCAGTTATTGGAAGAATAAGTCATAACTTTCTTGAATATAAAACAATGTAATAACATCAATTGATATTTTAATGTCTTGGATATTATTTTCTATAAGTTTTAATTTTATTGATATACTTCAAATTATTGTTCTTATTTAATTTTGGATAGTTAAATTTCAATTCATTTTTTATTAGTTATTCAACGGATTCATAGAAATTATTAATATAAGCATAATCAGACCATGTTTTTTAATGGAAACTTAATACAAAAAGGAATAAACCGAAATAATTTTTTAAGCATAGAAATGTATGAGGAGGAAAACATTTTGTATTTATTATATCGGTGAGAGTTCGATTTTATTAGAATAGCATGGAGGTTACAGAAAATCTTAAGGACTGAAATGTTCTAAATGTTGCTATATGCTGATCAATAGATATAATATGAAATTTGTCTCAGTGGTATTACATTTTGCAATGCAATATAGAATTTGAAATTAATAGATTAATAGCCGTTTGTAAAACCAAAAGAGCTAAAGAGTTACATGTTATTATATTTAAAAGTTTTATTGTTTGTCGATGAATGGTCGATTTTTAAATGAAAAAAAGAAATCATAAACATTGAGTGTGACATTGATTTCGATATTTAAAGTTTAAGGTGTTGAATTCCAATTTTCATTTTGGCGCGATTGATGTATAATTTTTTATATAACGAAAATAAAATCGTATTTGCATTATTATGATTTTTTTTTTTTCAAAATATATTGTATGTTTCATTTGACATGAATATGTGCCCTCGTTGATTTTAAGAAAGGTGGCTTCAGGAACTTCAAAAAATAAATTCCACTGCAAATTGGTTAATTTTCTTTATTAATTTATTTTCATTCGAGGGTTTTTTCCTTTTAGTGATTTTATAATGATATTTTCATAGACATATAGGGATTTCTTTGACATGTGTTGATTTAGTGCAAGAAAATTTAGGTATTTGTGAAAGAATATGCTAGGCATTTAAGACTTTTATGTCTTCAAAGTTCGTAAGAAAATGCAGAAATAAGTGTTTTGATGGAGCGGATGTTGAAACTAATTAAATAAAAAGTGGAATTGGATCCGTAAACAACTAGAGAATGAAGACATCCAAGGCTAAATCAAGATTTAAAAAAATTACTATATATATCGCTTTTAATACCTATCTCTCGGTTTCGCATTCATTCCCATTTTCTTCTTTCTGCTTCTTTGGACGGAAATCTTGGACGCACTATTTTAAACTCTTCATCCAAAACATATTGTGCTTTACGCAAAACGTAATTTCATGATACGTTGTTACGTTTCTGCAACCTTTGGAATTCTGAACGTTTGAATAGAACTTTGCCTTTAGCTGATCCTTGCTGCATGTCTGACAACGTGTTCATTTCCCGATGCAGAGACTTAAGATGTGTGACTAAGGGGTCAAAAGTTTAAATGGCACTAACATTGATGTTTAAAATATTTAATTTAAAGAAACCTTCAACAAATGTATCTGTCATAACAACTAGAACAACAAGAACAAAAACTTTATAATGTTTCATGCTTACTTGTCTGAAAAGGCACCATCTCATAACCATGTATCAAAAATCTTTACTTTAGAATTCTCGAAAGTATATTGAACAATTACAAGTTATTAAAACAAGTATATTTTGTGGCTTATATGCTACTTCTTTTCACCTTCACATAATTTTGCCCAGGTAGTGTTGTCAATTGCGATACCAAGAGGTTTTCAGCACTTGTTTAGGAAGCCTTCTTCGCAAAGCTTTTTTTTTTTTTTTTTTTTTTTTTTCTAGAAAGATAATCGGATTAGAGGTCGGATACCAATAACAGTGGTGAGTTGAGGTACAAGCATACATAAAAGTATCGGAGAAATTATAAAAAGGCCCTCTGTGTAAAAATGCCAGATGGAATTTGGTTAGGGGTGGAGAAAATAATAGATTCAACAGAGCAATAACCTTCCGGTGAAATTAGGGAAGCATGTGAAATTAAATAGCATCGTACTAGAAGCATCATCCTAATACGGCCATAGTTTAATGCGCTACAAATTTATTTAATGATAAATGATATCTTATTCTTACCAAATTTTAAAGCTTGGGTTAAAAATATAATTCTTTATACAATTTTCTTGAAAAAAAAAAGTACGTGTCATAAATAATCAATTGCATTACTATTGATTCTTCTTTTTATTATTATTATTATTATTTATTTATTCAGAATGTAACGTGCTGTTCTATTTTGTAGTTTCATCTGGGGAAAAAATGTTTCATTTAAGGATTTTGTTACAATACTGGTAAAATTCGAGTACGAATTATGGTGATTAAGCGTAGTTCCAGTGTAACTCATTTCTCAAAATTTCTGTTGATATTCCTGAATCGAACCAAATAGCTATTAACTCCTACATATCTCTTTTAATAATCAAACAGATGACTAGTAAATGAATAAAATAATTGAATTTTTTTCTTTGCCCTTCTCAATGGCTCTTAATGTAATACTAATTTCTTTTTTCTTTTAGATTTCAAGATTGTATTTCCACAAAGCTCATGACGTTCTAATGATTAAAGCTGATAAATCATCACATCTTTCGGAATAAAACTGGCTACAATAAGAAGGGTTTGACTTTTGGAAGATCCACAATCCTAAATGCAAGATACAACAAATCTTGGTGAAATCAAGAACTAATAAATTATCCAATACTTCTGTTTAGAAGATTTTAATAACGCTATAGTTTTTATTACTTATTAGTCCATTAGACTATTATTACTGGCATACTAAAAAGAATTTCATTTTCATGACTCACGCTTATAAAACATTCTTTCAAATATTGCATTCAAGCTTTTTCTTTTTGATTCACCAAAGGAAGAAACTTTATTTTTGTCGTATGTGAACAAAAGCATTTAAATTGTATTCATTGTGAAAATTTTAAAGGCAAACTGGATTTGAAGACGGCTCGTGTTTTGTCGAAACAAGTGTTTTAAAAACGCAATTTTCTCATTGCCCACTTAATGGAAAAACCTTATGCTTTCAAATTTTAGTATTTCTCTACTTTCGACTTTAAAGAAACGTTTACTGGTTCACACTAAAGAAGAGTCACTTACATGTGTCATTTGTAATACAACAATTATTCAAAATATTACATTTAAAAATTCGTATAATGTCGCATACGAATGAGGAATCCTACCCTTGCAATTTTTGCAACAAAGTCTTTTCTCTGGTTTCCGATTTCAAAGGACATTTATGGACGCATACACAAGATAACCTGTTTACATGTGACATTTGTACCAAATCCTTTTCTGTTGAAGCGAATTTCAAAAGACATTTACGAACGCATACGGGAAAGAAACCGTATAATTGCGAATTTTGTAAGAAAGCCTTTTCAACGAACGGGAATTTAAAAATACATTTGCGCCTACATACGGGAGAGAAATATGCATGTGAAATTTGTAACAAAGCCTTTTCGAGTATGTGGAGTTTGAAAAGGCATTTGCGTACGCATACGCAAGAGAAACTGTATACATGCGAGTTTTGCAATAAAGCCTTTTCCGAGAACGGGAATTTAAGAAAACATTTACTTACGCATACAGGAGAGAAACCATATACATGTGACATTTGTAACGAATGCTTTTCAGATCAGAGAAAATACAACAGACATTTTCGTATGCATACTGGAGAGAAACCGCATTCTTGTGAATTGTGTCACAAAGCCTTTTTGGATAAAGGGACCTTAAAATCACATTTAAGGGTGCATACGGGAGAGAAACCGTATAAATGCGAGTTTTGCCATAAGTCCTTTTCACAGAGTGGACATTTACATGTACATATGCGTCTGCATACGGGAGTGAAACCGTATGCATGTGAATTTTGTAACAAACTCTTTTCGGATAAGGGTAATTTGAAAAGGCATTTACGTGTGCATACGATAGGGAAACAATTTTTTTCCAAAACGGAAATGTAATACATTTGCGTCTGCATACGGGAGAGAAACCGTATACTTCTGCCATATGTCAATCTTTTTTTAATAAGGAGAAATTCAAAAGTCATTTACATACACATACAGGAGATAAATCATAAACTTGTGAATTTTGCAGTACCTCGAATTCTCTGCGGTTATATTTAAAGAATCATTTACTGTCGCATACGAAAGATAATCTCTACGTTTGGAATTTTTGTAACAAAGCCTTTACTGCGTCTGCTTTAAAAAGATGTTTAAGAATGCAAGTGGAAAGGAAACCATATGTATTCAGTACAATGTTTTCTGTGCGGCGTAGATTACACTTGCATTGAATATTCCATTTGGAAAAGAATCGCTGTGCATGTTACATTTGCAGTAAACCATATATTCAGCTTTTAAAGTGACATTTGCGGGCGCATAGGAAAGAGAAATCGTTCACATGTGAGAATCGCAATGAAGATTTTTCTGAGTCATGCTGATTTAAAGAAACATTTATTGATGCAAAGGAAATCTGTAAATACGACTTTTCTTATATTTCAATTTTAAAATTATATTTTCGAACGAATATGAAAAAGAAACCATGTCCATTCTGTACTTCTGTTATGTATGTGAATGAGGATATGCTATATTCTGTTCCATGTTACTTCTGTAGTATAGCATATTCTCATTCTATTTCTTTAAGGTGTGGTGAAAGCTGTATAAACCAGATAACAACCATTCCGGCTGAAGTGTCACTTTTGCTCAGTGGTTATGTTACTCGACTACAATCCGTCAGGTGGTGAGTTCGGGCCTAGAGCTATCCGCATCTGACGCAATGGTAACCCAGCGGCCTTCGTGCAGCTAGTGTGGTGCCCTCTATCGATAGCAAAAAGTTGCGAATCACTTTAAATACTACAGCTAACCTCACCACCAACTCACGCATCGTTCTCGCCATAAGTTTGGCACATTTATATCGTTCGTCTAAAAACCGACTCACTGGCGTGAGAGTAGGTGTTTAAAGCTTTATAATCCAGATAACAACCCTCAGGCTGATATGGCACTTTTGCTCAATGGTTATGTTACCCGGCTACAGCCGCTCAGATGGCGAGTTCCGGTCTGTCGCAAAGGAAATATTTGCCAAAGCATATCATAAAAAAAAGAATAAATTATACACCTCTGATGTTCAACTCCGGCCAATAAGAAAACTTGACCTCGTCTGAAGGAGAAAGCCTTATAATAATGTTTTTAGTACGTTAATGTTTCATGAAACAGACAAAAAGAGGCTTATTATTTCACTAAAATCCATAGAAATATTCTCTTCTTGGAATTCGGTTTTGTAAGACACAGTACATAATGCATGCCCACTGTTATTATGCAGGGTAATTCTTCTAGTTACATGCATATTTCAACTTTGCAGGGCCATTGAAGGAAACGAATGAAAGTAAAATTTTGTTCATCCGAAATTGCAAATAACAATTAAACTGAACAAAGCTATAAATGTCCATTAGAAGCACCTTCAAAAATACGAACAATATCAAGACGCTACGATAACTTGTCCCATCCCCTTTCAGTTTCTCCTATTGAAAGCTTGCAAATGCGCATGTTTTAAGTGTATAAGCATCAGTTTTTAGTGAGAGTGGCATAAACACCTGCAGTTTAGTTTCCTTTTAAAACTCCAGAGGAAAAAAAATCAAGTATCGCTCGATACGCAGATCTGAGACCCTTCAAATCTTTACACGCAACCAGCAGAAAATTGTGGATGAATTATGGACGCTTCAATATCCTTTGTGTGTCTGAACGGACTCGAATTGAACTCCCATAACTGTTTAGAATTTTAATTTTCGTTTGTTATTTTTTAATTCCGATAAATAAGGAGGTTTCTTTTAACACACCAACAAATTTTGGATTTTTTTAAAAATCACTTTGTATTCTGTGAAACATGTAAATAAATATATGACTTATTTCATGGAAAGTGAGCTTATAAATGTAAATGTATTATAAGTAATAAGTTTCCAATAAAAATTTGTATTTTGTTGAAAGGTATGTCAAATTAATTTTTTCTTTTTCTATTGTGTGTTCCTATAAATGTATCATTTTTGTAACATTTTGTATCTTTTTAAAGTTTCAAAGCTGTGACACATTATAAGAAATATGAAATCTTATTATTAGAAAGTTATAATCTAATTTACAGAGGTATGACTTTGTACGGATATGTGTTTCAATTGTGGAATTTATATAACATGGTGCCCTCTTTTAAATTTACACCTTATATTAAACCACTTTGTATTAAATTGTTCTTGTAATGTTTTCCTTAAATCTCAATTATAAAACGTGAAATTGTGTGTGTGTTAAATTAAAGTCGTTTCCCCAACTCGGGGCTCATGCAACCAGCATCATCCTCTTTTTGTATTAATTTATCTAAATACTATTTTCTGAAATGTTGCATTAAATAATTTAAATAAAGAATAAAATATAGAATTAAACTTTTTAAAGTCTAGCGAATTTGGTTAGATCTAGCAATGATTCTCTGTTAAAAAATATTACAGGTGTAAGATTGATCTGTTCCTTTGAAATTTTGGAAATCTAAGTTAAAGGTCTACTATTGATTAAAAATTCACAATCACTAATCACAATTTTTCATGGGTTAATGCTGATTTTCTTAGAGTACATCTTGATAATTCCTTAATGAGGTGAACGAACCTTTCCCATCAGCCTCCCTATCATGTGGAGGTAGGGTTGTATAAATTTTCCAAACTATTTTTTGACTTGATATTTATGTCGATATTTTATATCAATCCAATTTTGGAAGGGTCGTTAAAAATTGTTTGCGTTGTCACTGTAAATCATTATGGGCCTCCCACGCTTGGCAATGAAACTCTTAAGGGCATGCAAAAAAGCATCACAAGACAGAACGCTTACTAATTCAAGAAAAGAGAGTGCGATAGACTGAGCAAGTTAATAATGTAATCCATACCTTTTGATAATTAAATTAAATTCTACAACTTCAAATATCGCGCAATCAATCACTCGCTCTGGTTAAGGTGATGGTCCACTTGATAATGATTTAACTTGAAAAAGAGCACATACCACACATTTACTTAAAGTACTCTTAATAGTTTTTCTTTCACAGTTTTTGTGTATAGATCTGACCAAAAGTTTCGTAAATTCACATTGATCAGTTAACAATGTAGGATGCTATGTCCCGAATTTTGTCTCAACCAGGAAGGTCCTTTCCATCATTTAGAATTAAGCATTTTTCGCGGTGAACAATTCCGAGATATACATGCTTCCTTTGACCATGACTCAATTCCAGTCAGTTGTCTAATTTCATTTGCCCTATTATTGCCTTAATTAGACAAAGCCGCTTTCCATTTAAATTTCAAACAGCTCACTGCCTCCAGCTTTCTTTAATTCAAAACTAAAATCCCCTATTATTATTAAATTCTAACCGATAATTGTATGACGTCTAACAGCAGTCACTTTCATTATATCTTCTACTTCATGCTCATTATACTGTTTAAATAACCAGGTGGTTATTGATGCAGGGGCATGAAACGGTGTTGTGTGTGTAGGAGAATGAAACCAAAGAGTGACTTTCAAATCCGGCATATTAAACACCTTCAAAATAGAATTTACGAGTGCGGCACCTATACAACAAGCCATCAATTCTAAAAGAGATGCACTCTGAGGTTTGAGTGAGACAACTCTAATGAGGTGCGGTGGTGGATTTCCTGAAAAAATTGATCGCAGAAAATGAACAGATCCTTCAAAAAATAAAAGACGAAAACCATCGGTTTCACGTCTGAGAAGGCGAGAAATTTCTGTGAAGCAGTAAACTGTTGGATTTGCAAACAACCTCTGAAAAGAGACAGTGTTCGAAATCACGATAATCCTATGGGCGCTTACAAGGGAGCTGCTCATAACACCTGCAACTTAAATTTTAAAATTGTTCATCATATCTCTGTTATGATTCACAATTTACGAAGCTATGACTTACATTTGCTGTTGCATGGAATAGGAAAATTTAAGGAGTGAGAAATCTGCTGTATCCTCCAAAAGAGTGCAAAATATATTTCGTTTTCATTTGGATCTTAACGTTATGCAAACTCTTAACATTTTTTAATTAGAAATATTATTTCAAAACTTAATACCCGATCAACTTGCTCTCTTCAATAGTTTTTTCAAAGCAAATTCTGAGCTGATTACTATAAAATGGTGCTATCCATACGATTATTTTATTACTTTTTTTCAATATTTACCGAAACTTGAATACCACCGAAATCAGCATTTTATAACAGCCTTTCGGGCGAAGATTATGAATATACCCAAAAGTCACCATGCATTCACTTCGAGATTTTCATGACTTGTATGCTATAGGCGATGCTCTCCTAATAGATGTATTTGAAAACTTCCGGAAAATTTGTTTTGACTATTACAAGATCAACCGCTGTCATCTTTACACTGCACTAGGTTTGGCATGCTTAAGAATGTCGAGTGTGAAATTTTAACTGCTTACCGACACAGACATGCATCTATCTATTGGAAAAGGAATTAGTGGCGGAGCTGCAGTGATTAGCCATCGCTTCACCTCTGCCAAAAACTCATATCTGTCGAATTATGATGAAAGCAGACCTAAGACATTACCCAACAGCTTGCGCAGGTTCTTAGGGATGATCCCTTTTTATGACCACTTCATTTGAAAATGCGCCAATGCATCAAGAGCCTCTAACCTCACTACTCAGTGTGTTACGGCGTTCGAATTGTGGGAGAATATCGCTGTAAAATACCAATAGATGGCGCTTCAAGGAGTGTAAATAGTAGAGGTGTTTTTTTTTTTAATAAATGAATGTGTGTGCTGTGAAAATGGCGGTCTCGTCATTATGCCGGAATTCTTTTTGTTTCCAAACCCCTAATTCGCTTTGAGTTAACATTTTTTGATGTCAGGAGTGGGTATTTGTATGTGAATCGCGTGTCGATGTGAAGAGGATTTTATTTGTGTGAGTTAGGAAGTTTGCGAATCGGGAATGGGCGTTCCTTGATGTTTCGGTTCTTTGGCGGGACGGGTGAGTAATGTTGCTTTCATTTCTTGGTTTCGTTAGTGTTGTAGTGAAAGGCGTTTTTATTGTGACTTGTGTGATTTTGTGCTGACTATGTGGTGATTTGATTATATTGTGTTGATTTATTTTATACATTTAGTGCTTGAATTGGTTATTTTGTTTGTCTGTGGTTTGCAAATTTAAGGTAAAAATGAGTGTTAAATCGTTAAAAAAGGACGAGTTAATAGTCTTAGCTAAGGAATTGGGATTAACTGTTCCTAGCGCAGAGAAAATTATCGATTTAAAAACTTTAATTCAGAGTTCAAAATTTTGCGATAGTGACCCTGAATTTGTGCAAATTGTTATAGAGATTCTACTAGAGGAGAGAAAATCGAAAATTGACCTAGAAAAATCGGAAAATGAAATGAAATTAGATCTAAATAAAATGAAACTATCTCAGTTAGAGGTGGAATTAGCGTTAACCAATGTTTGGAAAGAACTCCCTCAAAATATAGATCCAGACACCTCAAATTTGAATTTTGAAAATTTTATTAAAAGCGTTAAAATATTAACAATTGCAGTGCCCACCAAAGGGGGGTCCTTTAATTTCTTTTTTTCAATCGTTAGAGAGGGCATTTAAAACCAAAAATGTACCTGAAGAATTTAAAGCGGAAATACTTCTTAATATTTTAGGTGGGAGAGCTAGTAATTTATTAGTGTATATGTGCCACGAAGAGCTGGGTGATTATGAGAAATTGAAAATAGTAGTTGTAAGAGAATTTCAACCAACACCACAAGAATGTTTGAATCATTTTCGTCGATCTCAAAAGTTATATAGTGAAACATATGTTCAATATGTGTCGAGATTGAGTGCTTCATTTGAGAACTACTGTCAATGATGTAAAGTGGACAATTTCAAATCTTTATATAAATAAATTGTGTCGGATAAAATTCACGATAATCTCGACCAGGATCTGATGAGTCACATAGCAGTGAAACAGGGAGAAACATGGTTCGAACCACAAACTTTAGGTCGTGAGTGTGATATTTATTTATCTTCAAAAGGTAAGCAGAAACCAGAATCAACTTTTGCAAAAATCACTTACAGTTAATGATGTTAAAACAAGGGAGGGAAATTATGTAAATAGATATCGTGATTATAATTCCCAAAGTGTTTCAAACGTGTATGTATCCAGAGTAAAAAATTACAAATGTAAATTATGTAAAAATAATGAAAATCATGAGTTACGTTTTTGTTCTAGTTTCAAAGAGTTGTCTGTATATGAGCATGTTGAATATATAAAGCGAAATAATCTTTGCTTTAAGTGTTTCCTATCAGACTGCTATGCAAAAAAGTGCAGGGTAAAAAATTGCTTCTGTGGAAAGCCGCACAACCCCTTACTACACTATACTCGGGATCAAGGTCAAAAGGCAGCTGTGCCTGTTTGTAGCAACGTGTCGGCTGAGGAATTTCCTGCTGAGGACACTTCAGCGAATGTAAACATCGGTAGCAATATCGTGGCCGCCAGATAGGAGCCAATAAGTCGAAACAGTCCTCTTGAGTATGGCTCGCTATTTGATTAGAGACAAACATTTAAGGCGCATAAAGTTCACGTATTATGCGACGCGGGTTCTCAATCTAACTTAATTACGAAAGAATGCGCTCAGCGATTGCAACTGAAACGTGAAAAAATAAATTTGTTGATTTCTTGTGTGAATAATTCTTCTATGGCAGTCGATGAGAGCGTCATGGCAACATTGTGTAATAAAGAGAAAAACTTTGTAAGAGAATTAGACTTTCTAGATGCGAGAAAAATTACAGATTTAGTGCCGAGTAAATTTATTGATGTAAGCGTGCATATTCCCCAGAATGTACCACTGGCAGACTTCAATTTTAATGTACCGGTCAAAATTGATATTATTCTTGGAGCCCCAATTTTTACGACCTGTTGAGACACGGCCGAATACAAGGCAAAAATTCACAATTGTTTTTTTTTTCT
The DNA here is from genome assembly GCA_026289955.1 of Argiope argentata. Lineage (NCBI taxonomy): Eukaryota > Metazoa > Arthropoda > Arachnida > Araneae > Araneidae > Argiope > Argiope argentata. Next base: position 413,674 of record JAOUZG010053121.1, on the reverse strand, counting down.
TTTCAAAATACGATGTTTGGGTACATTACTTGTGGTGAGGTGGAACATAATAGTGGGGATAAAGTTCACTGTGGATTTATTTTGAATGATGACTTAAATAATAATTTTAAAAAACTGTGGGACCTTGAGGCTTTAGGTGTTCAAGAAAAGGAAGGGTTAAGTGTAGCTGATAAAGCGTTGATTGGTAAATTTGAAAGAAATTTGAAATTCGTTAATGGAAGATACGAGACTGAATTACCGTGGAAGATTGATTTTTCTAAATTGAAAATAACTATGGTTTAGCTAAAAAATGGTTTGATGAGTTAGGAACGGTTTTTAATAAAAAATGACTGGGTTGCTAATGAATGTAAGGAAATAATACATGATCAAAAAAGAAACGGAATTATCGAAGAATGTGGCAGAGATCAGTATGAGTATTTTATGCCACACAGAGCAGTTGTCAGGCAGGATAAAGAAACAACCAAAGTTCGAATAGTTTTTAATTGCAGCTCAAAATCTAAAGGTAATCTTTCTTTGAATGATAGTTTGGAAACAGTTCCGAACTTAAATCCGAATATTTTGGATATTGTTCTAAATTTTCGAAAGTACAAAATAGCATTTAATGCAGACATTGAGAAGGCTTTTTTGATAATAGAGATTTCTGAAAAGGATAGGAGGTTTTTAAAACTTCTTTGGTCTTCAGATAACTTTAATTAGGAATACAAGATTATGCAAATGAAAAGACTACCATTTGGTTGCAATAGTAATCCCTTTATTCTATGTGCCACGATAAAACATCATATTAAAAAATATGAGATGTGCAAACCTAAGTCATTTGAAATGCTAAATTCACCACTTTATGTAGACGATTTATATTTTGGAGGAAATAGTGTAAGTGAAGCATTTCAGTTGTCGTCAGATGCTGTATCAATATTAAAGAGTGGTGGATTCAATTTAAGGAAACTGAAGTCTAATAGTAGCGATCTGGAAAAATTGTGGAAGGAGAATGAACTTAGCAGTTGTGATAGCGGTAGTGAAATGGATGGAACTCAGGAGTTGAAAGTTCTAGGTTTAAACTAGAATCCTGAGCAGGATGAGTTGTCTTTGGATGTAAAAGGTTTGTTGAGAACTTGGGAAGGTTTACGAAATAGTAAACGGTACGTTTTACAAACAGCAGCCAGGATTTTTGATCCCATTGGTTTAATTGCCCCATTTATTGTACGGATTAAGACATTATTTCAGGAAATATGGAAAAGAGCATGTGATTGGGACGATGTATTACCCGATGACTTAAAATTAAAATGGATTGCGTGGTGCAGTGAAATTGGAAAATTAAACGACGTCACAATTCCGAGATGTTGTTTGTTGAATTGTGATAATGAGAGTATGGAGATTCATGTTTTTTTGTGACGCATCATTAAGGTGCTTACGGAGCAGTTTTTTTATGTTAGATATTCTGATAGTAGTGGAAATTATAGAGTGTCTTTTGTAATGTCTAAAAGTAGAGGGGCACCGGTAAAGAAATTGACACTACCGAGGTTGGAACTAATGGCCCTCCTAATAGGAGCTAGAGTTGGAAATTACATTGCAAATATTTTTAAAGACAAAATGGGAAGGTTAGTGTTCTGGAACGATTCGTTAATTGCATTATATTGGGTTAAAGGGAGTGCAAAATGGTGGAAACAGTTTGTTGCTTATAGAGTTGTGGAGATTCAGGATAAATTGAGTCCGAGTGATTGGTGTTATTGTCCAACTGAAGATAATCCTGCAGATTTACTCACGACAGGGATTGCAGCCGAGAGTTTGGTACTTAATGAAAAATGGTGGTTAGGTCCAATTTGGCTTCAGTACGAATGAACAAAAGCATGATACTGCTCAAAGTTTTGTTGTTAAATTGAAGCTAATCGAGCAGATTTGGAATAAGTTTTCAGTTTGGAGTAAGTTAAAAGAGTAGTTGCGTGGTGTTTGAGATTTATTAAAGTATATGTTAAAGGGGATAGGAACATTACATCCTATTTACAGACAAAGGAATTAAAAGAGTCTCACGATATTATTGTTATTGTAAGATCTGTGTTTAACAACGAAATAGCGACTTTAGAGAAAGGAAAAAGGCTAGAGAAAAGTAATTTAATTTCTCTGAATCCGTTCGTAGATGATAGAGGTTTATTACGAGTTGGTGGACGACTCAAAAACGCCAACTTGCCGTACACTACGAAACACTAATTAATACTACCAAAAACCATTCAGTTACTAGATTACTGATAAGATTCTATCGTGCGATGTATTTACATAGAGAAGTACTATTGATAAACTCAGCGGTGAAACAAACATATTGGATCACGGGAGCAAAACCTGTAATTAGAAGAGAATTAAGAAATTGTACAACATGTGTCAGATTTCTATCTGAGTTTTCGAAGAAAATAATGTCGGATTTACCTTCTGCCAGAGTGAATCCTGGAAGAGCCATTCTTAAATGTGGTATGGGTTTCGCAGAACCCTTCTATATCAGTCCTCGTCGTGCTAGAGGAGTTAAGCCAACAAAGATGTATGTGTGTTTATTTGTTTGTTTCACAATAAAGGCAGTTCACCTGGAACTGTTTAGTGACCTTAGTGCGTATGCGAGGATTTCTGTATTAAAACGGTTCATCACACGTCTTGAAAAACCAGCAGAAATTTTTAGTGACTGCGGTACGAACTTCGTCGGTACAAAAAACTACCTAAAGACCTGTGAGAAAGAGGCCATTAGTTGTTACCTTACCAATGAAAGTATCAAATGGACTATGAACGTTCCGTCTACCTCTCATTTTGGAGGTTTGTGGGAGGCAGCTGTAAAATCGATGAAGTTCCACATGAGGCGTGTTATCGGTTCACAAATCCTATCGCAAGAAGAGTTTTCAACAAATTTGGCGGAAATTGAAGCAGTATTGAATTCCCGTCCATTGGTTGCTGCTTCTGAGTATCCTAATGATTTTTCCGTAATCACCCCAGGTCATTTTCTTATCGGATCAGAGTAGAAGTGAGTACCTGAGCCTGACTTCAAGAGCGAGAAAATCCCCATCCGTGAACGATGGAAATTAACTGTGCAGATTTCTCAATCTTTTTGGAAATCTTGGTCAAAGGACTGCCTGACTCAGTTGCGAGTGCGGAACAAGTGGAAAGTCCCGATAAAGGATTTAACGGTCAATGATTTAACATTGATCAAGGAAGACAATCTCTCCACCACTGAAGGGATCCACACCTTTGAAGGATCTGACAGTAGAGTCAGAGCAGTGTCTCTAAAAACTATTGCAGGAGAAATTAAGAGACTGATTCATAAGTTGGTCAGACTTCCTGTGGACGATAATTGACATTTGTTTTTTTATCTTTTTATTTTCCTTTTAGTAATGTAAAATACTTTTGTGTTTTGAATTTCTTTAATTTGATATTATATGTACAATTCTGCATAACTATCTTTTAACCTGTATTGATGACTAAGTCATGGGGCCCCATAATGTTATGACGTTCGAATTGTGGGCGAATATCACTGTAAAAGGCCAGTAGATGGCGCTTCAAGGAGTGTAAATAATAGGTTTTTTTGTTAATAAATAAATGTGTGTGCTGTGAAAATTGCGGTCTCGTCATTATGCCGGAATTCTTTGTGTTTCCAAACCCCCTAATGTCCATAAATTAAGGATAATGGTTGGTATGATGCTTAATACTTATGCAATACAGCCCGTACAACGCCTAGACATACTGAATATAAAATAGTCGTCTCATCTTGGGAAATATTTATTACTCACAAAGCAACTACTCTTGAAAGTTCCTGTAGACATGTAGGAAGTCCTTGACGGGCAAAACTCGTTGGCCAAGCATGTCCCACACATGCTACCCAGTTTAAAGGGGAAATATCCTCCGATCGAAAGAAATCGTTAACGATGATTGCACGGTGAGGACAGGTGTTGTCATCCTTAAACATGAATTCTGCGTCCATGACGCCCCGATACAAACGTACGTGTTGTTTCAGAATGACCTCCTGATAGACTTGGCCTGTCATGTTTCAGTTTGAGTATACAGGCCAATTCTGGAACCCAGAATAATTCCTCCCCTAACTAGCAATCCTGCACCACCATAACGGTGTCTTTCAATGATGCTCCTTTGGGGGTAACAGGTACTTGGGGCTCTCCATGTGAAAGTCCAGCAAGAATTAGACTATAAGCTAAATCTGGACTCGTTGGAAAACATCACACTTGCCCACTGTTGAGATGAGGGCTTCTCTCCCACTACTACTGCTTCAGGCTAACCGCAGGCGACAACGAATTGCAGTAAGTGGAACACATCTGACAGGTTTATGAGCTTATAGATTAATACACCCCTAAGAGTCTGTACAAGATCTGTCTTGAAACTGTCGTACGAGTTTCTGAAGCGAATTGACAGATTTGAAGTTGTGCTCCGTCTGTTTCTCTTGGCAGTTACTGCCAAATAACACTCCTTATTCAGCATTGTAACTCTGAAGTAAACTGTGCCGTAACGTCTACTCATATTACCGTCATCTTGGAATCGTTGCCAAAATTTGGAGATGACACTCTGGGCGATTCCCAGAGTGTCATCTCGAATATTTCCAGCGGGGTAAGCCCACATACCAGGCAGCCAGATAATTCTACTACGTAAAAAATCATTCAAATGCGTCCTTTGTGTCATAACTATGCGATAATTGCACTGAAAGGTTTATAAAGTGCTTGCGAACAATTTTACATGTTTGCCTGTATTCCTTATACATCACTCTCGTCATTGTGACGTACTATCTGTGTCATCAAGTGGCTTCTTGTAATTTGCATGATTTTTGAAGATGTGTGTTATCATTTTATGGGTGATAAATTTTAGAGTTGGATTTCCGCATGACTCTTAATTATCCCTAATTTGTGAAGATGAGTGCATATCTCGCACATACAATGCTTCAGATACTGCTACTGGGACCGTCATTCATCAAATTGACCAAGGAAAACAGTTTGAAAGTCAACTCTTCTCATATTTGAGTAAATACTAGTTTTCAAAAATCCAGAACACAGCACATCAGTCGAACGGACTGATTGAATGACAACACAGGATTATAAAGGCAAGCTTGAAATGTCATTTACAACAAAGCAAATCTTAGGTAGACACTTTACTTTTGTTTCTTCTTGGATTACGCTCGGCACTTGGCAAGATATAGGATACTCTTCACCTGAACTTCTTTACGTAAGTCCCTTCTGTTTACCCGGAAAATTTGTCACTACGAATCTTAGTATCATACACTCAGAATTCGTGCAAAGGCTACAAAGTATTATTCGTAGTAGGAGCCCTTCTACAATAGCTACCAATTGCAATACAACCATATTCGTTTCAATAGCTCTTTTGAATTGCTTGCATGTTATCACAATAGCGCGACCACTTTATATATACAACCAGTTTACCTTGGATCTGACGTAATCAAACAAAGAGCACAAATGTGTTATGACATTGAAATTAATGGACCTGTGAAAAGAATTTTAATTGATAGACTGAAACCCTGTTTTACCATACAAGACAAAGTTGAAAAGCCTCTTGTAACACACAGACACATGCATTATCCAGATCGCGACGTATATTGATGACAGCCGGAGAAAAGTTCAACGTTGGTAAAGCACAACTATACCACCCGCAATGGAATGGTCACTCAGAAACAACGGAGATTATAGTTTTGATAAAATTAACCCAATGTGTTCTTTTTCTTAAATCATCCACTTTAATTAAAGACTTAAGTTTAATCCAGGCCATAGATTAGCATAAAATATCCACTTCGTTACGACAACAACAACTATTTTCGTTACTTTAGAAAATTTTTGTTATATTCGTGTGAATTTGTGATTTCAATTAAGATCGTTTGTGTATTCATGCACTTCCATAATTGTGTACCCGTGGTGTGGTTTACATATTCAAATAAATCCAAGCTTCAAAACAGAACTGTTTATTTTCACAAACACATAAGCCGCCTAAGCTCGCCGCACCACATTCGTTCTCCGCCAAGCCAAAGCAAGTCACGTGTAGTTGGCTAAGCAACGCCATCTACACAATCACTTGCGTCACAATATCATTATATCTTCAAAAACTGGGATTCTGTCTCTAATTGGAATTCAAAACATTCAAACAAACTTCAGATTCGCAGTAAATGAAACAGAAAATCCAAGATAAACTTTTCGAATTGACGCATGCGCAAGAGTGGGAAGATTCCGAATCCGAAAATGAACTAATGCGCAGAAAATTCATCTAAAAAAATAACCTTGTAATCAATTAAGAATGGAAATAAATATCTATAATAAGATTTTTTTAAACTTTTTTAGACGGCCAAATTTTTTTTAAATTTAAACTTATTTATAATACTTCTATGTAGTTTTTATACAGTAAAGTGCCAAGACTAAAGTATTCATTATTTTCCAGAAATCTTCTTAAAACATGTTAACTCTTTCTACAGTCATATTTTAACACTATCAAAAAGCAAGTGTTAATGAAATACAAACCATATCATTACGTTTAAAATTTTAATTTTTTTGTCTAAATTTTAAAAATTAAATTCGAAATTCAATGAAAAATTTACAAGAATTATTCGATACAAAATGGTTTCATATAAGATGCAGATTTGTAGGTGGAAACCATGTTAAACAATTTTCATAATTAAAATACATCTCCGTAAAAAGTCATTCTTCTGCATATAAGAAATTATATTTCTCATGATAAATCACAGCTCTGAAGCTTTAAAAGAGTTCAAAGCGTCGCAAAAGAAAAATTATACAAGCTATAAGCACATACAATAGTAAAAGGAAAGTACTTTAATTGACAATACTTTATAATAAAATACAAATTTTGACTCATACGTACGAAACCTATTCTCATGTTGTTGTTGCTATTACTAATGCACTTACCACTGACAAGCCCGCCGATGCATCAGCGGATTTAAGTCAAAATAAGCGTCTATTGTTTGAAGTAGCTCCATCAAGGGCCAACAGTACGATTTAGCTACACAACCCTTTTTATGGGGGGGGACTTCATTCATGTATTTTCATTCATTCATCCACAGATTGTAATTTAGATCTGGAACAGAGAACGATCACCTCTGACAAAGTACCCCCAACGGTATTACTCTCGACATGAAGGACTTCATGCCCACGACAGATTTAACGAGCGCCAGCCACCACACACTCGGCGAGGTTCGAACTCGCAATCTAAGGAATACGAGTCCAACGCTCTACCGACCAGGCTATCCCGGCCTATATATTCCCAAGAATAATTTTATCTTGTTCTACATCAAACTGCAGAAGTTTATTTCCCCGCTAACAAAATATCCATATCTGCAGGCTTTCAAAGCACAATATGAGAGTTAGTTGAAAGAGTATGGGATAGTGATCGTTTCGTCTTTCGTTCGCAGTTTTGTGATTAGGAAGTGTTTTTAATGAACATTTATAAGTGCATTACGCTTAAATTTTCAGCTATTTGCTATTTCGAAATATACAACAAGATTAGAAATAATTTTGTTTTCTTCAATAGCACTGCAAACCAGGAATATTCATTTAAATACAAGAATTAACCTGTATAAAAATAATAAACATGTATTATGCGCTTTACAATACAAAATAGATTTCTAGAAGAGATTGCTTCCACATACTTTGAGTAAAACAATAAGCCTTTTTGGCTCGTTTATTTTGAAACATTAAATTACAACAAAATCATTATTATACGTCTTTAAGATGAGGTGAAAAACCCCATTAACAAGCAGTTTATTGAACATCAAAACATTTTCTAGGATATTGTTTAACAAATATTTCTTTAAAGAAATGGAATGAGGATATCGTATACTACAGAAGTCACGAGCATACGCTTTTTGCTTCTATGCGTTCGTAAATGTAATTTGAAACTCCTGTTCTTGAAAAAGGTTCTCTTGTAAAACTCGCATGCATACAGTTTCTCTCCCGTAAAGGTACTTAAATGTTTTAGGAAATTCCCGTTATCCGAAATGGGTTTGTTTCAAAATTTACATGCGTACGGTTTCTCTCTTGCATGAGTGCGTAAATGATTTTTTAAATTTGCCTTAATCGAAAAGGGTTTGTGACAAAATTCACAAGCATACGGTTTCTCTCCTGTATGCACACGCAAATGCACTCTTAAATTACTGTTCTGGGAAAAGACTTTTTTGCAAATCTCGCATGTAAATGGTTTCTCTTGTGAATGCGTATATAAATGTTTCTTTAAATTCCCCATATTTGAAAAGGATTTATGACAAAATTCGCACGCACACGGTTTTTCTCCAGTATGCAGACGCAAATGTACCTTCAAATTACCTTTAAGGGTAAAGCTTTTTTTGCAAAACTCGCATGTAAATGGTTTTTCTTGTAAATGCGTTCGTAAATGTCTTATCAAATTCTCCTTAATCGAAAAGGATTTGTTACAAATTTTACATGCATGCGGTTTCTTTCCCGTATGCACCTTCAAATGTCTTTTGAAACTCCCCTTAACAGAAAAGGATTTGTTACAAATGTCACATGTAAACAGTTTCTTTTTCTCTTGTGTATGCGTTCGTAAATGTCCTTTGAAATCGGAAATCACAGAAAAGACTTTGTCGCAAAACTTGCAAGGGAAGGATTCCTCATTCGTATGCGACATTAAATGAATTTTTAAATGTGATTGTTGAAAAAATGCTTTACTTCAAATGCCACATGAATACAGCTTCTTTTTGGCATGCATCTGTAAACGGTTTTTTAAATTCGGAAGGTGAGAAAATGTCACAAAATTCGCTAGCATATGGTTTCGCCATTATAAGGTGAAAGAAAAAATTGTGGTTTTAAATCATTTCTCTCTGCATGTCCCAAGCACAAAACATCTCTTAAATTCCAATTTACCTAAAATATTTTAACGATGAATGCAATTTAAACGCCTTTGATTATGTATAGTAAAATTGAAAAAAAAAGTTTAATTGAATTAATAGAAAAAACTTTAAATGTAATTTTTGAAAGAATGTTCGATAACATGAGTCATAAAAATAAAATTTCTCTTTTTTGTAAGTGAGTAACAATACTCCCAAGTATGCACTAATAAGTAATAAAAACTATAGTTGATTAAAATCTTCTACACAGATGTATTAGGAAACTGAATATTTCGTATTTATCGATTCCATCGAGATGTGATGTATGTGGAAGTTCGGATTGCGGGGTCTTTGAAAAGTCAAGCATTCCCTATTGTTGCCACTTTTATTCCAAAAGATTCCTCGGCTTTTCTCATTAGCACAACACAATCTTGGGATCTAAAAAAAATATTCAATGTTACATTCTGAGCTAATAAAAACAATAAATAATAACAATAGACCATAATAATAATAGACCTAATAATAACAATAGACCATAATTCGTTCTGGAATCTTATTCATAATGTAACACACTCGCTAAATGAAAAGTTTTTTTTTTTTTTTTACACTGGAATTTACATAAAATGAAATAATGAATTCCATTCTAAAAATATATATATTCAAATAAATCTATGGCAACGTAATTTATTTTTTACGATGCATGTATATTTTTATAAGAAAATTGTTTAACCTTTAAACTTTGGGAACCCAAACTCAGAAAAGTTACTTTGAATGCAGGCATTCAGTGAGGAAAAACAGAAGGTGCTTTCCATTTATTTTAAAGCCGTTTGTTGAAAATTACCTGTTTTATGTCAATCACCTAAAGAATTAATAGGTCACCTTTCAATCAATAGTAAGCGGGTAACTATTTTTTATTTTTCCAGTTTTGCTTTCTTCGAACACTAGAGAAGACTTTTGAATACAGTTCTGTTTATTTATTTTTTTCCTGAAAATTATTTCATCAGCTGTGTAGGAGAAAATATTGTATTAAATATTATGACACTACACAAATTACAAATACTATATCTACTATATAGTTATTTAGCACATTAAACAGTTTTCTCTTTTTCAATTATATTAAAACCTTATTAAATTTCTCAGTCATTACTGAAGCTGCGGATTTGTCTAACAGCGCTTGAACACGGCATTGGGAACTTTATCTTATTTTTATGATTCTAACTCATCAATTTTAATAGGTAGAGATTTATATATAATGTTTTAAAGATCGTAACTGTTTATATTTCCTTTTTAAAAATATTCACATCTTTTTGTGCATCCCAAAGATAACAATTTTCGGTAATTTTGTAAATTAAAAGCATCTTTAAATGTTTTTAAATAATTATATTGCTCCCATAAAAATCGAATATGATTTTTATTTCTAATGTAACGTCTTGGTTCGGGGCTTCTAGTTAGTTGCACCTGTAAACAAACTCAGTTCATCGGGTAATTAAATCTAGGATTTATTTTCAGCTACAATACATATATATTACACACATGCACGCCTTTCTTGATTAATAGTTCACAAGTAATTAAGTAGGATTAAATCAGAGTTTCACTAGAAGAAGGTGCTGTGTTTCAGAAAAGTAAGAAAACTCTCCTTGAGGTGGAGTGATAAGACGGAGTTCGTGTACTCCCGCAAGATCTAGCGCCAGGTTCGGGGTTTATCCACTTTTTCGACTAATCTGCTGGGTTTGCCAAAATCATAAATTGATGAGTTCGAGGAAACTCGTTGGAAGATCAGCCCAGAAGACACGGCTGTCTAAATGAATGAAATTCTCCCAAACTCGGATGAGTTTCACACTTTCGACAGGACGAGACGATCCGCACGACGGTACGAATTTGATTCCCGAAGTTCAAATGAACTTCACGTAGGCTCAGCCTACAGGTCTGCTTACGATAGAACGGAAAAATTCTTTTTGGAGAATTGCACACGGAATTCCAAGACGAATTCACGATGTTCCAAACACTCACGATCGCTCAGTCGTCAGCCGGCTTCTTCCGTCATTTCCCTTTCGTTGTCCACCATCATCATTCAGCTCCTTTTTATTTGGATTTTCTAGGCTGGTCTCCAACGACCAACCAGCATATTACTTAATTTTTATTTGGCTACCTAATCTAAGATATCTTCCCAATCAAATGAGAAAAGAAAGCATATATTAGCAAACCAGAGGTGGTTGAAGACCGCCTAATTGATGCGACCACTAGATGAAAGAAGTGTCGTCTCAGGACCACCTTTTGTCACTCTAAACGGCGAGCGACTTTTATCTATTGGAAAGGACACACATGTTTCCTTCCTCTGATGCTTTTCCAGACTTGTCTATTTTCCCATATAGCACCTTTCTCGGTAGTTTAGTTTATTAAAACCAGGGCATTTGTAGATACCACAAGGACATATTTTCATTTAGCTCGAAAGCTGTAATTCGACATGCTTAACCAGATTTATAAATTCCTTTGCTATCAATAAATTCTTCCGCTATCAGTAAATTCACCAGCTATCAATATGTTTCTTTTCTCATGGGAAACTTTGTTCATTAGAGTTTTCTAACCATCGCTGAGGTCGTCACACTAACATAGGTCGAGTCTAGTAATTTATGATATAAATTACTAGAAGCCTTTTCTCATTATATGATAGATACTTAACATTTAAAAATTTAAATATATTTTTTGTTGAGAATTTCAAAGTAATGTTTTGGGGAAAAAATGCCCAATTTTGTAGACATTCAATAGCTGAATTATAAAAATGATTTTTCTTTTTGTACAATAATTAACTAATAAGTAAACAATCATCACATTTAGGATCAGCAATTTAGCACTTATTTTTGTGATATGTTTTACTTAGAATTCGATACATAAGATTTGATTCCGAAAATATTACTCTAAAAAGTTATTAACTTTATTTTTTGAAGATATTTATTCTGAATGGCATTCTCTATTAGCAGCATTCATTATCAACCCTTTGCGGTTTTGACGCTTCATTTATTTTTCAAATTTAATTGTTAAAAACACCTACATAATGGTTAAAAGATGTAGATTAATTTTTCAAAGAAATTCGACTTAAAAGAATTATATATATTTATTTTTCATAGCAATAAACAAATTTTTATATTAAGTGAATAATTTTGCATCTAATTATTTTTCGGGCTGCAAAGGGTTAAATATTAGCATTTTTACCTGGAAATGATTTAGATTATCTTTGCAAAATGCTTAAAATGAAATCTAAAATTTACGAATTTTTTTAAACAGCTACTTTGTTTTATTTCAATGTAAATATTTCTGCAATAATTTGAATGTCTAGTTATTTTTCAGTGGACTGAAGTAAAGTTATAAATATTTTAATGTTTCTCTTCTGATATTTAAACGCACAGAAAAACTAATTAAATATTATTTTGATAAATTCAATACTTTAAAATTACATTTATATTACATTATATGCAAAAGAATTTTCCCCAGTAACTCAAATACAAATCTTTCTTAAATAAAATATTGAGTGAATCAATCATACATCAAATATAAAATGAATTAACTATTCTTTTAAACAAGAAAAAGTTTTATTATAAAAAAATATTGATAATTATGTGAATAATATTGCAAAAAATAATATACAGCTGGTAGAGAATATAACTTACTTAACAAATAATTTAGTGGCTGTATTCTTTCACATAAAGCCTTTTAAGTCAAATCTTTTCAATAATGTATCAGAGAGCTAAAGATCTGGAAATAATAATAATGATGATGATTAACATATGAATTAAAAAAATACGGCTCATTTTGAAGGAAAAAAATACATGATTTGACAAAATGAACATTGCCAAACCAATATACAAGAAATAAGAAATAATTAAGAAGAAATAAACAGAGCAATTATTTATACTTTTCCTCTATTTCTAAACATATTTTATCAAGTAGCTTTACTCAAATATATCAAGAAGGTATATTCGTTTGCCTTCTCCTAGAATTTCTTCCAAAATATTTAAGATTATATGTATTTTAATATTTTGATGCCTTAAATGAATCTTCAGATTCAGAATATGCTCTAGTTAAGTACCAGCAAGAAGAGTTAAAAGTAAAATAGGAAAATTCAAAGCTAAATAAATAATTAAAAGAATTCTTTACTTATTTGTTTTATGAGCAAGATCAGCAGGATTTTGATGAGACCTTCAATAATACAGAATTGAAATAAAAATAATATAATTTTTTTTTTTAAAATTCCAATCATGGCTTAGGCTTTTAAGAATATATCGTTGCTAACATAAAACATTACTCTAATTTGAGTAGCACAATTCATGCGAATATTCTTGCATATTTTCAACACAGAGATTCTGTGTATTCCAGATATTTCAGTTTCTTTAAATTAGAAAATTAAACACAAAATCAAAGTCATGCCTCAAATATTTATTCAGTTTATGTATTGTATTTACATTAATATTTGCATTCATTCTTTTACCATAAAATTTTTTAATTGAATCAAAAATTGATCTGTAGCAGAGGTAATTACATAAATTATTTTGAAATTAAATTTAAATGACAATTTTTAAAATAATAAAATAATTTAAGGAATTATACTTTTTTGAATTTATACACAGTAAGACATTTTAGATTTTGATGAAACTTGAAGCGCTTTAATTTCATTAAAACATTAAGACAGTAAATGTTAAATTTTCATTGCTCACAAATCAGCCCACACTTTGATCCTAAGGGCAAGAAATGATTTAGCATAAATAATTTATGCACTGTTTAATTAATGAATGATTCAATATAATATTAATAACTTGTGGCTTGAAAATTATCAATATGCAAAATTATTAATGCAATCTATAGTACTTCAGTTTATTTATATACAGAGAAATGGACTACTTGAATTAAAGTCACAAAACTTCCCACACCATTAAGTGTAATAATAGAACTTGGGACTTAGAAAGTAATTTTAGAAATTCAAAATATTCGTTTTTTAACATCACAACTGAAAGCAGCAGCACAGAATGATATAAATTATTATATTAATTTAGAAAATGGTTATTTGAAAGCAAACAAAAATAATCATGAAAAACCTTTTAGGATTATTTTATTCTTTAAATAAAAATAATAATTTTTTTACATATTTTCTTAATTTACACAGGAAAACAAACACAAATACGTTTTTTTATACCCAAACTCAACAATAATTTGTCATATTAATGAATAATAAAAATTTTTGCAAAGTTTCTTATCTTAGCAGGCTATCAATCTATCCAGTATATTAAAGCAAGATTTTTATTAAATAACAGTGAAAGGGACAAAACTCTTAAAATATAGCATCTATCTATGAAAGCACTTTTCATTAATTAGGAGAAAAGAACAAACATCTCTTTTACAAAGTTGATGCAAAGTTTACAGGAAGAAAAGCATATTTCCACCAACAATCGATAATCTTATTTCATTAATTATCAAGTACCGAAACTATTTTGTTATATTTAGTTCTTACGAAACAAAGTTCGAACTTTTACTACTATGGAATATTAAGTTTCTATTTACTAATTATATATGTCCATTTTTTTCAAAACCTCTTTTTAATTGCAAGTGTTACTTGACATTTAGTCTGTGAATGCAGTTTGCATAATAACAAGGTATATTTAGAGAATGCAATTGAATATAGTAAAATCAATAATTTTACTAATAATACTAGTTTTCCTAAGATTAAAACATTAATTATCTCTACAGCCGAACAAAAATTTAAGATAGTAAGTTGCCCAATGTGAATACAAAATAAATGATGTAATATGAATAAAATAAGCAATTTTCAAAAATTAAATTGTATTAAAAAATTAAGCATCTGAAAATTTCACTAATGGAAACAGGAATGAAATGAAAATGGCTTGAATACTCATAAAATTCATCCATTTTAAACCTTTTGTAAGATATATACTCCTTGCAGATGGCCCATGCAGCTTGTTACTCATTGAAAAAATGAGTAATTTCATAAGATTGTAATCATATACCTTCATAATTAGAGCTATATACAAGTGCGCTAAATGAAGAAAGAATACCAGGTGATACACAGCAATATTTCAGAATATAAAGCAGCATTTATTCTTTTTGTACAGTAATTTAAAATAAATATAGCACTGAATTTTAACTATACCACATAAATCAATTATATAAAAAAATGTGTTTATATACATACCCTACATTAATTAAAATTTCAAAAAGGTCACTTACATAAATGATGATAATAAAAAGAAAATAAGTTTAGAAATTCAAATTTTATATTACAATAGAAAACATTAGTCATAATCTGAGAAGTCTACAGAGAATTTATTTCCCAAAAGGGAAAAACCACTTGATATTAATTAGCTTTAATGGTAGACAAAAAATTTAAACAATTCTGTATGTGTTCTGCACACTATAAATACAAAATGTTAACCCAGAATGTCTGCTTTCTGTAAAATTATCATCTTCTAAGGTACATAAATAAGAATACATCATCGCATTTGCAAGTAAATTTGTATACATTGATGAAATCTTTAAAAATTCTTATATTCTTTATTAAACATATGAAAAGATACTTGAAAAAGCATTATCTTTCTTGAATATAGCACACTAAGCTTAATTCATTTTTGTTAACATGTTACTTTTCATGTTTGCTTAGGATGATAAATTCAAAAATATACTGCAATAAACTATTAGCAGATTTTGATTGATTATAGCAGAATCTGTATTACTGATATGTAAGTAAAATTTCTTGAAAGAAGCTGTCCATTTTTAATTAAAATCCTGAAGAATTTAAGAGGAAGTTTTTAAGGGAATTTGAGATTTCATGAAGAGAAAAGAAATAAGAAGTGCAAAAGGAAGGGGAAAAAACATCGATAATCAAATATCCTTAACTTTTACTGATACCCTTTCTATACAAATTATTAACAATAAAAAAATATATATATCCTCTTTAAGTTTTTGGTTTCATTCCTTAATCTGAAATATAATATACTGTAAAAGATAGATAACTTTCATAGATTTTTTTTTTTTTTTGAAATCAGATAAAATTTTGCAGCATAAACAAAATACATTTAGAATTTTAAAATGCACTTTTTTCAGTAAATATACGATTGCTATGTTTAATATCTGCCACATACATATTTATTATATTAAGAATTATAATGTATAAAAAAATAAGGGGGTAGCTCAGCTATAATCCTTATCATTTGATCATGGATTTTTTTTTCTTTGCATATCATCACAAAAAAGGAAAAACCAAGAAAATATGAATCATTAAGAGAACTAGTTTTATTAATATGTGATTAATATTTATCTTAAATACAGTATTCAACTGGCAGAAATGACTTAGAAAACTGAAGTTCGTCCCTCATTTGTTATTATACATTTACTTTTTTTTCATTTATCGATTCTATTTACAAGAAATCAAATTTTCATTTACAATTATTCAATCACAGTCACAATCCTATAGAAATTCAAAACTAGATTTTTTTTTTTTTTTTTCTTCCTTGATTGACCCTTTGACCCCAAAAATCAAAGGAAATAGTTTTTGGTGATAAAATTAGTATTATAAAATCAATGAGAGTAAATTATACTATAACAAGCAACATAATTTTCAAATCTAAGTCAGACCACATCAAAATTGATAGAAAGTAAACAACAAAAAGATCATTTTGAGCACTTACTTAACCATTAATGGTCGCCAAGGGTTATCGCCAAGTAGTAAATTAAGAGAGCGATTTTTCACCGACGTCGGTCGTGGCCGTCTAGATATCTCTCGAAGTATACGGTCATACAGCGTAATGATGCATTCTATAGCAAATGCATGTATCAATACGTCATAAAAAATACGTTATTGCGCATATTGCTTCACGCAAGGTTTACCAGAGAGAACCGTCCAGAGATTAGCAGTAGTTAAATTTGGCGGTACGAATGGATTACGATTAGCGAAATGCGGACCATCTACAGTGTATTTCTTTCTGTATTTACTTTTAATGCGCTGAAATTTTAAAAATGATTTTTCAGAGGTAATATCAGATTTAACCATATTGATACATTTTAAAGATAAATGTTAATTTTTTGTTGATAAATAGAGTTGAAATGAAAGCCTCGTATGCATTTGTGTATCATAAAATGAATTTGTTGGAGGTAGTATTACTAGCAAGTGTCAATAACCTTTTTCGTCATGTAAACTTTATATAAACTGTTTAAATAGATACTTCTTTTCTTCTCATCATTTATCGGTATATTTCAGGAGTTTTCGGTCTTCCACATTTGTTTAATAAATATCATATATTTTAAAATACTGGGTACAATAATTAAGAATGGGAAAGTTCGCAAATTTTATTAGACGTTACTAAAAAAAAAAAAAGATGTTTGTGTTCATTCCCTTGTGTAAATTAGATAAATGTGTACAAATCTTTTTGTAGTATTTAAGGAATAAAATGACCTTAAAAGAATTTTCTTGATTACTTTTATTTATTGCAAAACAGTTGTGTTGTAATTTAAGTTAATAGCTTATGCCATTCCATGCAACTGCTTCAATTGCAATAATAATAAAAAAGGAGTATGTGGGTTTTATAAGGTACTACTATTACGTTAAATTTTGTGGGCAGTTTTGAAGGTTTAATTGAATAAATCCAACTTTCAAAATATAAATAAACTATTCTATAGATTTATTTGAAAAGGTTGTGTTTATATAATTTGTAAGATATTAGCCATTAATATTAAATTGGAAATTCTTTAATGAAATTATAAAAATTATTTATATTAAATTATTTTTTGTGATCATGATTAAAGCATGGTCTGATGCAAGAACTATGAAAAAATTGTCATTTACTATCATAATGCTTTAATGAAATAAAATATTTTAAATTTCATCAAAATTTAAAATGCCCAGTTGTGTATAAATTCAAAACAGTAGAATAAATTAAATTACGATTTGAAAACTGCTATTTAAGTTTGATTTCAAAGTAATTTGCATAATTACTTTTTCAGCAAATCAGCTTTATTTCATCTTTTATGGTTCAATAAAAATCCTTCATGATAAGAGATTGAAAAACAAATATTATTGTAAATACAGTACATAAATTGAACAAATTTTTATGAAATGATTTTGCTTTTATGTGTAACATTGTAATCAAAGAAAACTGAAATATTTGAAACTAACATAAGCACTCTGCCAAGAATTCTTTTGAAAAGATATTCTAGGATTTATACAGGAATTATGCTTCTCAAATCAGAGGGATGTATTATGTTAACAACAATATATTCTTGGAAATATATTACCATTGTTGGAAATAGAAATGAATAATGGTAATATTCATCATGTCTATAAAAAATTTCTATAATTTTGATCTCATAAAAATTGTGCAGATCTTGCTCATTAAACAAATAAGTAAAAGATTATTTATTTGGCTTTGAACTTTTCTATTTTATTGTGAATTTTCTTTGTATACTTTTAAGTTTCCTAACTGATGTTTTAGATTCCTTAGGTTGAAACATTTGTATATATGAAGAATTTTTAAGACAGTGTAATTATTAAAATGCATTCACATCTTCAGTATTTTAGAAGAAATTCTGGAGGAAGGAAGGTAAATAAACTTGCCTCCTTGAAACAAATGTCTTGATATGCTTGAGTAAAGCTATTTGTAAAATTTGTTTAGAAATAGACTAAAAGTATAAATATTTTTTCTATACTTCTTAATTATTTTTTAATAATTGTTTCTTTATTTAGTATTTTTCAGTTTGACCAATTATGTCATTATTGATTTCTTACTTAATAAGCCACACATTTGAGAAATTGTATGTAGTTATTATTTTTTTCAGATCTGTTACTCAGTGATGCATTACAAAAAAGTTTGCACTTAAAAGCTTTTTGTGAAAAAAAGTATCCATCATATCATTTGTTGAGTAAGTTATACTCTTTATCAATTTTAAATTATTTTCAACTCTATTAAAATCAATTTTATATGAGTAAAATGTTTTGTTTCAAAGGAACATTGAATTTTGTTCTTGCAATAAAAATATTTTCATTCATTTTATATTTTACATGCTATAAAATTATTGAATATTACATGTATGTTTTTCTTAAGTGACTGAGGAAAGTTATTTGAAAGAAAGCAAATGATTAAGAATTCTAGAATTTATGAAAATAAAAATAATTTTCATCAAAATTTACTATTAACTTATAATATCACATTTAAATATTTACTCGAGTTTAAATATTATTTTTAATACATCCAACTTTTATATTTGCAAGTATGTAGGTTGACAAACTAAATTTAAAAATTGGAATGCTAATTGTAAAAAAATGATATTTTAATGTCATCCTTCTAATTCTACATTTTAAAATGGTCTTATTAGTATTACACTGTGCAGATGAGCGGAATGAAATCATTCCTTAATATGTTCCTTGAAAGCATACTGAATTTAATCACCCTGGCATTCTTTAGTTTTTAGATATCTACCCAAGGTATTATTATGTCATTCTAAAATGTTTTTTGGCTTTAATGAAGTATGAAAGATGACTGAAGTTTGATTAACTTTTAAACATTGTGAACAGAAACTCAGAAAAGTTGTTTTGAATATGGGCATTCGGTGAGGGAAACTAGAAGATGCTTTCCTTTTCTTTTAAAACCATTTGTTGAAAATAATCTCTTTGATTTCAACCAGACGTAGCATCAATGGGCAATTTGCTGCTTAGTAGTAGGCATTTTTATTATTATTTTTATTATTTATTTATTTATTTTGCAATTTTGCCTTATGGGAACTGTAGATAAGGCCTTAGATCACAGTTTTTTTTCCCCTTGAAAATTATTTCATCAATTCTGTAGTAAAAACAATTAAATATCATGATACTAAATAAATAGCAAATATATCTAGTGTGTAGTTATTTAGCTCATTAAACAAATCGTTTTCTATTATACTTAAAATTAAATAAATTTTTCAAGCATTACTGAAGTTGCAAATTTGGCTGAAAATTCTTGAACACAGCATTTTAAACTTTATTTTATTTTTATAAATCTAACTCATTTATTTAAACCAGCGGGTGACCGGGCTCCGTTCGGAGAAAACAGGTATCGAAGCTAACTCGAATATTTAAATTTTCAATTGTGTTTTATCAAAACAATACATGCCATAAGAAAATTTGTGAAACCATTGGTGAAAAGATAACCGGTCAAAGTGCACCATTGTAAACTATTCTAAACAAAGTTAGAGTTTGGAAAGGGAACTATTCTATACAAAGGTAAAGTTTGAAAAGTCATAGGAAATAAAATGTAATTGATAACAAAAAATTATACAATTAAAGAAATGGTACAAAGTGAGCAGTGTAAAGATTGAAGTGTGTTGAAGTTCAATATTTTTGACAAATTTATTTAGAAAAACCAAACATGCATACATAAGAAACATAGTATAAACCTATAACAGCATAAACATAATAAACATTAATCATCGATTGCGAAGTCTTCCATGTTGCCCAGGTAGTTTCTGGCTATAGATGGCAGCACGTTACCACTTGAAAATTTAAGTAGCCATTATGGCAAACTAATAAAGTTTGAAAATATCCTATCTGTAACTCCGAACTGCTCAACCGTAGCGCTTCAAACCCGGCGCCAATCGATTCCTCGTGGCCAAAAACCCCAGACCCCCAAGTTTACCGGAGTTTATTAATTCTGGGGCGATTTTCGACTTGACAACCATTCCTCCTATTATAGTATAAGATATGTAGCAATTTATTTATAATTTATTAAAGATCCTACTTATTTCCTAATCCTTTTTAAATATATTCACATCTCTTTGTCATCACATAGATAATCATTCTCTGCAGTTTTGTCATTTAAAAACATCTTTAAAGGTTTTTGTTAATATATTGTTCCCATAGAAATCAAATATAGTTTTTATTTCTAACCTAGCTCAAAAGGGTTGTAGTGTAAATTATTAATTGCGTTTTTCCATTATATGGTTGATGCTTAAGATTTCTATTGAAAATATGTTTTTTGTTGATGATTTCAGTTACACATTGCAGAGTGGTATTATTAGAAAAGATAACCTAATTTTATAGACATTCAATAGCTGAATTATTAAAACATTTTTTTCTGCACAAAGATTTATTAATAAGTAAGTAGTCAGCAGATTTAAGACTATAACCTAAGTATAAGAATAGATATGATTTACATAGAATTTCAGTACATAAAATTTGATTTCGAAAATATTACTCTAAAAAGTTGTTAACTTTATTTTTTGAAGGTCTTTTTTCTGAATGGTGTTTTCGATTATCAACGTTCGTTATTAAATGTTAGTATTTGTACTAGAAAATTATTTAGATTATCTTTGAGAAGTACTTAAAATTAAAATCTAGAATTTCTGACTTTTTTATGCAGCTACTTTTTTCATTTCAATGCAAATATTTCTGGGATAATTTAAATATCTAGTTATTTTTCAGTGAACGGCAGTGAAGTTATGTATTTTAACATTTCTATTCTAATATATGATGCACCAAGAAACTAATTATTATTTTGATAGATTCATTATTTTGAAATTACATTTTTAAATTTTACTGAATGATTAATTATAAACTATTAAATCAATTGTTTTCTTAAATTAAGTTAAAATAATGATAAAGCCGAGAGTTTATTTAACCATCAATACCGAAATCTATTTTTATCATGAATAAATTTAGTTCAAGTTAAAAAATTTGAAGCCGAATAAGACAAAACAAAATAATATTTTGTCTTGGGCACTGTTTACCTTCATTAAATCATTGTGTGATATGAAAAATTATGTAATTATTGGCTCAAATATTTATCATTTGGTTAGATGAGCTCAACTATAAATATATTTTTCTACAAAATTGCAAGAAATTTTTCCAATATTCTTTAGATATTACAAATTATTTTTATTTAGTGGCCAAGGAAAGTTTTCTAACTAATTTTTGTTCTGAAAGGAAATATTTTATAATTTTGATCAGATAAGCGTATGAATTATTTTATTTCCTAAAAAAGAATATTTATTAAAATTGTAGTTTATTATTTGTTAAATTTTTAGTACTGATGTTTTACTAATTTACTATTTTTTTTTCAAAATATATTTTATTTTTAATATTTTTTTCTAAGAAGAGTAGATTTTTTCTGAAGAAAAAATATGCCACATTTTACTATCATTGCAAAGAGCCAATGAGCCATTGCTTTATTTTGAGGTTCTGAAATAAAGCTATCAATAATTTATTTTGGTTTTAAAGAAACTTCAGTTTATTTATTTATTATTTTGGAAAGAGCAATGCTTAGATCTAGAAAAAATTTGGTTCCAATTTCAACCATGCAAATGCCCAGTTTCTTTTATTCTATGTAAAATTGTTCTGATTTTTTGGCTTTGAAAAGATCTGTATTTGTCCGAGACAAGTTTTGTTTCATTTTTTGGTTCTAAAAATAGCTGTTTTTTATTTAAGTAGTTTTGCTACAGTAGTAACTTATTGTAAATGCAATTTAACTATGTCTCACAAGGGAAATTATGCTAACTCATTCTGAACTCCCTTGGAATGTTACTTAAAAAAAAATTGCCAAAACATGTGTCACAAAATTCACTATCGCTGACAGTGATTGCAATAAGTGAAGAACAAAATGCCTCAACCCTGAGGAGTATGAAACAATGGGGGAGGGATTTTATGATTCAATTAGGCTGGAAAGTTTTAAGAGGGGAAATGAAATCCAAATTCGTTGCCGGTAAAGCAACTACACTAACCTTCATGCAAATATATATTTTTTTAAATCCTGGTATAACTGTTGAATTACTCGTAAGCTAGAGGTTAAAGACAATTTTCCATTCGAACTCTTAAAAATTTGGCAAGGATATATATATATTCAAATGAATTAAATTCATTAAAGAATCATTAAATAAAATTATCAATAAATTTGTAGCACGTTTATCTATGACTGTATTAAGATGAGGCTTCTAATATAATACAGTCGAATGTTTCATGCTTTTAGTATTTCTCTAATTACATTGGAAGTTTGTGTCTTTGTTCCATTTATCTTTTCCTCTTTTCCAAATGTCCACTGGCTTCTCTGTAACACAAAATGCCTCTCTATAATTTCTTTTGTTATTTTTAGGTTTTTGTCATTTGCTTTTAACCCTATAATCTTTCTAAATACAAATTACCAGTTCAGTAAGCTAGAGATTAAATCTTGAAGCTGAATTTGACAATATCATTATTCTCTTTATAAATTTGTATGATTGTATATATAAAATATCTTATTGTATGTATATATATAAAAAAATCTTTATGTATGTATCAGAATTTTTTTCTTTCTTCTTTTCTTTATGATTTTCTTACTGATATTTTAAATACATATTCATACCAAAAGTATTCATTAAATATTATATGGGACTTCATTCCATAGACATTTTAATTGATATTTCGAACTGCAATTAATAGCTTAAAATTTATTACAATGATACTAAAACTATAGTCTACTGAAATTAGCAAAATAAATTAATACATGAATTAAAATAGGATTGAAAACATTTTAGCAAAATAATATTAAAGAAATGCAATTACATGTAATCTTATCTGAATGATTTCGATTTTATTTTTTTAAAGTAAAAATGAGTGATATAAGTACTGAAATAAAATTAATGCATTATATATTTTTTGTACCTTTATCTTGGGTCATGGTTAGTTAAATCTTTTAGTTATTATTTCCTATTCAAGTTTAGTTATTATTTCCTATTTCACATCTTTAACAGAATTAATCAAAAAAAATTTGTAGAGAATATAAAATTAGTTTTTGAATTACTGAAGAAAGTTACTTAACAGAATGCAAATGATTAAGAATTAAAGTACTTGTAGTAAAATAAAAATTTTGTAACAATTACATCTATAACAATTTTGGTTTATTAATATCATTGAGTTTTCAAGTTATTCCATTTGCATGTTTCTGAAACTACAATCTGGCGGTCTGTAAACTACTAATTGCATTTGACTCAAAATTTGATGAATGTCTATTTTACCGAGAAAGACCAAAATCTAGAAAATGTCGACTTTCACCGGTGAATGTCAATAAACACATAGTCGTTTGGTGCATGTCCGAAATATTTGGTAAATACCCTTATTTCTGACTTACACCGGTAAATGTCGACATGCACCATGCACTAATGGTGAATGTTGAACATGTCCAATATTTATATTTTCTTTTCCGTAATTCAGTCGCGATAAATTTTTCGACTCTCTTTCTGAAAGGAATGATTAAGAACTTGAAACACACAGTGCATTCAAAATGAGAAAATAAACTAATAGTCATAAAAAGCTTACTAAATTATATGATTTAAATCTTATTTATTGCAACAACTTAAATTATTATGACACTTTGAATTGCACATGAAACCCTTGCTTTTACAACTGCATTTATTTGTGGAACACTTCCTTCTGCAATGACTCCACTTCTCGAATGAGTTGTAGCTGCTTCTCTCAGCCAGATTTTTTGAGAAGAAATCTCATCTATAGAAAGTAACTTTCCTGTACAAATTTCAAACTGATTACGTTTGTAAAGCTGCTTGAGGGTACTATTTTCATTTGCAAGTTTATAGAAGTCAGAGTCTTCTATTCCAACAATAGCTTACACATTTCGGTTATCTGTATAACCACGGTCGACACCAGGGAATTGTATTCGTACAGCATTTCTAATTTGAGCTGGAGGAAATTGTTTTTGTGAGGTTCGTAACATTTTTGTTGCTTGCAATTGAAGATTCTCTTTCGCGGCCGCTCTTTTTATAGAAATTAACTCATGTTTTACTGTCAGAACTTGATGCAAAGATGTGTTAGATTGCAAGTCCTCTTCAATATTTTCCCTTGGAATATGGTTTTCAGTATGACCACAGCTCAAATTTTTTTCAGAAGTATGACCAGTTTCTTCAATCTGTTCGGTTTCAAAAGTATTGGCAATTTCTTCAAGTTGTTCGTCGGTGGCTCCTCCCTTTTCGACATCCACCAGAGCATATGTGTGATTGTCGACATGCACCTGTGAGGGTCCGAATGTACGAGAATGTAATGAAATATTCGATCTTTCACCGTCATATTTGGTGTTTGTTGACATTCACCGGTGAAAGTCGACATTCTCCAATTTCTGTCTTTCTCGCTAACATCTACACTCTTGATGTACCAGATTTTATCAGACGAGCTCTCTCTGTGTTGTAAACGTGGTATATTATGCATTAAAATGGTATTTTATTCATCTAAATTTGGAAGAACTCAACAAATTCCATGTAAAGATCATATGCCAAATTTCATCCATCTAGCCTAAAGTATATTTCAGTCACCTCTATCACAGACTTATAATTATTTTCCAAAAATGCCTTTATTAAACTCGGGGAAGTCTAAAATGTTGAGATTCAGCAAAATTTTAAATTGGAATTTTTGGACAATTTTAATACTTTTACGCAACACAGTTCTTGTATACAATTACAATTCTTTTAAACAAGAAAAAAATGTGCTCCAGTTTTAAAAATTATAAACTAATTGTATGTAAAATTTTCACTCATAATATATTTAATTCACAATTTTAATTTTTTTTTCTAGCTCTCCCTTTGTTTATATGTATATATTCGAATCTGAAATTGTTTTTTAATTAAACCCAAATTTGAAATTTTGGATGTAATAGCTCTCAATTTAATACTTTTTTAATTAATACTTGCCAGCTCTCAATTTAATTACTTACCATTTTTAATAGCTCTTAATGTAATACTTTTTCCTTTTTTTTTATATTTCCAGGTTTTATTTCCACAAAACTCATGAGATCCTAATGAGAAAAGCTGATGAATCACCACATCTTTTGGAATGAAAGGGGCAGCACTAAAAAAGGTTCGACTTTTGAAAGATTCAATCCTAATTGCAAGATACAACAAATCTCGATGGAATCGAAAACTATAAATTAATAAATTCACTAATACATCTGTTTAGAAGATTTTAATCGTGCTAAAGCATTTATTACTTATTAGTGCATATGGGTAAATATTATTACTCACATACAAAAAAGAATTTTAATATATGTCGCCCATGCTATAATGCATTCTTCCAAATATAACATTCAAGATTTTCCCTTTTGATTCACCAAAGGAAGAAACTTTATTTTTGTCGTATATAGAAGAAAGCACTTACATTGTATTCAGTGTGAAAACTTTAATGGCAAACTGGATTGTGTCGAAAGAAGTTTTTTACAAACACAATTTTCTCATTGCCCATTCAATGGAGAAATCTTGTGCTTTCAAATTTTTGTGATATTTTCTCAGATTCCGGATTTGAAGAAACGTTTATTGGTGCATAACTAAAGAGGAACCACATAAATGTGTCATTTGTAGTAGAGCTTTTTTTCTGCGGTTACATTAAAAAATTCATTTAATGTCGCATACGAATGAGGAATCCTACCCTTGCAACAAAGTCTTTTCTATGATTTCCGATTTGGAATCGCATTTAGGGACGCATACACTAGAGAAACTGTTTACATGTGATATTTGTTACAAATCCTTTTCTATTAAGGGGAGTTTACAAAGACATTTAAAAGTGCATACGGGAGAAAAATATCCATGTGAAATCTGCAACAATTTTTTTTCGAATAAGGGGAATTTGAAAAGACATTTACGAACGCATACACAAGATAAACCGTATGTATGCGAGGTTTGCCGAAAAGCTTTTTCCGAGAACAGGTACTTAAAAGGACACATGCTTGTGCATGCAAGAGAAAAAGCATATATATGTGATATTTGTAACAAACCCTTTTCAAAAAAAGTTAAATACGACATACACTTACGCATGCATTCAGGAGAGAAACCCTATTCATGTGAGTTTTGTAATAAACAGTTTGCTAATAGTCGGAGTTTAAAAGTACATTTGCGGGCGCATACGGGAGAGAAACTGTTTACTTGCGAATTTTGCAAAAAAGCCTTTTGCAATAACACGCATTTAACAGAACATTTACGTTTGCATACCGGAGAGAAACCGTATACTTGTGACGTTTGTAACGAAACCTTTTCGTATAGCGGGAGTTTCAAAAGACATTTACGTAGGCATACACAGAAGGAACTCTTTGCATGCGAGTTTTGCAAGAAAGTCTTTTCCAGCAGCGAGTATTTAAAAGTACATCTGAGCCTGCATACGGGAGAGAAAGCTTTTAGATGCGAATTTTGCGAGAAGGCATTTTCCAGGAAAGAGCGTTTAAAAGTACATTTGCGCCTGCATACGGGAGAGAAACCGTATA
>JAOUZG010053121.1:344049-361593 GCA_026289955.1 Argiope argentata | reverse complement strand
GTAATTCATTTCTCAAAATTTCTGTGGATATTCCTGAATCAAACCGAATAGCTGTTAGCTCCTACATCTTTGTTTGATAATTAGGCAGATGAATATTAAATTAATAAAATAACTGAAACAAATATCGATTTTTTTTCTTTGCCCTTCTCAATAGCTCTTAATATAATAATAATTTCGTTTTTTTTTCTTTTAGATTTCAAGATTGTATTTCCACAAAGCTCATGGCTTGCTAATGATTAAAACTGATAAATCAACACATCTTTCGGAATAAAACTGGCAACAATAAGAAGGGTTTAACTTTTGGAAGGTCCACAATCCTAAATGCAACTTGGTGAAATCGAGAACTATAAAGTAATAAATTCTCCAACACATCTGTTTAGAAGATTTTAATCACGCTACAGCATTTATTCTTACGACCCAGGCTATAAAACATTCTCTCAAATATTGCATTCAAGGTTTTGATTTTTCAAAAAAAGAAACTTTATTTTTGTCATATATGAGCAACAGCAATTGAATTGTATTCAGTTTGAAAATTTTAAAGACAAAACTGGATTGTGTCGAAAGAAGTTTTTTACAAACACAATTTTCTCATTGCCCATTTAATGGAAAAACCTTGTGCTTTCAAATTTTATGATGTTTACTTAGCTTCCGAATTTAAATAAACGCTTACTGGTGCATACTAAACAGAAACCACTTAAACGGGGCATTCGTAGTAAAGCAATTTTTCAACGATTACATTTAAAAATTCATTTAATGTCACACACGAATGATGAATTCTATCCTTGCAACGTTTGCAACAAAGTCTTTTCTCTGGTTTCCGATTTCAAAGGACATTTACGGACGCACACACAAGACAAACTGTTTACATGTGACATTTGTAACAAATCCTTTTCGATTAAATGGAGTTTCAAAAGACATTTAATAACGCATACGGAAGATAAACAGTATAAATGCGAATTTTGCAATAAAGCCTTTTCCAGGAATGGGAGTTTCATCGAACATTTGCGGCTGCATACGGGAGAGAAACCATATACATGTGAATTTTGTAACAAATCCTTTTCAAATAACAGGAATTTGAAGAGACATTTACGAACGCATACACAAGATAAACCGTATACATGTGAAGTTTGCGAAAAAGTGTTTTCCCAGAATGAGCATTTAAAAGTACATCTGCGTTTGCATACAGGAGACAAACCGTATGCGTGTGAACTTTGCAGCAATTCCTTTTCGAATATGGGGAACTTGAAAAGGCATTTACGAACGCATACACAAGATAAACCGTATATATGCGAGTTTTGCAAAAAAGCCTTTTCTGAGAACGGACATTTTAGAAGACATTTACGTCTGCATACAGGAGAGAAACCATATGTATGCGATATTTGTAGCAAGCCCTTTTCAGAAAAGGGGAAATACAACATACATTTACGCATTCATTCAGGAGAGAGGCCCTATTCATGTGAATTTTGCAATAAATCCTTTTCGGATAATGGGAGTTTAAAAGTGCATTTGCGGGCTCATACGAGAGAGAAACTGTTTATTTGCGAGATTTGCAAAAAAGATTTTACCCAGAGTGGGCATTTAAAAGTACATATGCGTCTGCATACGGGGGAGAAACCGTATGCATGTGAATTTTGTAACAAACTCTTTTCGGATAAGGCGAATTTCAACAAACATTCACGTACGCATGCGGGAGAAAAACCGTAAACATCTAAATGTGGCAAAGAGTTTCCCAGGACCGGGCATTTAAATGTACAGGGTGTTCAAAAAGTTCCCGTACAGATGATTTGTGAATTTATTTTACAAAAACAATAGGTTTAAAAAGAATTATTTTTATGCCAATGATAAAAAGCACTTTTAACATAACTAAGGAAAAAATACTGAACTTACATTTATAATAAATGTTCACAATGTCCACCCCTTTCTTGGAGACAAAGCTGAACTCGTTTGCGCATTTTTTTTTCTTTTCGAAACGCATTTTAACATGTTAGGAGTGATTTCTTGTATCCTATGGGAAATTGCGATTTTCAAATCATCTATTGTTTGAGGATCACCTTCATAAATTTTGTCCTTTAAACATTCCCTAAGAAAAAAGTCGGGGATGGTCAGATCAGGGGATCGAGGTGGCCAAAGATTTTTTGAGATAAGTCGATCGCCGAAAAAAGCTTCAAGCATGTCCATGGTTTCATTACTCGTATGACAAAATTTAATATACTTGAAAAAAAATCATGGACAATGATTTTTTTAAATTTGGAGTACGGGAACTTTTTGGACACCCGGTACATTAGCGTGTGCATACAGGAGATAAAACATATACTTGTGAATTTTGCAATACGTTAAATTCTCTGCGGTTATATTTAAAGACTCATTTACTATTGCATACGAAAAATAATATCTAAGTTTGGAATTTTTGTAACAACGTCTTTAACACGTCTACTTTAAAAAGATGTTTAAAAATATATATGGAAGAGAAACCACATGTTTGCGAAATTCGCAGTGAAGTATTTTCTCTGCGATGTACGTTTAACTTGAATTTAATGATTCATTTGGGAAAAAATTTTATGCATGCGACATTTTCAGTAAGCCTTTTCAGCGTTCTATTTTAAATACACATCTGCGGGCGCATACGAAAGAGAAATCGTTCACAGGTGATAATTGCAAGCATGCTATTTAAAAAAAAACATTTACTGATGCAAAAAAAGTGAAACCCAATGCGTTGTGACATTTGTGAATACAGTTTTTCTTATATTTCAAATTTAAAAGTACACTTTCGAACGGATTCGAAAAAGAAACCATACTCATGTTACTTCAGTCATACAACATATTCTCTTTCCATTTCTTTTAGGAAATATTTGCCAAAGAATATCATAAAAATGAATGAATTGTACACCTCTAATGTTCGACTCTTGTTAATGAGAAAACTTGATTTCATCTGAAAGAGAAAGACATGTAATAAAGCTTTGTCAATAAGTTTAGGTTTCAAAAAATAGACAAAAAAAAAGATTATTTCATTAAAATCTATTGAAATATTGTCTTCTTCAAATTTAGTTTTTTAAAACGCAGTATATAATTCATGTTCACTGTTATTATATAGGGTAATTCTTCAAGTTAAATGATTGTTCCAACTTTGCAGGACTAATCAAAAAACCAAAAGAAAGTAAATTCTTATTTTTTGATCCGTTATTGCAAATAAAAGTTGAAAACTTAAACTGAACACAGCTATAAATGTTCATTAGAAGCACATCCGAAAATATTAACATCAAGACGATGTGATAACTCATTCCATTTCCGTTCAAGTTCTCCAGTAGCATGCCTTAAAAGCTTGGAAATGCGCATGTTTTAAGCTTATGAAAATCATTTTTGAGCAGGAGGGGGGATGATGAACACCTGCAGTTTAGTTTTCCGGGGGGTGGAGTCAAGTATCGCTTGATATGCAGTTCTCATACCTCTCAAATCTTCACACACAACCGACAGAAAATTGTGGGTGAATTATCGGATGCTTCAATATCCTTTGTGTGTTTGAACGGACTCGAATTGAACTCCTATAACTGTTTTGAATTTAAATTTTCGTTTGTTATTTTTTAATTCCGATAAATAAGAAGATTTTTTTTCTTTTAACAGACCAGCAAATTTAGGATATTCTTTTTAAATCGCCTTAAATTCTGTAAAACATGTATACAAATATTTATCACCTATTGACTTATTTCATGTTTTGTACGCATTCTTCAATATGTGTCCAATAAAAATGTGTATTTCATTATATTGCAAATTAAAGTACTTTTCTTTTACTAATGTGTTGTTGTTACTTTTGGCACTTGCCATGGACAAGCCCCGCTGATACATCAGCAGATTTTAAGCCGGATATATACGTCTCTTGTTTTACAAGTAGCGCCATCTAGGGCCAAGAGTACGACTAAGCTACACACTCGTCACGACCCTTTTTAGGGGGCGGACTACATGCATATTCATTCATTCATCTCGGATCGTAATTTAGACCTGGAACAGAGAACGATCACCTCTGACCCAGTATCCCCAGTGATATTACTCTCGATATGGAGGACTTTGCGACCACGAACAGATTTAACGAGTGCCAATCGCCACACACTCGGGGATTGTTTTGGCCGGTGAGTTTCGAATCTGTAACCTAAGGAATACGAGTCCAACGGCCCTTACTAATGTGTGTCCCTATGAATGTATCATTTTTGTGATATTTTCGGCCATTTAAAGTTTCAGAGCTGTGATTTATTATTCGAAATATAAATGTTATATGCAGAGGTTTGATTTTGGTATGAATGTGTTTTAATTAGGGAATTTATACATGGTCTGTTTTAAAACTGCATCTCACACTAAACCATTTTGTGTCGAATTTTTCTTGTAATATATTCCTTAGATTTCAAATATAAAGTGTAAAATTTGGAATTTATTGATATTGTGTGCTCTTATGGTGCAGTTGATTTTTAATGTCCAATAACTATGAAAAGATTTAATTTTATATTCTTTAAGATGATTCGAAGAATTTATGAATATTTTTCTCCTGGCATTTTACGTCATAGGTATTCCGTAAGAGTATTATATATAAGATTTTTTTTATTAAATTTTATGTTTATTAAGTTTTTTTAATCTCACTTTTTTATATTTATTTCCATTCTTAACCGATTGTTAAGCTGTTTTTAAAGCTGACGTTTCTGTGCATGTATTCATTCTCGAATTCTGAAACTCCCCACTTTTGAACATGCGTTTGTGCAAAAGTATTATATTGAAGTAACCTTGGATTCTCTGTTTCATATACAGTGAATAAAAAACTTGTCTTAAAATTTTAAATTCCATTTAATTTGAAAAAATAATGATATACATTAAAATCACAATTTAGTTCATACAAGTATAAAAAAAATTGTAAACTAACGAAAATAATTAGTCATGGTTATTGTTCAATTGTTCCATAATATCAGTCAATGGAATTATGAATTGCCCAGATTATACAACTTGTGAGTCTTCATTTCTACTATTCTTCTAATTGTATCCACAGAAACATATAATTCTGACACTAACTTTCTCAATTTAAAGAAAACTTCATGTTTTCTTTTCTTTAAACCCATGTGACTACTTTTCTTTGAAAATAAGATTTCACACAATTTATGATTAAAAAAAAACTTAAAAAATTGAAATCCCTTAACTGAAATTTTGAGTTATCGTGTGAAAACATCATCATTTTTTTTAATCCTACAGAAAAGCATCCATGTTCTGACGTGACTCGTATTTCGCAGTCACCAACGTTTAGAAAAAGAATGATTTTTGCTTTAACATTTTCGCTGAATATATCATGGCATCCTTGGTGTTAAGAGTCTTGGTAATTAACGCCTGGCATAACAGTTGTACAATTCAAAAATTAAATCTGTTGTTTAGACCTGTTTTTCTCAAACGATCAAAGCAAAACATTTGACAAAAAGCTGCAGTTGCAATCACAAAATTTTGATGTATTAAAATCGTTGCATTTACAAATTATTCCGTTTGAAATTTTTTAAAGTACAGACTGACAGACGGTCGACCTATAATTAGATTTAGCTCAAGATTTGATGAATGCTTGCGTTTTCAATTTTGAATCTATGTACCCAAGTTTATCTCTTACTGTTTTGTAGTTTAACATGATATCTTATACTTGAAAAGGCAGACAGTCAGAATTCTTCTCGACAGGTTTTGCTTAAAATTTGAAAGAAATCTACAAATTCGGTGTCAAGATCGTATGCCAAATTTCATGCATCTAGCCCAAAGTCTTTTTAAGTTACTATTGTTGCAGACAGATGGACATTTTCCAAAAATGACTTTACTGAAAGCAGTGAAATCTAAAATGTGGGGATTCATCAAAATTTCCTGTTTGTATTTTTTGACAGTTGGAATACTTTTACCCAGCACAGATCTTGCATACAATTACAATTATTTTACACAAGAAAGTAAAAATGAAAACATTAAAAAATGTTGTATTCTAGCTTTAAAAATTATAAATTAATTGTATCAAACATTTTTCTTTTCGATATTTACAATTTTAAATATTTATTATTTTTTAGCTCTCTCTCTCTCTCTCTCTCTGTGTGTGTGTGTGTGTGTGTTGGCGATGTACAGGCCAGACCGTACGACCTACAGCTACCAAATTCGGTACATGTATACCTTGGGGGCCGGGAATGTACACCTCGGAGCCTTTTTTTTTTCAATTTTTAATTAAAATTTCAATTAATTAAAAAATAAACGAAATTTTGAAGTTTTTTTCGCTATACTTTCCGAAAATATTACAGCACTAAATTGATTTTTGCATCAAGTGAAAGCTCAAAAAATTAGCCTTTCAATGGTTCTGATGTTTTGACCTATAAATTAAAACTATTTTTAATGAATTTTTAAACATTTATTTTAATCGTATTTTTCAACAATTTATTTTGCATAAAATAAAAATGAAGTTTTATCTTCACAAGGATCTTAAAAAAAAAAAAAAAATCAACTTTTAATAAAATGTGGCTATCACATTTTCAGAAGTCCTGATTTTAAAAAAAGTTAATTACTACCAAAAATAAAACAGAAAAATATAATTTCCATCACGTGATTATATGAAATGAAATAAATAGGAAATGTGATATTTTTTAAACAATAAATGCAAGATGAAAATTTTCTTAATCGTTTGCAATATCAAAATTAATTCACTTAAAGAATTAAAATAAATAAAAATATATTTTAAAAGTGCGACAGTTAAGACTGAATTTATTTTTTTTTAGAAAAGCACATAACGATAATCTTCTGAGAGCGAGATTAATTATTTAAAAGCAAGAAATCTTAAACAAACTTGAAGATGACGTCATTTCAAAGAAACGACGAACAAAAAGCAAGTAATATTAAGTAGAAGTAAAATATTCTTGCATTCGTGTTTTTTTTAAACAATAAGACATGTTTTGAATTGTTACTTCTACTTATGTGAAGGAGATATATTGTGTAAATCAAAGAATTCATCTTCGTGATTGTAATTTATTTCCGCATTTTAATAATCATGTGAAATAAAAACGCATCCGCTTTCAACGAAGCGTACGTAATATTAAAGCTATACTGGTAAAAGCAGGTCAGCTATTTGAAAACGCATCTTCTTTCAAACAAGCATACGTAATGATTAGCAATGCAAAATTTTTAAAAGCAGATAAAAATATTTTTTACCCGTATATTTCGGAGACATCAAAACTTTCTTACCAAAACAATATCATGTTCTCACATGAGTAAACATATAAAAATATCATTTTCGGCACGTGTCTGCATAAAATAAAACAAATGATATGATATTTTTTGGAAACATGATATTTTTGGAAATTAAATACATGGAAACGTTTTCTGTGATATTTTATTATACATATATTACTAATCCAATCAAACAGTTTTATTTAAGGTAAATATGGCTTAACATCTACCTACAAGGCATCTTCTGTAATCTGAGCTCAACATCTAATTTGTTAACTTTTTGTGATAGACATACATCTCTTAAGAAATTGTCTAAGTGAAATATATAATTATTAGATTGAGGGAAAAAATGCTGATGAATTACATCTTTTAAATTTTTACTTGTATCATCTGCTCTGTGAATCATATTTAACAAAATATTCTAGAGACAATAAGTCCTTAAAATAAAAAAAGTCGCACTTTAATCAATTAAATCAATTATCAAAGCTGATCGATCTATGAAAATTTCAATTTAACTATTCGATAAAAACTGGTGATTTTAGATCACCTTATCGTGATATCAAAGAAGCCAATCAGGGTTAGTTTAGAATAATTGACTTAGATTATGAAAATGATGATTGTTCTTAACTTGCAGTATTCAGAACTGAATAAATCAGCCAGATTTGATCGCAGAAGATAGAAATTATTTATTTATTTAAAAGTTGAAATAATAAGAATATTTTACAAATATGAATCTATAAGACCAAAGGAATTTAAACCATAATTTTTTGAAATATATTTATAAACCTAAAAAAATGTTATTGTTGAGAGCATTTATATACATCTAAAAATAAAATTAAAAACTGAATGTTTCATTTAATCTGTGAAATGTTTGCTGAATAATTCTTTGAGATATTATAAAATAAAAATTATAATGTTTCAATTTCTGTAGTGAACATAAAACTTCAATGTCGGACTACTCTGCTTTCAGTTCTTAGTTTTATTTAAAGACATGCTTGGATTGGAAAAAAAGGGTTTTATATTAATTGAAGTTTCATCATTTCCACCTTAATTTAAAACTGAATTTTACGTGCACTGATAGAAAATCAGAGAGAGATGCGGAGTTCAAAGATGGGACTGTTTAAGGCCTACATAAGAGTAGAAGGGAATTATACGACTATCGAAATTTGAAGCTGAAAAATACTTTGCTGAAAAACTTATTATGAGACCAAGTTATATATAAAAAAATTGATTCAACCCTTTAAGCGGCATTAATATTGGCGAACCGACTGGTCGCCAAAGGCGGCTAGTTAATTTCTAAAATAAATCAATACCAAATATCTGATTATATTTCGTTGCCATTTTCAATAGGTCTCAACATAACGTGATTTGTTTTTTCTCTTTTAGATTTCAAGATTGTGCTTTCAGATACCTCATGTCATCTTAATGAGAAAAGCTGGTAAATCATCACAGCTTTCGGAATAAAATTGGAAACAATAAGAAAGGCTTGACTTTTCGAAGATCTTCAGTGCTAATTCCAACATACAACTTATCTGGAGGAAATCGAGAAATATGGAATAATAAATTCCTTAATGCGTCTCCTGAGAAGATTTTAATCGCACTTAATTTTTATTAATCATTAGTGTATATGGGATAAGTGTCATTACTCCCATACAAAGAAGTTTTTTTTTTCTCCCTACCCATTCTATTAAGTAATCTTCCAAAAATTGCATTCAAAGTTTTCCCTTTTCATTTAACAAACGAAGAAACATTATTTTTGTTATTTATAGACAAAGCCATTTAAATTGTATTCATTGTGAAATTTTTATAGGCAAACTGGAATTAATGAGACAGCTTTTGCTGTGTAGAAAGAAGTTTTTAACAAATACAATTTTCTCATTTCCCACTTAATGGTAAAACCTTGTGCTTCCAAATTTTAGCATATTTTCTCTACTTTCGAATTTAAAGAAACGTTTACTGGTTTATAGAAAGAGAAACCGCTTACATGTTACATTTGTAGTAAAGCAATTATTCAAAAGTTACATTTAAAAATTCGTATGATGCCGCACAGGAATGAGGAATCCTACCCTTGCAACCTTTGCAACAAAGTCTTTTCTATAATTTCCGATTTCGAATCGCATTTAGGGACGCACTCACAAGAGAAACTGTTTACATGCGAATTTTGCAAGGAAACCTTTTCCAAGAACAAAACTTTCAAAATACATTTGCGTCTGCATTCAGGAGAGAAACCATATGTATGTGACATTTGTAATAAACCCTTTTCCCAGAAGTGGAATTGCAAGAGACATTTACGTACGCATATGGTAGAGGAACAATATGCATTTGAATTTTATTCCAAACCCTTTTCGGATAATCGGAGTTTCAGAATAAATTTCCGTTTGCATACAGAAGATAAATCGTATGCGTGTGAACTTTGTAACAATTCCTTTTCGGATGAGGAAAAATTGAAACGACATTTACGGACGCATACACGAGAGAGACGGTTTACATGCGAGATTTGCAAGAAAGCCTTTTTGCAAAGAGGGCATTTAAATGAACATTTGCGTTTGCATACGGGGGAGAAACCATATGCATGCGATATTTGTAATAAAATGTTTTCGCAAAAGGGGACTTACAACACACATTTACGAACACATACTAAGGAGAAACCATATTCATGTGAATTTTGTAACAGACCTTTTTCGGTTAAGAGTGATTTGAAAAATCATGTACGGACACATACACAATCGAAACTGTTCACATGCGAGCTCTGCAAGAAAGCTTTTTCCCATTACGGGCATTTAAAAACGCATTTGCGTCTGCATACGGGAGAGAAACCATATGCATGCGATATTTGTAATAAAATGTTTTCGATAAAAGCTCATTACAACAGACATTTACGAACACATACTGGGGAGAAACCATATTCTTGTGAATTTTGTAACAGACCCTTTTCGGATAAGGATAGTTTGAAAAGTCATTTACGGACACATACGCAAGAGAAACTGTTTACATGCGAGTTTTGCAAGAAAGCCTTTTGCAGGAAAACGCATTTAAATGAACATTTGCGTCAACATACGGGAGATAAACCATATGCATGCGATATTTGTGATAAAATGTTTTCATTTAAGAGGAATTACAACAGACATTTACGAACACATACTGGAGAGATACCATTTACCTGTCCAATTTGTAAGAAACCTTATACGGATAAATGTAATTTTC
Source organism: Argiope argentata (assembly GCA_026289955.1). Taxonomy (NCBI): domain Eukaryota; kingdom Metazoa; phylum Arthropoda; class Arachnida; order Araneae; family Araneidae; genus Argiope; species Argiope argentata. The sequence continues at coordinate 351,186 of JAOUZG010053121.1, read as the reverse complement.
AAATACATTTACGTACTCATACAGGTGAGAAACCGTATACATGCGAACATTGCGAGAAATCCTTTACCACGAACAGGGGGCTCAAATCACATTTACGTCTGCATACGGGTGAGAAACCGTATAGATGTGAACTTTGCGAGAAAGCCTTTTCCGAGAAGAAGTATTTAAAACTACATTTACTTACGCATACTGGGGAGAAACCATAAACATGTGAATTTTGCAATACCTCATATTCTTTGTGATTATTTTTAAAGAATCATTTACTGCCGTATACGAAAGATAAAACTGCACGTTTGGCATTTTTGTAACAAAGCCGTTACTGCGTCTACTTTAAAATGACATTTACGAATTCATATGGTAGAGAAACTTTATGTTTGAAAATACGCAGTTAAGTGTTTTATGTGCATCGTGCATTAAACTTGCATTTAATGATCCATTTGGAAAAGAATCAGTATGCGTGTTACATCTGCAGTAAACCATTTACTGAGAGCTCTGATTTAAACGCACACCTGCGCATACAAAAGGGAAATCGTACTCGTGTGACAATTGCAATAAAGCTTCTCCGGAGCTTCCAGATGTATAGAAACATTTACTGACGCATACGAAAATGAAACCGCTTTCATGTCACTTTTGTACACTTAGATGTTCTCATTCCATTTTTAAAAGGAACATTTTCTAACGCCTGTCGGGGAAACAGAAGCCTCTGATATACAACGCTTGCTGATGAGAAAGCTTCACCTCGTCTCAAAGAAAAAGGCTTAAGATAATGGTTTGTTAGTAAGTTAATGTGTCCAAAAAAGGTTTATTATTTCGCTAAATTTTGAAATATTCTCTTCATGGGATTCAGTATTGTAAGACATAGTGCTTAATGCATGTTCACTTTTATTACGCAGAATAATTCTTATAGTTAAATAAATAAAGTGTTTAAAGAAAACGAAAGAAAGTAAAATCTTTTTCATCTGAAATTGCAAATAGCCGTTGAAAATTTATACTGAACATAACTATAAATGTTCATTAGAAGCACCTACAAAAATACGAACAATATCAAGACGATGCGATGACTCGTCCCGTTCCTGTTCAGTTTCTCCAATTGAAAGCTTGCAAGTGCGTAACTTTTAAGTTTATAAACATCATTATATGGGATGAGGGGGATGAGCACCTGCAGTTTAGTTACCTTTTAAAACCTCAGGGGGGGGGAAGTGAAGTATCGCTCGATATGCTTTTCAAATCTTTACACGCAGCCTGCAGAAAAATGTAGATGAATTATCGGATGCTTCGATGTCCTCTGAGTGTCCAGACAGAATCGCATTGAACTCCCATAACTGTTTTGAATTTAAATTTTCCTTTAATATTTTTCATTCCGAAAAATAAGAAAATAGTTTTCTTTTAACAAACTGGCAAATTTAGGATATTCTTTTTAAGTCACCTTGTATTCTGTGAAACATGTAAACAAATATTTAATGCCTTTTTATATGGTTTAATATGTTTGGGTATTTATACCAGGGTTTAATATGTTTCCAATAATATTTTGTGTTTTATTAAAAAATATTACAGAGTAAAGTACTTTTCTTTTACTGTTGTTGTATTTCTATAAATATATAAATTTTGTGACCTTTTGTACCTTTTTTAAAATTTCAAAACTATGACTTATTATAAGAAATATGAAATCTATTTTACAGAGGTATGAATTTGTACAGATATGTTTTTCATTTGCGGAATTTATAAATGGTGTCCGGTTTTAAATCTGTATTTTATGAAACAGTATCTATAGAATTTTTCTTGCAATGTTTTCTTTAAATTTCAAATATAAGGGATAAAATTCGGAATTTAGTAATAATTTGTGTCTTTTTTTTTGTACAGTTTATTTTTGATAATATTAAATGTTCTCTTGGCATTTTACAGCATATATATTATATAAAAGTATTATGTGTAATGTTTTTTTTATTAAAATTATGTTTATAAAGTTTTTTAAAAAAGCTCACTTTTTAAAGTTTATTTCCATTCTTAACTGATTGCTAAGCTGTTTTTAAAGCTGACGTTTCTGTGCATGTGCTCATTCTCGAATTCTGAAACTCCCCACTTTTGAACACCATAGAGCTGGTATATAAATAGAGGGCGCCAGTCGTATCTTTCTTGTCTCAATATCCGTACGCATCATAATACACGTGTTGTGTGAGGAATCTGAGAGTAAAGATACCATTTTTTGGCGACGTTTCCCAAATCTCTGCAAACTCAAAATCTGTCGCGCAATCTTTTGCTTTCCCGCCATTGTAATTTCAGGTCGATTTTCATTTCCTGGAAAGTGTATTTTTTTCTTTTCTTGTTTAGACATCATTATAATAAGCAAAAAAAGTAAACTGATTTCGAAGATAATTTTTCGTTTTCAAAACATAAATATCTTAATTTGTTGACTTAAATCATGTTAAATTATTTGCTTGCTTTTTTTGTATTAATTAAAAGTAATTATTTTTCTTCTTTAAATAAACATTTTATTTCTTTTGTTTACCTAAAAACATCTTTGTATTTTACATTACATGTTCAAATACTTTCTGTCATTATCTCAAACAGATTTAAAAAATACATTTATAAAAATGACATAAGTCTTTTCCCCCTTCATAATACTGTGCTTATGCATATATCAATTACTATCCATGTTATTAAAGAGAGAAATTATAAAATCTTAAATTATGTATTAGACATCTTTTACAATTTTATTTATTATTGCAATTATTTTTTAAAGTTTAAAACCGGTCGGAAACCCTTTCTTATATCAATTATCTGTTGATTCTTGAAAAAGAAATACCCGAAAATACTTTTATTGTGTCCCAATAAAAAAATTAAAAGAATTGCTCAGAGATTACTTAATTATTTTCAAAAGTGAGAAAATTCTTAATTATCATAACTCTACATAATTATTCTGCAGATTGCTCATTTTAGTAATTTTAGTGAATGGAGGCAAACAAAATTTTTAAAAAAGAAATTCAACAAAGCTTTTGTTAATCCACCTCAGTCAAAGCTACTTTGTTATTATTTATTAATTGTATGGTGATGTAAATCTAATTTTAGGTCGTTGATTTTAATAAAAATAAAAATTAACTTAATTTTAATTAATAAAAATTAACCTTAGTTAACAATTGTAAATATATTCTTTTGTATTAGTTTTATAAGCATCTGGATGTATATCATATTTAAATCAATTTCTTTGAAGATAAAATTCACAATTCTTGTCCAATCGATCTTTATTGAAATCAACTTCTGATGAAAGCAATTAAACAATTCTATTGATTACTCCAGTTTCTTTATAGAATAAAAATTACAAAAAAAAAGTTTTGGGCATGGATGAGCAACAAAATATATATCAAATAGCAAGATCTTGACTCTTATTTTGTTAGGGTTTTACATTAATTGGAAAATGCTATATAATTCTAAATTATGATATTAACATTAGACAAAAACATGTATTATCAAATTAAAGTTCAAGAATGTTAAGTTTTTTTTTAAAAAATACAGAGTATTTGGTGTGACTATCAACAAATTTTCAGTGACTAAATAAAGCTTATGATTCAGTTAAGAACATCTTTCTTATAATAAAAGGAACCACAAATTATCACACCAAATAATTGTTAAATGAAACATAAAGAAAATAATATTTTATTTTAAATTACAATTTCCCCACATAATTCAAATATTTTCATTTAAACTTGGAGCATTAATTAGAACAACAATTAAGAGCTGCCCTGAAAAAAGAAATAGATTTCTGCTATCCCGGCCTAACAATTACAATTACTATAAATAATTGATCAAAAATTATATTAGCATTGAATTTTCAATGCCAGTTGATGATTCAAAGCCAATTGTGTCACCTCAAAAAGCTATAATTTCCCACACCAGTTGGGAACACAAACATAAATTAGAAATATCTAATTTCCTTTATTCTGCATTATTTTAATTCGAAAGGACTTCAAAATGAATCAGAAAATTTGATTAATTAACCATGTTTAATTTTAAATACATCAAACATTATGAAAATAAACAGAATCGTTTGAAATAATCGGCCGAAAACATGTTAAGCCTAACCCCATTACTATTGGAAAAAATACAATCTGAATTCGTTATTTATTTGGCGACAGGGAAACGAAGATTTTTGGCGAGAAAGTTTTTAATTAACCAAATTTATGAATTAATATTTGAAAAAACTGAATTAAAATCAAATGTAATCCACAACAAGTTTTAAAAAATTTAGTTGAACTTGATTGGATGAATAAAAAGTATGTTTATGTAATAATCTTTATATAAACTCTTGTATTGGCGAGAAAAAATCACGCCAAGCTTTCAGCCAACCGCTTGCAACTCATTCGAGTTTAAAATAAAGCAACTAGCAAAATATAATGCAGTTCTATCAGTTTAAATGAACCTTAATGGCAAGTTAATTAAATACAATAAGCAAACCAAACTATGAAATATTATTCAGTTATAACAAAAAAATCACTGAGTGATCGTGGTTACAAAATTTTTAAATGAATTAAAATGGATATAAATAGAATATGTTTTATTGTATATACATGTGAAATGACAGTGAACTGTCCGTAGAAGCTTTTTCTTTGCATCCAATTGCACAGCAATTGTTAACCAGGGCTTAAATAAGCTTTAAAATAGAACAGTTAAAAGCAAGAAAAGATCTCCTATTGAAATAAAATGGGGAATGGATAATGCGGTTACAGTGAATACAAATTCTATACCCACAGCACGTGTTTCTATCTTGTCCCACGGCTTAGTAGGGTTGCACTCCCTCTATTAGTATACCAGCTCTATGGAAAAACCCCTTATAGTTTTAAGTAATCCTCCCCTCGCTAATGCGGTTAAATATAACAATCGGTTATTTCAAACGATTCTGTTTATTTTCGCAGTGTTTGATACATGTAAAATTAATCATTGTTAAGTAATAGATATTTCGGTTCCTTCAGAAGTACTTTTGAATAAAAATAAACCAGGTTAATAGAAATTAAAATTTTCTAATCTGCATTCGTTACCGCAAACTGGTGTTTAAAATTTACGTCACATGCATACGGTTTGCTAACATTTTACATTATGATTAGACTGTTAGTTCTTAAATATACACATCAAAATTTCCACGCGTACGAAGTCGCTGGTAAAAACTAATTAGAAATATTTTTCTGGGATACTGGTATTGTCAAGAGCAAAGGCCGTGAAATCAAGAAATCATTGATACCATTGACACGCAATGTCACTTATAAACGCTTCCTGTGAATAGTTCTAATCAGTGAGTTTGAAATAACTAATCTATTCATTTTTCAATCTTTTTACAGATTTCATCTTTTTTTTTTTTTCTTTAGGATCACAATCGAAGTTTATGGGAGAATAGTTTTCCCAAAGTTGAAATGCTATTTATCGTGTTTCTTCTATTTCTGTTGGAGAATCCCTTTCTATTCTTCTTTTACAACCCTTCTTTCGGAGATGTCGGTTTGAGGTGATATCCTACATCAAATGTTCTATGTGTGGATCTTATTTCTCTGATAATGATTGATACCTAGTTTCGTTAATTATTCTATCGAAACTCGGGAGGCCTGAATTAGGTGAAAACGTTTATTTCCGTTTAACGTTTAGATAGAAATTGTACTAGATTACTGTGGTTAAAAATAGAATTATCCAATTGTTTCACTGAGCTTACCGAAACTAAATTTCGACCAGTTTTCATTAAACTGTTTTGGAAGGACTTTCTCCACTTAAAGAGTGGCATTTCTATTCCTGGAACTTTTGAAAGCCTTGTTAAAAGCACGTTTATTTCATTATTATTATTATTATTATTATTTTGCAAAGAAACTGGTTTAGATAATAAAACAGTTTCACTTTGGAGTAATTCAACCGTCGCATAAAGTTGGATAAGAAATGGTCTTAATAGATGGAAAACTTTCGTATGCAGCCGAATCAAATAATTTTTTCAGTTATTTTCTCCAGCGCAGTGGCAGCATTGACCGGCTACACAAAACCCAACAGATCATCTCGTGCAATGTGTCCAGCAGAATTACCATATCTAGAAATTTGGTGGTACAGTCCAAGTTGGTGGACACAAATTGCAGGCACTTGGCCAAAAAGCATTTTGACAAACGATAAAAAAAAATATTGGTATTTTCTTATTAGACCGTCGATGCCAACGAAACTGACGACAGTTAAGGATTGATTTTTTTTTCAAAATAATGGTGGTTTTTTGCCATTATTGACAATTTAGCAATTTATTGGGGACGCCTCCGAATTTGGCGATAAAGATTGGCGGTCTAATACATAAGTACCGATTTATTAATGTATATAGATGATCGTCAAGTAAAGAACGAAACATTATGAAAATCAACTATCGAAGCTTTGATCGATATATTCAGCTAAAGTTCATGCAAAAAAACTCTTGAGAATAACAGTTTGGATTTATGGCTTTCTGCACAGCTAAATCTCGACAACATTTTGCTTTAGAATTAACACCCGATAAGTTGAATAAGGCAAGACACTATTAGATTTCAGTTGTACAAAAACAGCTTCTTTCTCTAGAAATCAACACACTAGAACATAATCGTTCCTTACCGAAATCAATTTCTCATTTTCGCACATTTCTAAAGGATAATGGTTTACGAGTTGACGGTAAGCTACAATTTACACTGGTATCACTTGAACAAAGGCATCCAATACTGCATGAAGGATATTATAATTTTGCGCACTTGTTGATTAGCCGCACGCATATTCATCTACATCACTTGGATTATCGTGTAGTTTTTTTCAGAATTGTGCTCCGAATTTTGGATACTCCAACGTTATCAAACAAGTGATTAAAACTTAGCTACCATACAAACAGCCTCATGCTTTAAGTTCTAATAAAGCAGAAGCACTCCTTTCAGCTGACACATTTACCACTCGTACAACTTTCGAAACTACTCGGATAGGCTTTGCAGGTCCAATTTTTCAGATACAGCTTACATCACTCTATGCACTTGTTTACTAATAAAGCCTTGCATATCAAAATTTTGTCTGTTCTTTCTGTAGACAAGTTACTTTTATTCCTATCAAGATTTGTCAGTACAAGTGGACTTCCACGTACTATATATAGAAACAAGTCACAACCTTCCATGCTGC
>JAOUZG010053121.1:320662-334049 GCA_026289955.1 Argiope argentata | reverse complement strand
ACTCTTAGGTGCTATCTGTCTTCACTGAATGCCCGCATTCAAAGTAATTTTTCCAAGTTTGGGTTCCCCCAACCTAAAGACTAATATATGTTTACAAGTAGTGTGTTCAAATGAATTATTAATCGAAAATATTCTTTTTCATTAGAACAATAATCAGATTAATCTCCCCTTATAAGGATAATAAGAAATTTATATTTGAAATATTACATTTTTATTAACTACTATCATTTTGCTATAGTTACCTGTACATTTTACTTGCACTGCAAAACAATAGCAAGCATTGAGCATTATGATTATATTGTTATAGCGTAAAGACTAAACTGAAATTATTAAAAAAGGAAATCCGCTCTTAATTTATCAAGTTAGTTTCTAAAGCTCTCTAAATTATATTAAAAGAGTTATTCCTATCTTTTCATTTCTCTTAATTTAATTAATGTAATTAACATTTAATTCAGTTATGCCAAAATGACGATAAGAAATTTATTTTTAGGTATCACTCTGTGTTTTATTTACTATAATCCATCTTGTCAGTTTAATAAAATTAGAGTATAAAACTTGCTGTTAAAATTAGGTATATTTTTCAAAACTTTTGGTCCAGTTTTAATTACAAATAAGGATTTGCAAGATTTGGGTGATTTAGATGAAGAAAGATTAGTTTTTTTTTATTTTGACCGAATATTGAAAGCAATGATGAGTATACTGAAGACGATAGAGAGCATAGCAGGGTATTTTGAGTTTATTATTGTTAAGAAATTAAAATGTAATACCTGCAAAAGTAGTTTAACAATCGATAAGCTAATTGAAGTTGATGAAAGTTACACGCTTATTTTATAATTAGACGTGGGTCTTTTTTTTTTTTTTTTTTGCTACTCCAAATGTAAATGCTATTGTGTATAGTTATATTATTATTAAAAACTTTTTTTAATTTTGAAGATGATTTTATTGCATCTGAAAATCCAATACAAATTATTTTAGAGCTTCCTGAAAACTTATTCGAACATTATTGTGATAATAAGCATAGTGAAGAAAAAATGTTCAATGTTACTACGGTCATCTACAAATATATTTTTAAATAATTACAGTAGAGAAAAAAATAGTGTAGGAAACTACAAAACAAAACAAAAAAAAATAGTAATTTTTTTAAACTCTAAAGTTTTTTTTTGTTAATATTACAAATTGTAAGATTTGCTTAGTTTTATATTTTAAGGTCACAATAAAGAAATTAAAATTCCCCATGGTCTAAGACACTGTCCTTGGATTCAACAGCTTTTTCTCAAGAAAATCTTTTAGGATTTCTGACATAATAATCTGATTATTATTTTAAATTCTTCACACATAGATTATTTCATAAACAAAGGGCATCCCTATCTTTTAAGAAATTGCAGTACAGCTTTTGTGTAATATTTTCTTTTATACAGGAGATACTTTTAATTACATATTCTATTTTGCATGTCATAGGCTTCTGAAAGAAATGCTGTCCCAATGGTCTGGGATAAGTTACATTCTGTAGGTATTTTCAAAAATCAAAATTGGAAAAATAAATAAGTGAAACGTCAAAATGATGCACCGTTTTGAATGGTGCACAAGAGGCACCATCGAGTGCAAAGGGTTAAGTAATAAAAAATCTTTCAATAGTGGTGTGAATTTTTTTTATGTAATATCATTAAAACTTGTGACCAAAGAAACGAGTGCTCTTGAAGGAAACGAGAATTATTTATCCCAGTCGCACATTTTTCGAAACGAGCCAGTCAAATCGACGGCGTTTGAATTAAGCACCATTAAGGTGATCCGACGAGAATTAAGAGATAAGTCTCCTTCAACATTTATTTCATCCACACAAAAAGTGAAGAGGTATGTTTTTAAAAAAAATATCAGTTGACGAATTCGATTGTACCATCATAAGACGAACTGTGCATGATTTTCATATCAAGAAAAGAAAAATCCCGTCTTTGAAAAAACTTCTATCAGTTTTGAAAGTAACAATGAACTTTTAAAAAGAATAAGGAATATTTAAGGAAAATATTACATAAAATTGACTTTAAATGAGAAAGATGCAGGAATAAACGCAAGATATTTATTTGAACCCGAGGAGATAATTTTGAAGGGAATACAGTGTTTGTGAACCATAAAACTTATTATTAATTATGATAGTTTATAATTGGTAGTAAAATTGTTTTGATCAAAAATAACGAGTGTGTTCTATTTCACAAGTCATCGCGTCATCTAATGTTGTCCATTTAAAAGTTTATTACGAGTCAAAGATTGCCATAAAATATCCCCTTCATTCCTGACTATTGGACCTGATACTCAACAATCGAGAATGAGACCAAGGCGAAAACAAAAGTCACAGAGTTGAGCACGAAAGTACCAGCATTTTGGAAATCCGGGCCCAAAGATAGGGTTTCTCAAATTGGAAGCTCAATTTCGAAATGCTGCAATCACGACGGATCAAACGAAATACGATTCTGTTCCGAGTTCCACTGATGCTGAAATATAATCCCAAGTGTCGGATATTCTAACCAGTCCCCCAACGGAGGACAAGTACGTGGCTATTAAAGGCAGACCACTTTCCATCTTCACTCAAACCGAAACCAAAAAGACCCAAAAATCATTAACTGAATTGGAATTGGATGGTAGGAAACAATCACAGTTCTTATGTGAAATGAAGAATTTAGAATCAGATAAGGCAGATGATGATTTTATTGAAACGTTCTGGCTTCGGAGATTACCCACGGAAATCTCCAGCTTTTTATCCATCAGAGGCGACGATTTAGCCGAATTGGTGATAATGGCCAATAAAATAAAATCCACGTCACTTCATAGTGCCTCTGTATCATGCTCTGGAGATGGTAATGTTTTAGTTAAGCTACAAGAGCAGATTTTAGAGTCCTCCCTCAATTTAGGCATTACTCTAGACGTCAATAAAAGGCATTACTCTAGACGTCAACAGCTCAGATCCCTCTCTAGAAGTGACTCTATTAAAAGGCGTAATATCGGTAACAAAACTATATGTTATTATCGACAGAAGGCCAAGGGGTCGAGACGTGTTGTCTTTTTATTCTTGAAAAGAAGAGCGTCACCCAATTTTTAATAGATACTGGCGTCGAAATTGCCATGCTTCCAACATTATCGAAAGAAAAAAGAGCCGTTTGCAAAACTGGAACTCTACGTAGCAAATGGAACCAAAATTAAGACGAATGTACAAAAGTTACTAAAATCGGATATGGGACTGAGAAGCGATTTGATTGGCCTCTTTTCACAGCTGATGTCTATAAACATATAATAGGAATTGACTTTTCGTCTCACTTTCTCCTTTCGGTTGAAATCAAAAATCGCTAATTGATAGCGTCACTTGACTGTCCTCTGTCGGTGAGCTCTCCCGAGGTGTCGTTTCACCAGGGCTTCGTGCGGTGCAGCGTCAGGACTAAGCAATCCTCTAACCATTTCCAGATCTTTAGCGGCCTCCACCAATCAAAAATAAAATCAAAAGTCATAACATTGAATATTTCATTGAAACTAAGGGGAACCCAGTTGCAACCACAGTCAGAAGAATCGCTGCCGAAAAATTAAAAACAGCAAAAGCTGAATTAGAATTTATGTTGCAACAAGCTCTTTGTAGACAGTCAGGAAGTTGTTCGTCCAGTCATCTCCATCTCACTTTAAAGGAACGAGATGATTAGAAGTTATGTGAAGATTACAGGGCCTATTAATCATATCACCATTCCTGATCGATATCCTCTACCGTTCTTCAGCGACTGTAGCTGTATGCTACACGGAATGATTTTTCCCCTTCTTTGACTTAATTAGAGCTTATCAGCAAATGGTAGTTCACGAAAACGACCTCTCAAAAAAGGCCACCATAACTCATTTTGAACTGTTTGAGTTTTCATTCATGACATTTGGTTTACGCAAAGCAGCATAGACATTTCAATGATTCATGAATAGGGTACCATCAGGATTAGACTTTACATTTTGCTATTTATGCATCATTCTAATTGCTTCCCCAGAGAAAGAGGAACACCGTAAGCAGTTATACACAGTTTTTCAAATTTTAAACGACTAGGGTTTATGCATCAACGTCGCAAAATACACTGAAGTGACAAAAGTCATGGTGTGACTGTTAATATCGTGTCGGTCCTCCTTTTGCCCGGCGAAGTGCAACAATTCGACGTGTCTGGAGTCCACAAGTCGTTGGAAGTACCCTGCAGGAATATTAAGCCATGCTGTCTGTATAGACGTCCATAATTGAGAAAGTATGGATGTTGCAGGAGTTTGGGCATGAACGGACCTTTCGATGATGTCCCATAACTGCTCGATGGGATTCCTATCGGGCGATCTAGGTGGCCAGATCATGCGCTGGAATTGTCAGGAATGTTCTTCAAACCAATCGCGAACAGTTCTGGCCCGGTGACATGGCGCATTGTCATCCATAAAAATCCCATCATTGTGTAGGTACGTGAAGTCCATGAATGGCTGCAAGCAGCTCAACATAACCATTTCCAGTCAATGATCGGTTCAGTTCCACCAGAGGACCAAGTCCATGCCATGTAAAAACAGCCCATACCATTATGCAGCCGCCACCAGCTTGAACAGTGCTTTGCTGACAGTTTGGGTCCATGGCTTCGTGGGGTCTGCGTCACACTCGAACTCTACCATCAGCTCGTAACAACTCAAATCGTGACTCTTCTAACCACGCCACGGTTTTCCACTGGTCTAGGGGCCAGTCGATATGCTCACGGGCCCAGGAGAGTCGCTGCAGGCCATGTCGTGCTGTCAGTATAGGCACTCGAGTCGGTCTTCTGCTGTCATAGCCCAAGCAAGACAAATTTCGCCGCACAGTCCTATCGGACACGTCCCACATTGATTCCTGCAGTTATTTGACGAAGAGTTGCGTGTCTATTAACAGTGACCATTCTACACAGACGTCGGCGGTCTCGGTCGTTAAGTGCAGATGGTTGCCCACTGCGCTGTCCATGATGGGATGGGATGTCTGAAATTTCATACTCTCGGCACACTCTTGATACTGTGGATCTCGGAATGTTGAATTCACTAACGATATCTGCAATGGAATGGCCCATGCGTCTAGCTCCAACTAACATTCCACGTTCAAAGTCTGTTAATTCTCGTCGTGCCCCCATAAATCATGAAAAACCTGTTCACTTGAATAACTTGAACACAAATGAAAGCTCTGGAAAACGAACTGCACATTTATACTTTTTCACTGCGGTACTACTGCCATCTGTATATTTGCATATTGCTATCCCATGACTTTTGTCACTTCAGTGTATATGTTTGGCACTTTTAAAATTAATTATTTGGTGTATGAAATCACAACTGAAGGAATAAGACATGTTTCGCGGAACGTTGATGTCATACAAACATACCCGAACTCACATCATCATCATGTTGGTCCACCCCCTTACTACACTCATGCCCATAAATTAATGATAATTCAAATTCAGGAAATGATAGAGTCAGAAGCAAATCAAATATGACTTTTTTCTACAGCCCATTTATTAAACAAAAGGTAACGATAAAAAATGATATATGTTTGATATCATTACGAAAAATTGCGATTTTTTCTCCTTGAAGCAAATTACAAAAAAGAGAGATTTATTTAAGGGAAAAAAACAATATTACATGATTTACATGATGGTTAATACACAGCATATCTACCCAGACGATACAATACAGTCAGCACACGACGCTTGCGAACGATTTTACTTCTTTCCTGTATTCCTTATACATTATTCTCTTACACTCTCGTCATTCTGACGTACTATCGGTGTCATCCGGCAATTTGGATATAATTTTTGAAGATACGTGTAGTCATTTTACGGATGATATTTGTATTTTAGAGTTTGATTTTCGCATTACTCTGAATGACGCTTCATTTATGGTGTTCACGCCCATTTCTCCATCTCGTTCAATTATGTGACTCAATGCAATTACGTGTCACGTGCTGTATATATATTTATTACTGTGTTGTTCTAGGAATTTTAGTTGTGTTTTAATAAAAGATGGTTGTTTTTTAAATTGGTGTGATTTCATTTGAGGAGTATTATTTTAAAGATCCTTAACCCAATGAAGATGTTATGAGGAGTATTAATATGGTCCGTCGATGTGTTGAGTGAAGAAATAACATTTTGGCCCGTATGCGAGCCGGAGAAAGAGGTGCGACCTTTGGAATTTTGAATGGCTAGTTTGACTTAAATTGGAATCAAAAGGATCGAGATATGCGATAGAATTTAATATGGGGATATTTTTTGGAGTATTGAGTTATACAATTTCGGATAAAGAGATTAAGGTGAGATATTTTCGGATAAAGAGATTAAGGTGAGATATTTTCGGATAAAGAGATTAAGGTGAGATATTCATAATTATTGTGATTTAATTGTGGATTATTTGTTGTTTATGTGAAATTGAATTTGAGATTTTGTATTGATATTATATTGTGTAAGAAATAGTTGTAGTGTGTTGATATTGTTATGAGAATTTAGTTACTTTTGCTTTAGGATTAGTTCTTTTTGTCAGTGTAATACGTGTGCAGTTGGAATATAGTTGAAAGTAGCATTGCTGATAAAGTTGATTTCTTGTTCGTTATGTTTCAGAACTCTTGCATTGGATTAAAATTGGTAAATCCCGTCAGTGCATTTTGTTGTGAAAAGTGTTATCTAAGTTTGGAAGTAGTGTCTGATGAGGTTTTGGTTTCGTTTTTGGAATTCATAGTGTAATTGTGTTGTAGTTTCGATTCGACAGTTTCCTTGTGATTGCAAAATTAGCAGTAAAAAAGATATAATTTGTGTGAGGTTGCATGTAAAAGTTATTTTCACTTATATCAACTATGCCGTTGAGTACTAAGTTAAAGAAAGAGGAGTTGCGGATTATCGCTGAAGAGTTAGGGCTTTCCGTTCCTGATAATGCGAAAGTAATTCAGTTGAGAGAGATTATTGAGAAAAGTGAAGTGTTTAAAACACAAACTGAAGTAGTTCAGGGTCTAGTAGATCAAGTAATAGCCGATACTCAGGCAAAGCTAGTGCAAGAAAAGAATAAAATTGAAAGAGAAAAAGTGGAAAAGGAATTGAAATTAGAACTAGAAAGGTTAAAATTGAGTCAAATAGAGAAAGAAATAGAGTTAGCAAAGGTTAAAAACGAGTCATTAAATAATACACAAAATATTGAAATCATGGATTCGAATTCATCAAGTGTTGAATTAGAAAGTTTAATAAAGAGTATTAAAACTTTAACTATCCCTGTGCCATGTAAATCGGAATCCTTCAATTTATTTTTCAGTTCTTTGGAAAAAGCATTACAAAACAAAAATGTTTCGGAAAATTTGAAAGCAGAAATTCTGTTGAATATTTTGGGTGAAAAAGTCAGTAATTTGCTGGTTTACATTAATCAAGAAGATTTAAATGATTATAATAAAATTAAAACTTTGGTCTTAAAGGAATTTGAACCCACTCCTCAGGAATGTTTAAATAACTTTAAAAAAGCTCAAAAATTCCCGGCTGAGAGTTTTGTTCAATTTGCATCCAGACTAAGTGCATCTTTTAACTACTACTGTCAGTTGCGTAAAGTAACGGATTTCCAATCTCTATGCGAGCTTATGGTTTCTGATAGAATTTTTGAAACTCTTGATCGAGAATTAATGACTCATATTGCTGTAAAACAAGGGGAAAATTATTTTAAACCTCATGAACTCGGTCGAGAGTGCGACATTTTCTTATCATCGAAAGGTAAATGTAAAAGTGAGATAAATAATAAGATCGTGGCAGGGGATGCAAAAAGAATTTCGGGAAATAAATCGCAATTTTTAAATTGGCGTTCTGATAAATCCGTTTCTAAAGTGTTTGTGTCAGAAGTAAAAAATTCAAAGTGTGTTATGTGTAAGAATAGTGCTAATCATCCTCTTCATAACTGTCCCCAATTTAAGAGACTTTCTGCAAGGGAAAGAGTTGATGTAGTGAAACGGAATGCTTTGTGTTTTCGTTGTTTGTTACCACATAAAATTCGCGATTGTCGCTCTAATAGAAATTGTTTCTGTGGCAGATCTCATAATCGAATGCTCCATTTTCCGCGAGGGGAAAATAGTACTAATAATTCACTGTTTGAAAATATTTCTATTCGTCAACCAGCTTATGACGAGGAAGTAGCGCCAAACCAAACGTTAAAGGAAACGACGGATAATGCCCAATCAAAGATAGTTGCTACGAGTTATCAAAAGAGCCAAAGTAAGAATGTCCTACATAGTACTGTTCGTGCCTTGGTTAGAAATAAATATTCAGAGTTTGTGGAGGTTCGATGTTTATTGGATGTAGGAAGTCAGTCTTGTTTATGTACGAAAGCTTGCGCAGAACGACTGCAGTTGAAGTTGGAAAAAATAAATACTATTGTTTCATGTGTGAATGACGCTACTATGGTGGTTAATAATTGTGTAAAAACTACGGTTACAAACAAGGATAGGAGCTTTGAGCGAGAATTGTCGATGTTAGTAGTAAACAAAATTACTGATGTTACCCCGAACAAGGTCATTGATTTAAATATGGAAGTATTAAGGTTTCCATCACTGGCTGATCCTAGTTTTAATATCCCAGGAAAGATAGACATACTTTTAGGAGCTGAAGTATTTTATGAATTGTTGAGACCTGGACAATTTCGAGATGTGAATTCATCGTTGCTGTTTCAGAATACAGTTTTTGGTTATGTTGCCAGTGGTAGTGTAGATGAGGTGAGGGAGAACAAAGTTCACTGTGGGTTGATTTTAGATGTTGATTTGAATCGTACAATGAGAAAATTCTGGGAAGTTGAAAATGTGGATAATGAGGTCACTAAGAGTCAGGAGGCCTTGTTGTGCGAAGAGCATTTTGTAAAAACCCATAGAAGGAATGAGGAGGGTCGATATGTGCTTACAATGCCTTTAAGAGATGACCCGTCTTGCTTGGGACATTCAAAGGCCATTGCTGTAAAAAGACTTAACTCGTTGTGGAATCGTCTGGCGAGGGATTCCGAGTATTTGTCATTATATTCAGATTTTATGAGAGAATATGAGGAGTTGGGTCACATGGAGAAGGTTAACGAGGCAACTGAACCATCTTCCTCTTATTATATACCACACCATGGAATCTTTCATCCAGAGAAGTCGAAGACTAAACTTCGTGTTGTTTTTAATGCATCGTCTCCTACAATTAACGGCATTAGCTTAAATGACATTCTGATGAAAGGAGAAGTTATTGAGGATGTATTCACCATCATTACTGGTTTTCGGCGACACAAATTTGCCTTTACCGCAGATATAGAGAAAATGTATCGTCAAATACTCATCGAATCAGACCAATGTGATCTTCTGAGAATTCTGTGGAAGACAAATTTTGACGATGAGCCTACCACGTATAAGTTGAAGACTATCACCTATGGGACGTCTTGTACTCCCTTTCTTGCCATAAGAACTCTTAAACAATTGTCCATAGATGAGAATTCAAGATTTCCCTTGATGTCTGAAATTCTACTACATGATACATACATGGATGACATAGTCAGTGGCTCTTCAACGTTAGAAGGTGCCCAGGAGTTACAATGCCAACTGATTGGAGCTATGCAGTCAGCGGGACTGAAATTACATAAGTGGCACACCAATTTTGAGAAGTCTATACTCTCAGAAGACAGTTATAAATTTGATAAAGATAAGGGAACAAAAACGTTGAGAGTTCTATGGAACTCGCATGAAGATTGTTTTTCTTTCCGAGTAGATGTCCAACTGAAACAGTCGTATACTAAACGAGAAGTATTGTCAACTATTGCCAGAATATTTGACCCGCTTGGTCTTCTGGGTCCGATAATAGCTAAGGCCAAAATGATTATGCAAGAACTTTGGCGCATGAACATCGATTGGAGCGATGTTCTTCCTGAATCGGAATATCGAGAATGGCATCGGTTTCTAATTGCTCTCAGAGCCTTAAATGAAATTTCGATAAACAGAAGAGTATTCCTTGACCAGCCAACGAGCGTAGAGCTTCATGGTTTTGCAGACGCGTCAGAGCGTTGTTATGGAGCAGTGGTGTACTGTAGATCAAGTGATGAACAAGGCAATATTGTGATTGAATTGGTTGCCAGTAAATCAAGAGTAGCTCCGATTAAAAGCTTAACTATTCCCAGGTTAGAATTGAGTGCCGCAGTCTTGTTGTCAAAGCTTATGAAAAAAGTGATGACAGCAATCAAAACTACAGTGGCTAGTGTCTACTATTGGTCGGACACGACTATTGTGCTTTCGTGGCTGCAGAAGCAACCAATAGATTTAAAACAATTTGTCCAAAGCAGAGTAACGACGATTCAAGAAATGACTAGTATTAACCAGTGGCATCATGTATCCTCGGAGCAAAATCCAGATGACATCTTATCACGAGGAATAGCCCCAGAAAAACTTATGACTTGTGACTTATGGTGGAATGGACCAGAATTTCTTGATGATAATAGCTATCCTAAACAACCGGTTCCTGCATCCGAAGCTGATGAAGAGTTTATGGCTGAAATTAAGAACAATTTTAAGAACTTTAAAATTTTTAATATTATTGAAGGACATTTAATTTATGAATTAATTCATCTTAGTAATAATTATATGTCTGTTTTACGTGTTCTTAGTTACATTTTTAGGTTTTGTGACAACTCTCGAAATCCACTTGGGCGTACTACAGGTCCTCTTACCAGCAGCGAGTTGGAAAAAGCTGAGAATTTCTTAATTAAAGCATTGCAGCATCAAGAGTTTGCTGCCGATATTCAAAACTTGCAACTCAAAGGAGTCGTTTCTCCAAACAGTAAGTTAAAAAGCCTCAACCCGGTTTTGGATGGTGATGGTATTTTGAGGGTTGGAGGCCGACTAGAAAATTCAAATTTAAGTTTTGTGTCAAAACACCCAGCTATCTTGCCAAAAGGAAATAAACTTACTATAATAATTTTAGAGTATTATCACAAGAAGCATTTGCATGTCGGGGCTTCAAATTTACTATGTATTGTTCGAGAAAAGTTTTGGCCCCTAAGTGGTCGTACAATATGTCGTAAGGTAATTCACCAATGTATCCCATGTTTCAAATCAAAATCCATTGTGTCTAGTCAATTAATGAGCAGTTTACCTAGGGACCGAGTTTTGGCTGATTTTCCTTTCAATTGTACTGGTGTCGACCTTTGTGGTCCATTCATGATTAAATATAATCATCAACGAAAAAGTACATTACATAAGGTGTTTGTAAGTGTATTTGTGTGTTTCGTAACAAAGGCTACCCATTTCGAGATTTTTGTCAGCCTTGACATCTGAGCGTTTCATAGCTTCGTTAAAAAGATTCATTTCCCGGAGAGGCAAATGTGCAAAATTATACTCTGACAATGCAACAAATTTTAAGAGAGCGAATAACCTAATTAAAAAGTTTCTTGAGTTGGTGAAAAATCCCGATGAAATTCTGGCTAATTATTTGGCTGCAGAAGGAATAGATTGGAAATTCAACCCTCCAAGAGCACCTCATTTTGGTGGGCTTTGGGAGGCTGCTGTCAAATCGTTCAAATTTCATTTTGTTAGAGTTTCGAGGGGAGCTAATTTAACGTTTGAGGAATTCCTAACATTAACAATCCAAATCGAGTCCATTTTGAATTCGCGCCCACTCTATCCATTATCAGCCGATGCAGATGATTTTGGAGTTCTAACACCTGCTCATTTCCTGATCAATAGACCGATGAATTCAATTATCGAACCTGATTTAAATAGTTTTAAAGAACATCAACTAAAAAATGGCAACGAGGTACGAAATTAGTTCAGCAAATTTGGAAAAAATGGCACCGGAGTTACCTGAACGAATCACAGCAAAGAAACAAATGGGTATACGAGAAAGAAAATGTTCAGGTAGGAGATCTCGTGTTGCTGGTAGAAGACAACTTGCCTACTCATAAATGGGCTCTGGGTAGAATTAAAGAAATCTATTGTGGGGGAGATAAAAAAATTAGAGTGATTCAGGTTAAGACCCAATTTAGCACGTTTAAAAGGGCAGTGAGTAGGGTATGTGTATTGCCCATGCCGAAATGACTAATGTAAAACCATTGGAGAAAGGCGTGGATTGCTGTTCAAATAATTTTATTAATTTCTTAAAAATTTTATTTGTAATATTATATATTTGGTTGAATGTTTGAAGCATGTCAACGGGGGGAGAATGTTCACGCCCATTTCTCCATCTCGTTCAATCACGTGACTCAATGCAATTACGTGTCACGTGCTGTATATATATTTATTACTGTGTTGTTCTAGGAATTTTAGTTGTGTTTTAATAAAAGATGGTTGTTTTTTAAATTGGTGTGATTTTATTTGAGGAGTATTATTTTAGAGATCCTTAACCCAATGAAGATGTTATGAGGAGAATTAATATGGTCCGTCGATGTGTTGAGTGAAGAAATAACATATGGTCATGACTGTTTATCTCACACACGCGATGAAAGATAGAGCTATAGGGGCCAATTAAGAGAAGGAAAAGAGTGATTGAGCGACAACACAGGAATATAAAGGCAATGTCATCTACAACAAAGCAAATCTTGAGTAGACACTCTACCTTTGGTTCTTCTTGGAATACGCTCGGCACTGCACAGATACAGAATATTCTTCAGTTGAGATTCCTTACAGATACTTTTCCCCCTCTGTTTACCCGGAGAATTCGTCACTACGATTCCTAGAATCACACATTCATAATTTAGCTATCTATCCTCAGCATCTTGACTTTGAAATTAATGGAATTGTCAAAAGAGTCTTAATTGGTAGAGTGAAACCGTGTTTATCATAAAAGATAAATATGCACATGCATGATCCAGATCCTCACACTCAGAGAGAACAGCGTGTGAAAATCTCAACGCCGGTCAATCACAACTAAACCACATGCAGTGGAATGGTCCAAAAGCAACAACGGAGATTATTATTTTGATAAAATTAACCGAGGGTGTTCTTCTTCTTAAGTCTTCTACTTTTGCTCAATTAAAGAGTTAATCATTAAAGTTTATTGCGGGTAAAAGATTAATATAATATATCCATTTCACTATGAACATAACGACTGTTTTCGCTACTTTACATTTCTTTTTTTTATTTGTACGAATTAATTCGTGACTCCCAGTAAATATCCTCATTTCTTCAAATACTGGAACTCTAATAGGAATATTGCAATTTTATTTCTAATTGGAATTCAAAATATTAAAATAAACTATGGATTCACAGTACATGAGACAAAAAATCCAAGATAAACTTTCCGCACTGGCGCATGCGCATTAGTGTTCCATGTAATTTTGATACAGTAAAAGGCCAAGGGTAAAATATTCCTTTTTTTCCGAAATTTTCTAAAAAAACGTTAAATTAACTTTTAAAAAG
>JAOUZG010053121.1:279018-290662 GCA_026289955.1 Argiope argentata | reverse complement strand
TATATATATATATATATATATATATAGATAGATAGATAGATAGATAGATAGATAGATATACTTCAATTAGCATTTTTATTTTCTCATTTACAAAATTTAGAGAAAATATTGCAATTGACAAAAAATTTGAACTCAAGATTTTGATGAATCTCCACATTTCAAACTTCCTTCAATTAGAAAACATATTTTCAGAAAATGTCTATTTTGACAAAAATAATGCAAAAGGCCTTTGAGCTAGATGGATGAAATTTGGTATAAGATCTTAGCACCAAATTTATAGATTTCAATCAAATTTTCTGCACCATCAGTGTAGAAGAAATCTGTCTATCTGACTGTTTTAAATATATGTTTGTATAATAACTACAGACCGATGAAAGCTGGATAGTTAAAGTTTGGGTACACATACCTAGTATATATTTTATAAACATCTGTCAAATTTCGTGCCAAACTCGCCATGGAGTTTATGGCATGCCAGTCTGCACTTTCAGAAAGATGACTTAATTTTTTTGGTATTAATAGTTTATATATGTATATGTAAATATATATAATCAATTCTAAGCTTTTGTCAAATCAAAATAGGCAAAATTTTACAATAGTCGGTGTATTGTGAATACAAAAATAAATTTAAAAATTTAATAAATAATTTTTAAGAATTATTTTAGTAAAAACTTTGCATTTTTATAAAACTGAAAAAATACTTTAATTACAAAATACTCAGTTTACATATGCATACTTATACAAAGGTGCTTGTCCAAAAGTTGAGTTCAAAGTGAATTCTGTCCTTAATTCAATACACACGACTATTGGCATATATTCCAGGAAGTAAAAATAAATAAAAGTGGAATAAATTGAAAAGATTCAATGAAATCGTGCATATTTCAATATATCATATTAGAACATAATTTATCGAACGGCAAAGCTACCCGTGCTCGTGATAGTTAAAAAATTTGAACTCAAGATCAAACTTTTATTCGTTATTAACTATTTTATTCGTTTCTATTTTTATTCGTTTTAATTGTTTCATTGAATGAGTCACTTTAGTATTGCAAACGTTCCAAAAGACTTTGTCTCCCATTTATTATTTTTTTAAAAAATATCACATTTCCTATTTATTTCATTTTATATAATCAAGTGCACTAAGTTACATTTTTCTAGATTTTGTTTGCTGTAATAATTATTTTTTTAAAATTGGAGCTTTTGTAAATGCAATGGAAATACGTTATTAAAACCTGATTTTTTTGAGATGCTCGTGCAGATAATAACATTTTTATTTTTCGACTACGGATTTTCGTTGACCCTAATAACCTCATCTTAAAAATAACATCAGGTTCTGACATGATAAAAATATTACTAATGTTACTTAAAAATTATTGAATAATATTATAAATAATGATGTAATATCTCGACAGATAAAATAGTGTCAGTGGTGACTGAGCTTTATTTTTTATGGAATTATCTAAACGTAATAAAAAAGCTACATACTGACAAAATTTCATATTAAAATAAGTACGTAAATAAAATAAATAAATAAAAGAAAAAAATTCATAATAAACTAAAAAGTAAAATTGGACCTAAAAAACGTTTTTAAAAAGCATTACAAACACCATTAAATAACACTGTAATCTCAGGCAGTAAAATAACTAATGTTCAAAATTACAAAACCTATCCCGTCCGGCGAAAGGGGAATAGAATCATAAGAGTGTACGCATTAGCCCCCTTCTCTGTTTTATGTATAGCATATTTCTCAGAAAGAACAATCTATTTAGCAAAATAACAACACATGCGTCGAGAAGTAAACACAATATTCACAATACAACCGGAAATTTCCGGTTTGGCAAGTGACGTAATGCGTCAGCACAGAAGCAACAAAGTCTTTCGTTCTCGAACGAAAGAATGTAGTTCATTCGTTCTCGAACGAAAGAGTCTAGTTTAATCGTTCGCGAACGAAAGAGTCCAGTTCATACGTTCGATGAGTCTGAAAAGGTCGTTCGCGAACGACCTGAAACGAACGGGTCAAATTGGTGAACGAACGATTTTGAGTCGAATCTTTCAAATGAACGAGATTTCTCATCACTATGTGTTATGATGCTTGGATATGCTAGATGTGAAGTAGTTATTTTACATCCACTTTAGCAAATAGATTTCTGCTAGGTGTGAAGTGGTTCTTTTACTTCCGCTTTAGAAAATAGACCCTAATTTATTTATTTTTTTGACTTTGCTGTAATCCGGTTTTGTGCTTCCGCTTTGGCATAAAGTTCTATTTAATAATAATATTATTAAAAAAAGAACCGTTTTAATGTGATTTTGTGATACCGCTTTGGTATAAAGTGCCATTTTGTAAAGGAATTTATTATTAAAAAAAGAACAGTAATGAAAATGGATAATAAAAATTTAGTTATATGCTAATTATTAAATTAATTATTCGTATAATTAAACGATATTTTAAATAAATTATTTCTTATAGTAATCATTTTTTTCCAAACTTTATTATTTTTAATGATACCAATAATTTTTTTACTATATTTTGAATATCTAGGATCGTTATTTAGCTGCGTCATTGTATTATTTAATATTTTCCCTTCCTTTTTCAATTCAAGTTTCAATGTAATACTGACATCAATGTTGACAAAAGAACTAAAAATTTAAAAAATTGTTATGTGAATAAAGTTCTGTAAAAATAATAAATAGAAAATACAAAACTATAGGAATGTGCTTATTTCTGTTTCAGTCATATTAATGTAATCTGTACACTTCCTTTGCTCATTATAATATTTTTTGTGTATTCCTTTTCAGAAATTAAGCTGACATACTCAGATAAAGGAAAGACAGGTGCCTAAAAATTTGTATTTTATTAGGATTAACAAGTTACATTTTTAAAATCTTTTAATTATGTATTATTTATGAAAATTATATATATATATATATATATATATATATAAAAGAAGTATTAAATATCGCCTTTTTACACGATCGTCTTCAAATAATAGTTTGATTAAATCTGTTGATAGTTCTTTTTTTTTCTTCTTCTTTTTTTTATCAAAGGATTTGAGCAATTTCTGTTCCATGGTGACAAAGTTCAATGAATGTCCAAAAGCAAACTTCGTATAGCATACGAAAGTATTGATATTTTCAAACGTTTTCATTTAAATTATTGTTTTTCTGTCACTTAAAAAATAAAACTTCAGAAAAAAAAAGAATTACATTATAATGTGGTTTTTTCATAAAATTTTAATGGAAATTTAGTATTATTAAAAAACAATATTAACATACATGAATAACGAAAACTTTGGATATATGCTGATTAGTAAATAAATTATTCGTATAATTAAGCGTTTTTTAAATAAATTATTCCTTAGTAATCATTTTATTCAAATATGTTATTATTTTTTATATCAATAATCATTAAAAAATAATAACATACTATATTTTAAATACTTAAGTTCGTTAGTTTAGGCGCATTCTATTCCTTAAGTTGTATTGAGTAATTATTCTTTGTATTATTTTCCATCTTTTTTTCCGCAATCAATATTTTCTCTTCGATGGGTACAAAAGAACTGTAAATTTTAAAAATTATTATAAGAATATAATTCTGAAAAAATGACATAAAGAAACTTCAAAACTATAGGAATGTGCTATTACAATATTTTTGTGCGTTTCTTTTCAGAAATTAGGCTGAAATACTGGGTAAATGGAAGGCGAGCAACTAAAAATTTGTATATGGAGTAACAATTTACAATTTTTTTTATCTGCTGATTACATATTTTTCTGAAAATAAAAAAAATCCATTATAAAAATTTTATAAAGATTATTGACCAATATCATTCTTTTCTCCATATTGCTAAAGTTTTTTTACACACACACAAAAAAAAAGGTAGAGAGAGAGAGAGAAGAAGAAGTATTAAATATGACCGTTTTACAGAATCGTCTACAAACAATTGTTTAATTAATTCTACTGATAGAATTTTTTTTTTGAGGTAGGGTGACTAGGAATTAAAGATTTTATAATTTTTGTTTGTTCAAGATCTAAAAAATACATTTTCTTTTTAAATTAAAAAGACTGAAATATTTTTATTGTTATTACATTATTATTAACACATACAAGCTTTTTTTAAATAAAAATTTTAAATTTCTTTTTTCTTTCATAAAAGTTCAGTGAATGTTCAAAACAAACTTCGTATAGCTTGCAAAAGTATTGCTATTTTCAAGCTTTTTCATTTAAATTACCATTTTCACTGTCACTTAATCAATAAATGAAAACGTTCTCTTACAAAAAACTTAAATAGATCAAGTTGGCTTCTAAGCGGTTAGTTCATTGGTAAGTAATTTCAGGTAAGACTGAGATGCAAAAGTAAGTTGGAATAAAGAAACACTATCTATAATTTTTAATTTTTTAAAAAAATCGTCTCATGGAACTAAAGGAACTTTTTTACAATGTTTAAAATTTCTGAAAACATGTAAAGAAATATCTGATCGAAAGAGTTCTTCGAAATAAATAACAAGCTAAGCAACAATCATACATTCTTCTAATAAGTTCCAGAAAATTAATTTATTTTTGGTAATGGTTAACATAGTTTTAAAAATTTAACAGAATGAAAATATTTCTCCTTTTATGAGATTTATAGGCGGGGCATTGATAGTTCTTTTAAGTATTTTTTAAAACCCTGCTTCAAAGTAATTTTTTAATAAATTTATATAAGTATTGAATCTCATTTTATATGAAATGCAAAGTATCAGATTGTGGTTGATTGGCTCAATGGATTAACAAACTATTTCTGTTTTAAAAAATTTCAACATAAATTTTTCATAAATTTAAAATTAATAATAGTAAAGGTTAGAGAATTTTTATAATATATGAAGGAAATTTCTCTGATTAGAAGAAAAAGCACGATTACAGGCACAATTAGGATTAGTTTTTGAAATAAAGAAAGTTATCTTGCACTTTTTAATATTTGTAAAACATTTATTCGACAATAAAGTTTAAATAAACCCATCTGCTCTTATTAATTTTCTCAAAAAAAAAAAAAAAACATTGAAAGCCTCTTAATGTAATTTTATTAACATTCATTTTATATTATCAAAATCTTATGACCGTCGAAATTATGTATTAGAATGTACACAAAAATTCCGCTTCCATTTAGTGCGATCATAGCATCGTTTATTGTTATCAGTTTTGAAGTAAAGAATAAAGCGATCCGTCAATAGTAACAAGAGATTCACATTCGTGGAACTCTTTGTACTCTTCTAAGAAAACATTTGTACGCGAAGTCATTTTCCCCGTCCTATGGGGATTCACACTCTTTTGTCAGGACAAAAGCGATGTGGATTGGAGAAATCTATTCAACTGACATACACTGAGTATATAATTGCTTTTTCTTGCGACTGAGTTATGAAAGAAAAATGGATTAAATAAAAAGATAACTTAATAAAATATTTGAGTGTTAAAAGACAAAAATGAAAGCCTTAACAGGTATGAAAGTTACTTAAAACGACTTTTAGTACATAAAAATTTTCAAAGCCTGTTTTTAAAATTAAAAAAAAGCATTACTTCATTTTTTGAGCAAGACCAAACAATAAACGTCAACTATTCCAACGAAGACAAATATATTGAAGGAAGCCCTTTCATAAAAATCAAGATGAGTCGTGCATTTGATATTTGGAGGAAAAAAAAACCGTTGTAAACACCGATAAATAAGCTTTAAAAATCAATACAATTTGGAACTTTATAATAGTGAATCAATAAGGAACAAATCTTAACAGAAACAATTACTTATTTTTTTCATACAATTCATTTATTGCTATGAACCAATCAGCATTATAAGAATTATAAGTCTCGAAATGATCATTTTAACAGATAGCTACTGTACATCAATATATACTAAATGTCAAATAAAGTTAATTAATCGAAAGTTATATTTAAAAATCTATAATTCTCGATAGGCTAATATTTTAAAAAATGATTTTTTGACTGGCTAACATTTATTTAATTTAGTTAAAATAAATATATTTTAAATAAATATTCTATGTATTTGGTACATTATATTAAGTCTCTCCCTTCATGAAAAAAAAAAATGACAAATAAGCTAAATAAGAATTTATCAAAAAAATAAATATATTGAGTTTTTTTAATTGAAAATTTTAAACAATATTACCATATCAACTAAACGTAAACGGCTTTACTCTGCTATTTCTTTCTATGACATAAGAGAAAATAAAAATTTATGGATTATTAAACAAAAAAAATGGATACATAGAGAGAAAATACAGTTTAAAATAAGAACGATTGACTTGGAAAGTGGTAGGAAACTATAATTGTGAGAAAAAAACAGTATGTAGAGATGAATTTTTTTAGATTTGAATCAAAAGACAAAAAAAAAAATGTTAATAAATGATTTCATTAATATTATAGTATATTTTTTTTATGATTTGTTCTGCTTTGAAATAAATGTTTCTTTACTCTTCAGAAAAAAGGGTAGAATACACATCAAGGACGCATTTAAAAAAAAATTAGATTGCTTAAATTGTTTCATTGATGTGGTATGGAATTCGAGCGGAAGTCGTCTCAGTTGTCCTCCTCCTCACTTAACTGCAGTTGGAAATCCTGTTTATTTCAAAACATTCATCATGCTGGACAGATTTCAATATAGGATATTAATCTACTTATACTAACTCGGTAAATGAAAATATCTCGGGTATAGAATATTTATTGTTTTCTTCATAATCTAATTACATGGCACCTTCTGTTTCGGACATTTGTTACAGCATTCCTTGAAGTCAACAATTTATAGAATTTTCTCCTTGAATAGTTTGATCTTCTTGAGCTGTTTCTAGATTTTGTCTTTTTACAGCGTATTATAACATCTACGGAAGACTTGATTTTAAACCATAATTTTTAAAATCTAAACATCTGCTTCTCATTCATTGAAACATTGAAATTTTAGGGTTTAAATTATGGAATAAGATCTAGCCATGCAATTTTCTTATAGTTTTGTTTAGATTTTTTTAATACTTAATAAGTTAAATTTTTATTGATATTTTTTGATAACATGCATTTGCTTTTTATTAATCATTTGACACAGTATGTAACTTTTTTGTTCAGCTACGAGATTTCAAAATTATTTTGTAAAACTGGTATTCTTATTTAAGAAAAATAAAGCAGCAGTTTATAAGAGAATTATACATATTCAAAAATTGCATATAGACATGAATTTTATTACATTAAACTAACCGCAGTAATTAAGGTCCCATCATATTAATTCGTTTTATTTGTTTGAAAAAAAAGCAAAAAGCACATTCTTCATCTCAACTTTTGATGTTCTTATAAACGACCCTTCAGGATTCTTAATCGCAGTAATTAATTAATTACTACATTAAAGGTTTAGGAGGACCGAAAATTTTAGTTTTGCCTTATGGTACATAACAATGGCACTTAACGCACAACTCAAATAAAAAAAAACCCACAGAGATATTAATAATAAAAAAAGAAAGATGATAATTGCTGACTTCGGGGATTGATCGCGGAGTATTTGAACTCTTAAGTTTTTAACTTCCGGTTCTAATAATGTGCATTTTGGAACGGAAGAAATGCGCACTTCAGGGAGATCTTTAAAAAATTGATTAGAGTTTTATTTATTTAAAAGTGAATTAAATGTCCGCATTTTCCCGCTACAACCCAGGGAAATATTTTGACACAATTATAACTTTTACATTAGCATAAAAGGATAATGTTAAAATTTAAAACATTATCTTTTTTAATATGATTGTTTTTCTGTTCTTAATCAATTAAAAAGGCATAAAAGCCAAAAAGCAATTAAAAAAGCATTCTTAATCAATTAAAAAGCATATCTTAAGCATGTTTTGTAGCATTCTATTTCCTTGTTGAAGTAAAATTCAAATCGTTTTCATTGTTGCTATTAATATTTCAACCATTCCTCCATTGTTTGAAAACAAAAAAGGAGGATTTGGCTTCTTTTCCTATGTTGAGTATTTTCCAGTATGAAATATGATTTTAATA
This sequence comes from Argiope argentata, assembly GCA_026289955.1. Lineage (NCBI taxonomy): Eukaryota > Metazoa > Arthropoda > Arachnida > Araneae > Araneidae > Argiope > Argiope argentata. The sequence continues at coordinate 282,651 of JAOUZG010053121.1, read as the reverse complement.
AAAATTTTCTTTTTGGAAATTAAGATTTTAACTTCATACTCAACTAGCAGCGACATTCATGCCATAAAACTAATTGTATAAATTCCTTTGTATAAAAATAAGAAAATGTATATCACAATAAATTGAGCGATGTAAGGCTTTTAAAACACCAAAGACAATGATGTATCAATGTTTAAAAATCTTTCCTTTAGAAGCATTTAAAATAATGAGTGCAAAATTTATAATAATACTAAATATTTAAGCGAAATTTCTTATAACCATTAATAATGCAAGTAATAGCATTCACTCCCAAGTAGTTTCATTTTTCATTTATATACAATAGGTGGAAATTATTAATAATTAATTACCAGAATGGTAAAATATTGAGCTAACGCTCATAAACTTTTTAATCTTCCAGTCAGCTCTTGCATTAAAAATAGTGTGTACATGAGTAAAAATTTATAAGTAATAAATAAAAGTTAACTAGTTTAAATATATTAAAAGAAAGTTCTTCTTATTTTGATAGAATTGATTTCACTTGATATGTTAAGAGGAATTCATTAAAATTATAGATTATTACATACAATGTTTTTTTAAACCCAATCAATTTCCACTTTTTCCCCCCTGCTTAAAAAAACTTTGTTAGAAAATAAACTGTGGATGCAGAATTAAATTTGAAACATCTTATCGATTCTCTCAAATCGGGGTGTGTACAGGAGTCCTTTTTTCACGCCATTCAAAGCAGGAAGTAGGGTCATAAATATTCCGTCCCACCTTTTTCCATTAACAGAGAGGGTCGTCTTTCCCCTCCAGATGGATTTTACGAAATTCATTGCTTATATCATAAAAAGAGAAGAAAAAAGTAGGAGTAGGGTTTCAGATTCACTTATCAGACATCGCTTTTAAAATGTTAGGCACCTCCGAAAAAAATTAGGAAATTCAAAAAGAAAAATGGAAATATCAGGGGAATAATAAATAGAAAATTGTGCAAGTGCCAAGGGCATTGAAGACAGAAACTGTGTAAAGCTATTTCACAAGTACATATTATGTAAATGAGAAGATGCTGATATATCAAGATTCATGAATTTTCAACTTTAGATAAAAACAAGTTATTCTATATTAAAAGAAATACATTAAATACTAAATAATCTTGGCATATAATTGCTACTACATGAACTACAAACTAGTTTTATTTCGCTTTACTTCATTTTATATTCTTATCTAGATTCGCATGCAGATAATCATCATCGCTGATATATGATTGAGTAAGAACATTGAAGGATTTATCTTTCGAAAGGAAACGTTTTTCTGACAATTTAGACAAGTCATCTAAGAAAGGATAGGGGGGGGGACACCTTTGCATTTAAGCAAATAACGGTTTTCAAGATCTGCGGAAAACGTATCAAAAATTTTAAAAACGTGCTCCGAGATGTTCAAGTTATGAACTAATGCATCAAGGAATGGATACGAATCAATACATTTTAAATGATCTGGGGTAAACATAGTGAATGTGAGAGGGATCACGTTCACTTCTTTTGCTGTATTTTTAGGTAAATGCTTTAGAAGTAGGTGCGTGTCGTAATTACGCGAGTTGTGAATGACAACAGGAATAAAAAAGGTCTTTTTACGTAATAAATTACAAACTTGATGAGCTAAACCAAGAACGTGGTTAGAATCACGAGAATGATGGCGCACGCGAATTGGCTTAGGATCTAAAAATTCGAGACAAAACACACAGCGATACTGGCTGTAGAAGCTGGCATCATTTACCTCAATTTTACTGACCCATTTCAATTCCGTTATGAGTTTCAAACTGATTTCTTTGAGCTCTGAAAAAAAGTTTCAATAACGTTTCCCCCCGCATAGTAGCTGTGATATAAAATATCATTTTCATAATATATAAGCACAAAAGCATAGCTTACAGATATATGTTTTTCAATAGGCGTGGTGAAAGATTTTGTAGGATGGGGTAATGTTGTAGAAATCTTTGAGAGTAAACACTCAAAATCAGCATATCGATGTTCAATGCATTTGTTAAAGTGATTGAATATTAAGCTGAGATCAGAAGGAATGAATAGACGCTGGGGCTTGTTGTGCAAACAATGCTGTTGATGCAACTCCAATGTACTTTGTCGAGTAAATCCGCTTAAGCAATTGACGCAAAAATAATTTGCGATGGATTTATGTCTTAGTAAAAGATTGAAATTTCTAATTGCGAAATAATGATCATAGTAGAATAAGAGATTTACCTCACGTCGATCTGGCTTGCCAATATACATCGGATAAATAAGCTTTTTAGAATATCTGAATACATTCACTTTCAGACGATTGGCTTTTTCAAAAGATTTAATGTTAGAAGATTTAATGTGGGGAATTTTTGCATCGAATACTTAATCGAATTTAAAAATGGTCTATATTTAGAGACTCTGTGAGCGTTCGATCTCTGGTGGAAAGGTATTGCCAACGCAGCATACTGAAAACATTGATTTTCTGAGCAATGGAGATTCAGCAAAACATTCTTGTTTTTGAGGTCAGGAGGGAGTATTGCATTCGCACAGCCTCCTGCTACCCCTCGAAAATTACCTTCATGAGCGTCGAGGTATTGCACCTCATGTAAACTCCAACCACAACCGTTGTGGATAAATGCATCAATAGTATTCTGGATTTTGGTAAATGCTCGATGAATACAAGGCATGATTTGAGCAACCGCTAAAAGCCTTGCAGCATCACTGCAAAAATAAAAGCTTTGGTCTAGGTTTTCTTCATCTATTACTTTTCGGAATATACGAGTAATACTAAAACATATTACGGGGCGTATTCTCAGTACAGGTCCTTCTCGACTAAAAAGATCATAAATTGCTCTCCGACTTTCTTAGAAAATGCTTTCGAGATCGGTAGAATGGATTTCTGCGGGAAAAAGAATTAATTGTTCGAAAAATCCTATTTATAATTTAAACGAATTAAAATTTCATATTCTCCCTACTCCTTTTTTTATAATTACATCGATTTTAAATGATCCCTCATATGCTCTATTCCCGCTAAGAGTACAGGAATTTGGTTCAAGCTTAAATTAAAACGTTTTTTTTTTTATCTCGTTCTTCTCATTGGTTTTTACAAATCCAAGGTAAAGGGTTTTTCTAAAATCTTTCAGCTCTAAACAGACACCTTTGCCGATGTAAACACTATACGGTGCTAACAATTTCGCCGTCTTTCTCCCCGCTTAAATCAACGTTAAATTTCCTTTTTTTTAGCAGCCGAAGAGGGAAAGGTTCCTATAACGAATATATGCTATAAGAAGTTGATCAAATAATAACCTACGAACTTGGAAGAAATATCTTAGAAAAAATTAGAACTCGCCATTTTCCATCGTGAGGGAGTGTAGAATAATCCAAAAGACTAGAAAGAACACACACTGCTCATAGATTTACTTTAAAAGACTTTAAGTCCAAAGATGTTATACCCCTTCGTAAACAAGGACTCAGTTTCTTGAAGGTTAATAGATGGAAAAGACGCAGTTGTTTTTGAAACTCAAGAATTGCGTATATCTATTATGTATATCTATTATTATCAAGAATTTATATATCTATTATTATCAAGAATTGCGTATATCTATTATGTATATCTATTATTATCAAGAATTTATATATCTATTAT
>JAOUZG010053121.1:212135-256591 GCA_026289955.1 Argiope argentata | reverse complement strand
TCATTATAGAGAAAGCTAAAAAAATTATAAATTAAACGTATTAAAGTAAAAAATTCTGATGCATTTAAATTATAATTTTTTAAAACAGCACACAACTTTTTTTTTATTGTTTCATTTTTACTTTCTCCAATAGAAAGTATAGAAAAAGAATGTAACTGCCGAAAAATTCGAACTCCAAATTTTAATGAATCTCCATGTTCTAGAATATCAAGAGTATAATAAATGCAGTTTTGGAAAATGTCCATCTGTCTGTGACAGAGATCACTCAAAGATCTTTTGCCATGATGGATGAAATTTGGTATGCAGTCTTTACACTGAATTAATACATTTCTATCAAATTTGGAACAAAATCCATTCAGGGGAATTCTGTCTGTAACCTATTCAAGCACAAGAAAACAGTTAACTATAGATCTAGAGAGATATGAATTTGGTACACTTATTTAACATTAACAATGAATACATTTATCAAATTTTCAGAAAATCCAAATAGAGGGTGATTGTCTGTCAGGCTGGACATTCAGAAACATGCAAAGACAATACCTTCAAAATACAATGACTTTTAATATATTAAATTTGGCATATAATTTTGGTTCTTTTTACGACAATAGCAGTGTGTCAAATTTAAAACTTCAATCATTTGCGAAAAACATGTCTAATTTGATTTTAGGAGATTATTAACATTACGCCAAGAATTAAGTGGCAAAACATAACATGAGATATTCAGCAAAAGGTTTTAAAAAAATTATGTGCATTACTTATTTATTTATTTTTCAGATCTAATCAGGGCCATTAAGAAAAATATCTTGACAAGGAAAAAAAGTATCCAAAATACAGCAGACTCTTCACCCTTTTGTTACGCTAACCAGCTTAGATGTTCTGAAAGATTAAACTATTTTTGCCTTAAAAGAAAAGAAACCAAATCATTCAGATAATATTACATGTCATTCTAATAATATTATTTTGCTACAATGTTTTTAATTCTATTTTAACCCATGTGCAAATCCTTTCTAAATCAAATGAATGGTGAACATTTTTCAATTAATTTCAATTGCTTACTTCAGCAGACTACGGTTTTAGAATTACTGTAATTAATTTTAAAATATTTTATTGAAGCTTGAAATACCAATTAAAATGTATCTGGAATATTAATTATATTCCAGATACATTTTAATTGGTATTTCCCCCTTATTAATAATTTTTAATTTGAATAAATATTTAAAAGTTTAATAAGAAAGTTATAAAGAAAATAAAACAATGTGTATCTTATATTAAAATACGCATAAGATCATTTTTATACACATATCATACAATTATTCAATTTTATAGAATAGTAGAGAAATTGTCAATTTAAAGATTTAATCGATCTTTAGTCATCTTTCCGAATACTCCAAAGCCAAGAATATTTTTTAGAATGATATAATTAACTCTACCTAAAGTAGCTATCTGAAAAGGGCAGTATGCCACACTGATGAAATTTGATACTGGGCCTTAAAATATATTAAAAATTGATTCGATCATATATTGGAAAAACTTTGTTTATGGAAAGATAACACAATAAAGCTAACAACATCATTCTAAAATGTAGAATTAGATGGATGATATTAAATTATTCTTTTACCATCTAAATTCAAATTTGGTCAGTCAGCCTTCTAATTTCAAATCTGAACACTGAATGTATGAAAAGTTGCACAGTAAATATTATTGTTATGGTAAATATTTAAAAGATGTTATATTAAAGGTTGTTAATAAAATTATTTTTACTTTCATAAACGCTTTACTTATCATTTGCTTCTTGCTAAATAACTTTTCCTAATAACTCAAACAAAAATCTTTCTTAAATAAAATATTCAATGATTCAATTGTACATCAAATATTAAAATGACAGTAAATTCATTAAAAATATTTTCATTATGAATTAACTATTCCTTTAAATAAATAGATCTTTTGACGATAAAATTTTTTTTAGAATTAAGTTAAAAATATAACTGAAAATTATTTACGGCTGGTGAAGAATATAACTTACTCAACAAATGATTCGGCGATTGCATTATTTCACATAAAGCCTTTTAAATGGAATCTTTTCACTAATGTATCAGATAGCAAAACATCTGGAAATAATAATAATAATAAATAACATAAGAATTAAGAAAAATACTACTCAATTTGAATAAAACCAATATTGACATGATTTGTCTAATTGAAGAACATTGCTAAACCAATATACAAGTATAAAAAGAAAATAAAGGAGTATACAGAGAAAGTTTTTATACTTTTCCTCTATTTCCAGACAAATTTTATAAAATAGCTTAGCTCAAATATACCCAAATGGTAGTTTCAAGAAGATAAATTCTTTAGTCTTCATCTAGAATTTTTTTCCAAAATATTTAAGATTATATGTACTTTTAATATTTTGATGACTTAAATGAATCTTCAGATTTACAATATACTCTAGTTAAGGAATCTAAAGCAGCAGCTAGAAAAGTTCAAAGTCATATAGGAAAGTTCAAATTTAAATAAATAATTAAAAGAATTCTATATTTATTTGTTTTATGGGTAAGATCAACAGGTATTTAATGAGACATTCAATAATACAGAAATTTTTAAAGACATAATGAATAATGTTCTTTATTTCTATTTCAAACAATGGCTTAGGCTTTTAAGAATATATTACTATTAACATAAGACATTACTCTAATTTGAGAATCACAATTAAAGTGCATATTCTAGCATATTTTCCAAAAGTCTTTTCTATGCAGTGCTTCTGTGTGTTCTCTGAATTAGAATGTTTGACATAAAATCAAAAGGATTCCTTGAATATTTGCTCAGTTTATATATTGTACTTACATTAATATTTGTTTTTCATTCTTTTACCAGAATATTTTCTTTACTGCATCTTAAAAGCTGATCTGCTGCAAATGTAAGGGAATAACATACATTATTTTGGGGATACTTACATTAACGTGGATGGTCCGGATGTCGCCAACTCGTTTACCTTTTGCATCGCCAACCGGTTACTGCTAATCTCCGCACAGCTCTCTGGTAAACCGTGCGTGATGGAGTAGGCGCAGTAAGGTATTTGTAAATAACGGTTTTTGAAATTATTTTCGCGGACGCCTTTTCAAATTCTCACAAGATCCCCAGATGAGTGATCTATTCACGAAAAATATATTGATTACAGTTCATTTCAATGAAAATCCTTCGTTCCATATCAAAGCTCTTTTATTAACGGAAAAAAAAAACAAATTCAAAACAAACTTCACTTTTACTAGGTGTTGCCATACAGAAGTAGCTAAATCAAAACGAAACAATTAATTCTTAGGCTATAGGTGGACGGTTTAAATTCAGATATTGAAATTAATATTACAAAATCATAAATTGAATACATACATATACAAAAAAATTAACATAGAGAATTATTTACAATTTGTTACATACTCTCACCTTGCAAAGTGAAAGGTTACAAACTGAACTTTGCAATCTAATACAAGTTGAAATATAATCATATCATTCATTAATATACAGATAACACTTAATTCCTCTTAAATTTGTAAAATTAAAAGGAGTTCACCAGCTTCCTCTCCAAGTGATATTGGATTGAGGATCCAAGAAAGAATGGGCTGCTGGAAACACCAAACACCACTCGGAAATGTCAGTAATGTATGAGCTCCCCTTCTTCATTGTACCACAAAAACCGCAGAAAATTTCGATCCCTCTTATATATACTTATTTGTAAGAAGGCTTTCCGTACTTCAGCTGAAACTCCAAATCTATAAAGTTGAAGCCTTGTTAACATGGAAGGAACATGGAAACCTTGTTAACATTTAATCCCTTTTCCAAACAGTCATTGAGGCTGACTACTCCCTTTTGTTTTGAAGACGCATTAAATACGGGCCTAATTTTTGTAGTGCCGTTCAGCTTCACCACATGTCGATGGGGCAGGTAGTGACAAGAAGACTATATTTTTTTTGAGGGAACTTCTTTGACAATTCCTTCTCGTTCCCATTCCTTAAAGACTTCACCGTATTCTTCAAATGATTTTTCTTTCTTCAACCTATGTGTTGTCCCTTGCAACCCTTTCAGTGCTAAATTAAGGTTGCCTGGAAGAGGTAAATGACCGTCAAGCCACGGTAGGGAGACAAGAAATCGCTCTTCTTCATCTACCTTGACAGTTCGTAAAAAGTATTCCATTGACATTTCATGAAGCTCCTCCTTGGTTTTTTTGCTCTGACGGATCCTGGATCCCCAAAGAATCCAATCTCCATAGCTGGGAGATATCCATCTCTTTCACAAATAGGGAGGCCACAAGCATAGCATTGCATGATGACATCTCCCTCTCAGGAACTTTACCTGACGCAGTCCAGCCGAGTAAGGTCTCCATGGCAACAAGCCTAAATGATAAAACTCGGCGTTGGCCAGTCAACAGTTTACCCATGACGTCAGCACCAATGAGTATTCGAATTGGCTTGGACGAATCATTTTCATCTGAGAGCTTAGTTTTATAATGTTCCAGCTCATGGATCCAAGCTCCTTTTCAGACAGGTTGAATATCTTCACAAATTTTGACCTGGTCTAAGGCGTCAAAATTACATCTGAAGTTTCCATTTAGACTTCTTAATCTTATTTTATAACAATTATATGCTTGCATTCATCAGAATTAACTCCACCAAAGAGTGAGTGGATTAATTTTTCTTCTCGAATAGGTGAATATTTCAATTTTTCAGCAACTTCCTTTAATATGTAAGAATTTTGTGAGCCTGAATCAATAAGTATACGTACAGTCATCTCATTACTATTTGAAACAAGTTTGGCTTGAATGTATGTAATAAAACTTTTGGGCTTCTGGATAAATTTGTCAAATTAACTTCACTTTCTGGAGAATTTTCTTTCACTGGACATGTCTTGTTTATACTAGCAAGCTGATCACACATTATAGACTGATGCCTTTTGCCACAAATTATGCATTTTACAAATATCTGACATTTTCTAACTAAATGACCAGGATTCAAGCATGCATAACAACAATTTTTATCTTTCCAAAGAATTTTCTTTTCCATCAAACTCATTTTTCGAGCAGAAAAGCAATCTGCACTTGCATGATTCTTGTTACAAAAAACGCATGGCTTTTTTATTTCTTGGTTCTGTGCATTGGCGAGTAGACTGGAAGCTGTTGACAATTGAATTTTGTTTTCCTTGGATTCAAACCTTTTGTTACTAAAATTATTCTTATCCTTTCTTTTATTTAGGCCAAAACCCTGCATTGCTAAAGAAATTCATTCTTCAGCTTCCACTTCCGTTTTCAAAAATGTTAACAAGTCGGCCAGTCTAACTTGAGGTTCAGAACTATTATTGGCATCAGGGCTTCTTTGCCTCTGCCATGCTCTTAGTATTTCTTCTGGTAAGCAAGACTCTACCAATGGTTGTAATAAACCAGCACTTTTATCCGTTGTAACGCCTAGAGTCTCTAATGCATAAATTTGTGATTCCAAATTATCATAAAGTGCTCATAAATTCGTGGCGGAATTTTGCTGGGCGTTTTCTATAACCAATTTTAAAAGTTCTCGGACATAGAATTCAATACGTAAATCACTTCGACCAAAGCGAGAATTTAACGACTCAATAACTTTGCTGTAGTTAGCGCCGGTTGGCGGGAAACTATCAACGACTTCCCGAGAACGTGATCCACTAACAGTGGCTTGTATCAGATACTGAAACTTATTTTCCGGAGCAATATCTACATTATTACGAACATGCTCGAATTGGCTCCAAAACGGCAACCAGTCCTTTAAATATCCGGAAAATTGACGAAGTTCAAGTTTAGGTAAGTGGAATTTTGTTTTCACACTACCTGATTCAACGTTTTCATAAATTGGTACTTCTAAACGCATTCCAGCAGATATTTTTGCTAATTCTAACTCATGCTGTCTTTGTTTCTCCATTTCCTTGTCTTGGCGCTTTCGTTCTTCTTCTTGGCGCTTCCGTTCCTCATCTTGGCACTTTCGATTTTCGTTTTCTTGTATTTCACTAACAATCGTAAAAAAACTTCTTGCACAAATTCCGGATCATTTTTATAAGCTTGACTATTTAAAATCACATCTTTCAATGTAGCAATTGTGACTTTAGCAGGTGAAGTTTCATTACTTTCTTCCAACAAGTTTATGAGATCCTCCTTTTTAAAACCTTTAACGTTTTTGAAAATGATTACCGTAAGTTTCGAATCCTGTCAGCGGTACGCCAGAAATGTAAATAACTGTTTTTGAAATTTTTTTCGCGGACGCCTTTTCAAATGCTCACTCAAATGATCACAAGATCCCCAGATGAGTTATCTATTCACGAAAAATATATTAGTTACTGTTCATTTCAATGAAAATCCTTCGTTCCATATCAAGGCTCTTTTATTAACGAAAAAACAACAAATTCAAAACAAACTTCACTTTTACTAGGTGTTGCCATACAGAACAAGCTAAATCAAAACAAAACAATTAATTCTCAGGTTATAGGTGGATGGTTTAAATTCAGATATTGAAAATAATATTACACAATCATAAATTGAATACATACATAAACAAAAAAATTAACATAGGGAATTATTTACAATTTGTTACAATATTCTTTGAAGCGCATGATACATGGATTTACAAATGATATATCTCTGCGCATGTCTAGTAAACACAGGAAGGCGTATTGATATGCATACATTTGCAAAGAATACATCACTACGAGCACTAGTAAGTAAACACAGGAAAGCACACTGATACATAAATTCGCAAAGAATGTATCACTACTAGGAGAGGACTGGGGAAAGCAAATAATTTTTACCTTTTGAAGTTTCCATCTTGTTCAAAATTAGTTTCACACTTTCCCTTGTACAAATCTTTTAAGCATCGGGACAGATAACTATTTTCTTTCTTAGTATGTACATAATTGAACTGCAAAAAATAGAATTAATAATAAATAAATAAATATATTTAAAAACTTCTTAAGATTAAAAAAATAATATACTTATATATCAATCATATAAAACTGTATATAAATGGATTAAATTATATTTAAAAAATAGGTTGTTATTATTATTGGATGAATTATGTTGGAAATTAGTCATACCTCTAAAATGTTGTAGAAGATTGTAGATTTCATTTCCATTTCAATTCCTTGGGTTATTTCAAATTCAAATTCTTATGGACATTTTTTTGTTATTACAGCACAAAAATGAAATCTTTCGAGACTTAGTTGAAAAGTTAAATCCATATTTATTAACTTTTCTGAAGAAAAAGGTAATTTTTTAGGTGTTGTTCTATTGCAGTTAGCAAGGTTCGGGCTGAACTGGCTGTGTAGTTAAAAACATAAAAGTTTTTTCTTGTAAAAATAGAAGTTTTTAAAATGAAATGATGATATTTACATTGCAAAACTATAGAAACCTATATTTTTCTTAAACATTATGTTAAAATATAAATAACCTACACATATATGTATATACTCACTAAGTAATATTATACATAACAAATATTAGTATTTATTGTTTACGAGAATTAATGGAAACGAAGAATAAATGCGCAAAGAAAAGGAAGGAAAAATTTTATAGAATTTTTGAAGTTGATAGATTTAAATCTTGTGCATTCCATAAAAATATTTACAAAAATAGACAATTTTTCCGCACAGTTTTCATTCACACATGTCTGTAAGCATTGGACTAGAAGTCTAGAAATGGCGGTATACCCTAGTAGCACACAAATATTGTACAATATTGTATTGCATTGATCAATTTTCGCAATATTGTTTTATATTGTGGAATATTGTTTGATATCATATAATATTTCACAATATTATACAATATTGTGCTACAGGTTGTGCTTCCTGGGTATCGGGGGGGGGGGAATTGTTTTAGAGGGCGCTACGACTAAATGGAAGAGGAAGTTGTCTCGTGTATTCCTGCTTAATAGGCACAACAAAAATATGGGGAGAGCTTTGAAAATTACTATTCTCTCAACCAATTCGCTTGCAAGGAAGTTAACGCCCTTGTGGCCCATTTGTTAGCATAACTTTAGCATAACTGGTCCTTGAAAGTGACTCGGAAGGCTAGTTTTTTTTCTTTGAGAAGTTTCTAATTATAGAAATGGCATTTTGACGCTTTCGATTCCCTCTCTCCCCCTAAAGAAGGAAACGTGTTGACTCACACTCGCTCCTATTGGTAAATAGCCTGCAGAAACCAGTTTTGGGCCGCACCCCAAACCAGTTTGGTGCCTCTCAAACCGGTTCGGCCAACGGAGATCATGAAAAACCTTCAGTCGAATAAATCATCAGAATTGGATTTAATTAAAAATCTCCCACTTAGATTTATTTGTATCTAGCATGTGGATTAAATAAAATGTTTGTTATTTCTCTGAAGACTGGAAAACAGCCGTAACCAAAATTTAATTTGATTTTACCTCAAGAGTTTTGCCCCATCTTGCTGCTCAGTAGCATGAGCAAAGTGTATGAATTCTCAAAATTGATTGATAACTGTGATTCTCAAAATTATCTTTGTTTAGGTTTAGATAGCTAGGATAAGTTAGAAACACGAATATTTTTTCTGGAATTTTTCGAAACTAAATAGTTTTTTTTAAAAAAAATAGTTGATCTAGTCCCAATAGAAAAGGCATGTGCAATGTAAATCCAATAAAGTTCATTTTACCCCCATAAATAATTAAATATTACTTTTAATTAATTTAATATATAAAAAAGTTAACTACCAAATTTTATAACGTTAAAGTTTTATTGCGCTCGTCTAAACTAAAAAACGAATATTTTATGAAATAGTATTCACAAGTCACTAGTTCGCTGTTGGGCTAGTGATTTTTATTTATTTTTTATGAATTTTCTTTCTAAATTATTTGAAATTAATTTAACAATTTACTCTATTTTTTAGCCAAAATAAACGTTTATTATCTTAATTCTTAATACATTTTAGTTTTGAGAAGAAGAAGAAAAAAAGATAAATGCGAATGCGTTATTTTTGAACATTAAAAATTACTTAAATCAAATTAACAATTTAAGATAGATGTCGGATGAGAGCGAGAGTTTTTTGAACCTTTTGGCGCTACACGGTCTTTTGGACATTGTCTAGAGGTCTAGACCAAGGGGATCAGTAACAACAACAACAAAGATAGATTCAATTAATTTGATACTCAATTTTAAGATAAAAAAATGAATGTTATTTTCTTTGAATACATAATTATAACGTATTTTTTGAAGAAAAATAATCATATTCATTCATTCAGTTGTGAATAATAATTTTAAGCCCATTTCCTGTTATTGTTATAAATTTTAACTTTAATTAGTTTTCTTTTATTTGAAAGAAAATATATAAATATATCGAAGTTATTATTTTCCACTTTTTCTTCCTTTGAGTGCCAAATCGATTACACTATGTACGGACGGAAGTATAAATTCTGAATATTAATATTCAAAGTTATTGCATGCAAAATAATGAACCCTTTATTGTAACTCTGGGACAATTTACTTTAATTGAAAAAATATTTTATAATTTTTTCCACTTTCTCGGAGATTTTTGAATTGAGTAATGGAGTATTGGAAATAATTTCGTAAAATAAGTTTTTTTTGTTTGCTTTTTTAAAATTATAATTACGATTTTTTTTAAATTCTTCATATGGCAAACCGTTTCATATGCATCGAAACGCATAAAAAAGCGCAGCCTTTCTTTTTATATAATAATTATTTGAGAAGATTACTCGGGGAAATGTGTACCTATAAACTATTAAACAAGTTAATTTTATATTGTTTAATATTATTTTTAAATTATTGAGCACTTTGTTTAACATATGCAGAATTTTAAACGGACACAAAAGAAAAAGAAATGTTACACGAATATATTAGCAGTAACGCCCCTTTCAGTAGTCCATAACATCTTCTTGTGCACAGCTGACCACATCCACCTTTCATCTTCAGATGGATTTTAAAAAGTAGGGAGGGTCAATGGAGAAAAATTTATTGCATAGAAGTTTGAATAATTTGATTTTCAGATCAAGAGGTCTATCGTTACTCTCAGAAGGCAGTTATAATCAATATCATTAATTGGAATTAGAAAAAACTAAAGCAAAAATATCATAACTTAAAAAGACACCAAACAATATGTGTGCTTTTATACCTAGAAGGATAAACGAATATAAAAAAGAAATGCCGCAGTTCATAAAATATCAAACTTGAGTTTAGATTTTATATGTTTATATGAACTAGAATATCAAAACCTTTTTTGTATTATTGAGCTTAAGGAGATTAGTGATGTATTTTGGAAAACCATTTTCTTTAATTGAATTTTAAAATAAACTTTTTAAAAATAAATTTTGTTTTATTCTTCTTTAAAGTGTATTTCTCAGAAAGGTGAAATTCTATTTTGGTGATTCAAATGTAACATTTTTTTTCTTATTTATGCGATTTTGAAAATATTCCTTTTAAAGTAATCACTATCAAACAAAAAATTTTCTTATCATAATAACTATAAAGATGAAGAAAACAAAATCTATAGAATGATAATTGTGCGGAAAACACAAATCATTCTATTTTCTGACCAATTATATTAGATTTTTTTATTATTAATTTATACAGCTGTATCACTAAAACCTGAATATGAAGCCACAACTTATGTTTTGTCATGGCTTCAAAATTGAATTACCTGAGTATAAAATAAAATATTTTATCTAAGGTATAGTTTTCAAATTTCGAGAGTGAAAATGTTTTATTTAGGCATTTACATCTTTTTTTATAAAATATGTAAATAATTGACAGAATCTCAAAATCAAATTAATGCTAATTTATTTTTTTCTTAATTCTTTTTAATTACGAATCTGATTTAAATAAATGTTATTATAATTTTATTTCTAATATAATGACATCAATCTTGAGTACCAGCGAGATTAAAAAAACATAAAATGACAGGTAAGCTATGGAGGTTAAAAAATTTTGACACTTTTATATCTACAAAAATTATTATTATAAAAATTTTATACACTTATAGTTTTTAACGCCCAGTTTTCAAACATTGCTTATTGCAAATTTTTGACAAATTAACAATTATTATATAGGTTTGCTATTCTAAAATTTGATATATCTATAAATTTTAGAAACAATTTTTCAAAAATTATTTTATTATTTTTGAATATAATATAATCAGGGGGGATATTAAGGGATTTTTCTATATTAAGTATAAATTGTAGCTTCCCATAAAATAATATTCAAACAAATTAAGTAGTTCTAAGGAAAGGCTAAAAATGTAATAATTATTTTATTTTCATTTTAAAAAATTTCAAATGTTGATGGTAATTTGGACATTTGATTGGACATTTGCTTATATGAGGAAAAAAAGCTTTGTTTCATTTTCCGTTGAAGACAATTTTATTCAAAGTACATAAATTGTTATGTAATTATTCCCTTTATTTCATAGTATCTATTATTCTAGTATCTATTATTCTACTATTTAGTATATAAGGAGTCTTTTCCCTCAACTGAAATATTTGACTATTTTAAGAAGGATTTTTTGTAAAGCATAAGTGCTGTTTAAATTTATAATTTACAATGAAATAAATATTATAATTTTATGCTGAATAGCTTAGAATCTTTGAAGTATAATATCTGTCAAATATGACGGCAAATAGCATTAGTAATAAGTATTAAGGAAATGCATTTGCTTTTAGTTTCATCATCATCTTTAAGATAATTACATAAAATTATTTAGCAGTAGACATTGCCTTTTAAAAATTTCTAGGTTATACTTCAACATTGTAAAGTGTTTATGCAATATACCAATAAAAAAATTGTTGTAAGTATATACAAATAGTTTATTAAGAAAATGCTAAAATTCGAATATATAACACAAATCAAATAAATTATTTCAATTCAAAAGTTTTTAAAATATTCTCTATCACATTGCAAATTAAATACAATTTTAATTAATGATGGTAAGTCAAAAGATTAATATATGCAAAAAAAAAATAAGAATGAATAACCAATGCGTGAAAAATTATTTATATAGCCTAAAAGCGTTTTATTTCTTCAAGTTTATACTTGCTTAATTTTTTTAATTCTATTTTATTACTATAAATTATTATTATTATTATTTAAAAAAAATTCCACATATATTATTCATTGCTTTAAAAAAATTTTACAACAATTTTACTATATTAGCAATAGTTACAAGGAAGCTCTTTAAGTCCTTGTCAAAACAATGTTTTTCTATTGTTTGGTTTATTCTTTCATCTAGATTTATATATTTTTTCGCTCTCCGTTTTCCCTCTAAATTTAATCAGCTCCTCTATTTTTGGATGTGACTTCCCAATTAACAATTTTATTTTCTTGTTCCGTCCTTCTATGGCATTGTTCGTTCTATGGAGTTTCTTGTAATGATTCCACGTGTCAATAGTAATCGTGGAGCTTTCAAATCATTGGTCAACAAAAAAGTCATAACATTTTGTTAAAAGACAATGTTGTCTTTTAACAAAATGTTATGACTATTTTGTTGCCAAAGCAGCACACATGCGAACATGGAGTCTTATTTCTGCATTGGATTTGTAAACGTCTGCCAAGCCTATACTTTGCCCTTGCTTCCATAAGCATTAGTTGAAATAAAAATTGCAACCTTTTATTTCTATCGCAGGGAATACAATTTTTGCGCCTCTTACAGCCGCAGTTTCAAAATCCATAGTCAAACATTCAGGATTCCAGTTATATTCTTTTAAAATGTGGAATAATTTTTCGTAAGTAGTTTGTTTTTTATTAGGGAGAAGTGCGAATATAATTGGAATAATATTAATTTATTCTAAATTGCTTCCAATATCTGATTGTAAAGAATAGAGCTGCAGAAATTGCTTAGGACAGGTTTTGAATGTTCCCTCTGAAAAGAATTTTTTACATTTTTGAAAAATATTTTTGCCTTTTGAAGTTCCAAAGACAATGATTCTTTCATTTGACTCATTTGCAGTCGTATCAAAGAGCAAAACACTCGACGAATCATCCAGTTTCAACAGTTCTTTGGGGAGGTGTACTTCACTTGCTGTAGTGACTTCATTGGCAATCCTCTGTACTTTTCTTCTCAATCTATGTAAATCACTTTTGATGGAGGACAAAGTAGGAATTTCCGTCAAAAATCTATATCTACTTTGAAAAAGAAGAGACATCTCCTCATGGTATATTTTTGGGACTGATTCATCAGTCTCACGAACTCTCCTTCTCATTTCTACTAAATGTTTCTTCACGTCGATTTGAGCTTCATCCGGATTGCGAGAATGATGCATTTCAAAGAGAAAACAATTGTCTTTTGCCTTTAGCAGTCCTTTACACTTTTCGTTAATGCAGTACCATTTTACCTCATTTACCAGGCTATAGATACTTCCGATATAGATACCCATTATAAACAACTGATGGCTTTCCTTTTGATGTTCCGAAAACTTCAATATTGTTATTCATATTTAAAATCGAGTCAAAATAACGGATAGGGGGAAAAGCAAATTCACCGAGAACCTAATCTAAAATAAAATTTCAAAAATGTTCCTAGCGTGTTCAAAGAAAATGTATCAGATTTACAGTAAGAAAAAAAGCGAATATTTCGAAAATAAGGACTCTAAATTATGTCACTTATCTGATCAATGCGAGAAACGTGTATTCTTTATAGACCCTCTAGATGCACGCCAAGTTTTCCTGCCAAAGGTGATTAAATCCCAGTAAACCTACCATGTGAGCGCAAATGACACCCTCTAGTATGAATACCACATATTAAAGTTGAAATATTCTTTGCACGGTCAAAAATTGGACTGTTGAGCTCTAAATTGACTGTTTCTAATCTAGCAAAACATTAACCTAAAAAAATAGAGAAAAATATCCATTTTTTCATCATCTATATGACATTTTATTCCGCTCTAGTTCTGCCCGGTTGAAGTAATGGTCCTACTATTTTCAACTACTAAGCCTATCAAAATGTTGAGAACCAAAAATGTTATTGTATTCTAAAATGAGGAATCTTAAAATTCGAAACGAATCTTAAAATTCATCATTAAAGCAAAATACTTTCTGTCTCGTTTGAACAACAGAAAAATATTCTTCAAATTATTTGGAAAAAGATTTTTTTCTCTCAATCTTTTTTTTTTATTTTAACTAGTAAAAATAATTATTTTGAGAGGATACGCATCGAATTAGAAAAATATATATATTTATTTAAAAAATTAGGATAATTTTTAATGCAAAAACCAGCTAAAATCTTGACTCACGGTTTTTTTAAAAAAGTGTTTATTAATAAAAAGGAGTTAACCGTTAAATTTGGAGATTAGTGGTTACAGTCGGTCTTGTCAGAGCCTGACTAAGGCAGGAGCATACAGGACAGTTACCCCAGACCCTCAAACCAGAGGGGGCCCTCAAATCGAAAAGAAAGTTTATTTTACTTTTCCGCCTTTAATGAACTTTTTATAACATTGCCTTAAAAAAAAAGAAGAGGGGTGTCTTAAAGAGGATTTTGTTCCGGGCCCCAATTAGGCTAAATAGAGCCCTGGATGTTATATAGTTTTGCAAAGGATTTTTGAGTCCATTTTGCGTACTAAATCGCGCCACTTGCAATAATTATTTAGCTGAAAAATTAGCAAGTTAAAATACAGTTCCCTTTAATTTGAAAAGAATCAAATCATCTTTTCCGACTGCTTTTGATGTTGTCGTGTTCCGCTTTACAACAGAAGGAAGGGTGCAACAGCTTATGAGGGTATGAATCCTTTAACACTCGAGGGCAGAAGTCTGATGACTTCTAGCTCACACACGTCACAAACCCTTTTTAAAGGGGCGAGCTTCAGAGCAGAGAACGATCACCTATGACCCAGTACCTCCAGTGGAATTACTCTCGACATGGAGAACTTTGCAACCACTTTTGCGTTTTATTTATTTATTTTTTTGCTAACGGATTATCTTGCAGATCTAGTAATAATGCTAATTTCACTCGAAAGGTTATTTTTTTGCTGATATTGTACGCTAATTCCGTGGAAGGTATTTTCAGGTATTACACTTTTATGAGAATACGTTAAATAAAGTTTTGGGATGTCTTTCCCTCTAATGTTCAATATGTTTAGTTTAAATATGTAAAATACAAATAATAAAATATCTGAAAATATTGGAAGAAATTATAAATTCTGTCAACAACATCGCGCACGTGTGTGTGTGTGCTGGCCTTGATCTGGGTGTCCTGGGTTCGGTCATGGTTGCGCTTCTGTGTTGTATCTGTGAGGTGCGTAAATGTGCCTTCCTGTCAAAAGGGGCTGTGTGAGTGAACGTGATGAGTGAGTAGCAAAAGTCGTTCTCTTGGCCCTAACTGGAGCTACTATGAAACAAGAGAAGCTGATTAGGCTTAAATCGCTGACTGCCTCAGTTAGCTTTTTCATGGCAGTGCCAAAAGAAACAACAACATATATAAAATGTGTATAGTGCCAGGTATCTCGCCATTAAGCAACGCTTCCTTCTGGCCCACTTCCCGCCACTAAGCAGCGCCTCTGGTGGAAGAAATTAAAATGACGGTAAGTTGACACCTAGTAGAATCGAGATGAAAATGACGTTTTTAAAAAGACGAAGACGAAATATTGAGACGTTTTGTCAAAAGACGAACTTGATTATTCACTCCATCCTGTAAATTATTTCATCATCTGCAATTTGTTCGTCGTTAACCTAATTTTATTGTCATTTATTAAATTCTAAAATACCAACTCGAACTTGATACTGCTTGGCCATCACGCCTCCACATTTTTCAAAAGTGAGATGAAAAGAATTTATATTTACGAATAAGAATTCCTGTGGATAAAAATTCCTGCTCATAAGAAAAGTTGGTTGAATCGAGTAAGTGTATTTATTCTTTCCAATTTTTTCTTGAGAAAAGTATCAATCTGCCGTAGTGGAGCTATTAAGAATAAATGTATTCATCTTTTTCTTACTCTGTTCTTGTGTTAATATAATTCGACCTTTCCTGTTCATTCCTCTTGATTTTTTTTCCTGCTGTACGTATTCCTTTTTTCTACTTTCATTATTTTTGATTAAATTCTTTTGAGTGCATTCCATATTACTGCATTTATTGATTTTTTTCTATGTTTCTGTTAATTTGCAGCAACGTTCATCGAAACCTTATGATTGGAAATGCTATTGCTACCGTTCGCTCCACATTCGGCTATTTTGCTAAAATTTGGTTAGAAACTTTTTTTTTTGAAAAATGACTGTACATTAAAGCAGTTCTGTTGTGTGTGTTTGTAATTAAATTGTATTTGTGTTAGCTATACAGGGTATTTCAGTGAACCGTTTCAGAACTTCTAAGAGGGGTAGGGTACATCCTGATAACTCGAAATCATATAGCAATGTGGGATCAGAAATGCTTCCCTGAAGCGGTGTTGTAGACAGAAGCACCATAAAGAAAAGAGACCGTAAATGAGAAATCGTTTTAATAATACATGAAAAGAAGCAAAAGGTATATGGATAAAAGTAAGTGTTCGAAATTTCTTCCATGGGCTACAATAAACGCCTAACATCTCCGACGCATGGACGTCCGAGCATTCTGGAATACTCCAGGCATATTTCGAATCACTCCCGCAGATACTGCAATTATTGCAACGCGCTCCTCAGCAATGTCAATAGGGGTGTCATAAACTAGCGATTTCATATGACCCCAGAAATAAAAATCATGACACGATAAGTCGGGTGACCGAGCAGGCCAACGCACGGGACTCCTACGTCTGATCCACCGTTGACCAAATGTGACATCCGGGAAGTTACGAACATCTCCGCTATAATGGGCAGGGACTCCATCGTGTTGGAACCACATTGTCTGTTGCGTCGATGCAGAAATCTGTTAATCTCTCAAAAGTTGTGGCAATACTTGCTGCAGAAAGAGCAAGTACGTAGGTCCGGTGAGGCAACCCGGTAACAGGTAGGGTCCGATGAGGTGATCTTCCACAATACCGGCCCCTACATTGACCGAAAATTGATTTTGTGCAGCACGAAGTCGTATTGCATGAGGGTTCTCGACCGCCCAGATATAATCGTTATGCGTGTTGAAAATTCCTTCCCTTGTGAATGATGCCTCATTGGAAAACAACACCTCTGCAGGAAAAAAGGGATTTGTAGCACATTTTCCCAGGTACCACTGTGCGAACGTAATACGTGGTACATAATCCTCCAGTTTCAGTGTCTGGACACGCTGAAAGTGAAACAGATGCATATCTACTGCTCGGTGAATCCTCCAGACGCTGCTATGGGAAACCCCGACTGCGTTTGGTACATTTCGTGTACTCGTTCTTGGATTCCCCTGTACATGCTGCAGCACATTCTGTTCGGCGTGTGCAGTCCGTGTTGTTTTTACCCTCATTAGAAAGAGGGTAAAAACAAGAGGACTTTCTAATTTCTAACCTCATGAGCTCTTTCTAATGAGCCTGTCTCAGCTAACCTCTGGCGCAGTCTTGCTAATAAATTATAACTTGGAATACGCCTCGTCGAATATTGTTCCGCGTACAAACGCTGTGCGGCTGGCCCACTACAATTTGCAGCCCCGTACGCAAAAATGCGTATCGGAAAACTATGCGATCTTGTAATCATCCATCCTACTAACTCGGTGTTCTTGTGCGAAATGAATATTCCTTACACGAAATCTCGGACTTTTCGAAAAACGCCATCTACCGCGTCAGGAAAGCATTTCTGACTGCCCATGGGTATATGATTTTGGTTCGTCATGATGTACCCTACCTCTCTTAGAATTCCTGAAACGGTTCAGTGAAACACCCTGTATATTTTTCAAGTATGCTTATAATGGTATGTTTCAGTTAACAAATAATGTAGAATTCCGCCAAATTTTCTCAAATTTTTCTGGAGATTATTCGTTTGTGCCCGGCAAACGGAAAATTACCCTTATGGTTATAAGTACATAGTTTTTAAGTAGTTTTTTCCCCACGCTAATGTGGTTAGACGTAACATGTTTTCGACTGGTTATTTCAAACGATTCTGTTTATTTTCGTAGTGTTCGATAAATTTAAAATTTAACATTGTTAAATAATCGATCTTTCGATTCCTTCAGAAGTTCTTTTGAATAAAAATAAAACCGATTAATTGAAATTAAAAATTTCTAATCTGCATTGCGTTACCCCAATTGGTATTTAAAATTCATGTCTTAGCGTTGCTCCTGTTGAAGCTGAAAATTTACGTATGCATACGGTTTTATAAAATTTTACCTTGTGATTAGACAGTCAGTTCTCACATATACGCATCAAAATTTGCAGACGCACGAAGTCGCGGGTTAAAGCTAGTATAGAATAAAATAAAGTCTCCTGAAAGCATCTGTATGTTGGAACCACAAAAGCTAGTAAATGGATAGTAATAGTAAAATAGTAAACGGATATTCGAGATATTTATGCCATTTTGTAGAACATTTATTCGAGGAGATTTTAGTTCATTAAAATCATATCAAAATAAAAAAAGAGAGTTTTATAATTGCGATTTTGTAGCAGTTACAATTATTACTTTTATCCTCTTTTGAATACTAGATGGCGATGCGTGATTAAGAAAGCATCCCATAGTTTATTGGGGTTGTGAGTAGAATAAGATAACGCTGTTCTGTTAAGCTGTGCCCTTGAATACCTTGTCTTGCTTTTGTTTAATGTGTAAGTGTGGTTATTGAAACATATGTTCCTGAAGACATGCTTCCTGCACGGATCCTAATAATCTACATTCCATCACATTGGTGCCAAACGAAAAATAATTTCTGAGGAAATGAAAGTGAAGTCGTCCCGACGATCACATGCAAATTTTCTTGCCACCACGTTTCATCACTATTCTTATCCCGAAAACGTGTCCTCCTGACACAAGTCATCATTTATCTCATCCCGTGAACGTGTTCTCCTGACACAAGTCATCATTTATCTCATCCCGAGAGCGTGTCCTCCTGACACAAGTCATCATTTATCTCATCCCGAGAGCGTGTCCTCCTGACACAAGTCATCATTTATCTCATTCCGAGAACGTGTCCTCCTGACACAAGTCATCATTTATCTCATCCCGAGAACGGTTCACCATTGTGTTTCAGGCATCAGTCCTCAAAAATCAATCAGCGTCTGTCATCTTTGCGTCATTGATCTCCTAAGGAGTACTACAGCATTTAATTTATGTAAATCCTAACTCGTACGGGACGTCGACACCTGTACCGAGTATAAATTATTATTTGTGCATCTCCAGCAAAAAAAAAAAAAATGCATTAAAATCTAGTGAAGAATGGTTTTTTTTTCAAATTTACAGCACGGAGAATCTATCAGTTAGTTTACCTGCTCCCAGAAAAGAGTCATAACATTTGTGCATTTTTTGTTTCTTTACTTCAATATCATCCAGCAAATGTTTCATTGAAATACAGCATTCCTTCATGTTTGAATTTACTCACATTCTCCGTCATCTGCGAAATGTTTTATACTATTCAGTATTCAATCACTTCAAAGTTACTTCTGTTTTAAAAGCATATTTATCGTTGCTAGTTTTAAATTGAAATATTAATAGTATTTTGTTATTTGATTTCAATCATTTAAAGTGCGTAAGAAGATATCTTTTAAAAATTAAGATATTATATTGTTTTTGAAATTGTAATTCTGTATTTCATCTAAGCACAAATTAATTAATCGTATTTGATATATTTTTTGGTTTGTAAATTTTCGAACGGAAGCCAAAACTGTTCACGTTCATTGATACCACTTATGTGCCCTTGAGCGACGCGTCGTCTCATTAAGTATTCAGAATCTCAGTCGTTCCCACAGTGATCGTCTAAACAAGTATACGATATGTTTTCTTTTTACAGCTGAATGGTATTAGGAAAATGTTCTGATAGATTTATTACTTTTTCTTTCCAAGTAATGATTCACTAATCATTTCAATCGCATAAAATGTATTTCTCTGAATGTTATTTTACGGTTAAGAATTCTTTTAAGTTCATTATTTCTTAGAACTAACTCATATTTAATAACATTTTATTTTTACATTTGCTTTCCTTTTATTAAATGCGTATATATATTTGCAGTTACTATTCACAGTTTTTGCCCTTAATTTCTAATTTATGAGATGCTTCCTTCTACGTATATGTAACGGCAATATCAAAATATAAATTATTATTTTAATAATATCAAAATATTATTTCATTTGTATAAATTTTTTGTTGAAAACTGTATCGTAACTCCATTGTTATTGGGGAAGGAGTGATGTAGCAGCTATATCTGTGTTATTATCTTTGTTTTCACAAGTTTGTTCTTAAAGAATTGGCAACACTAGTTGCTTGTTGTTGGAATAAAAATGTTGTTGGCATGATATAGCTTCGCTTCTTTTTAATATGAATTCTGAAATATTCTGAAATTATAATAATGTTCTTATAACATATCTTTACGAATTGAATATAACAGCACCACATATAAAAGCATCAAGTTATATTGAACATAAATAATATTTTGTTTTCCCTGACTGAAAATATATTTATCTCTTCTACCATATTATTATTATTTTTTGCTTTCTTCAGATGGATGTCTCATAATACCTTAAAGAAGGAAATCGAACCTCAAATTGATCGTCTGTGTTTTGTCTAAGGACATATCATATTTTACTCTTTTTATGTCTAGATGTTTCTGAATGTGTGTTATAAAAAATCGTTTTGTAGCTGCTTTTGATAATTTCTAAATGTATTTTTTATGTTTGTTTGATGTTGCGTAACATGCCCGTGTCATATCGGGGTGGAGGCTAGACTTAAGTTTAAAATTCATTTTTCTTCTTAAATGCTATGCCACTGGCAATACCGTGAGGGTACTGCTAGTATTATATATACCATCTGATGGTTTGAAGCCGGAAAAATCCAAAAGAATTATTTCCTTTCTTTGCAACCTAAAACTCTAAGCAAAAAACTCCCGCAAAGACTTGGTGGCTGATAGGTCAGACGTCGATAAATAGTCTACAGCTAATGGCGACAAAGAAAAAAATGTAGGCAGTTTTGTTCATTGATGACAACGCTGAAGAAAAGTCAATAACATATATTTAAAAGAAAAAAGCACTGCACACACATTTAACGCTTTTCTCTTTCGACATATTTTCAAAATCTCTTACATCCGCTTACGAAGAGAGAAACTTACCTATCTCTGAGTTAGACTGTGACACAACACTCTTAACTGAAGTCATAAAAGGTAAAGATGAAAATCTGAGAAAAGATGGAAAATAGAAAAAACAAATTATTCTCAGGATTTCAAAATCATTCGAAAATGCACATCACCGTGATTGGAGCTATTCACAGTAAGATTTTGTAAGCACCACTGTATGTCAGTAGTATCACTGATTTCTTGTTTTCAGTGCCTTCTCTCTTAACAATACCAGTATCCCAGAAAAAAAAAATTTCTGCCTATAACGCACCCTTCTATTAACATTCATTCTGTAGAGACCATTTATTTGCAAAATATAGAACTAAAGTGAACATTTTAAAGAAATGACACTTTTTTTATAACAAATTTTTCAGAAAATACTTTACTCCAATACATAAGGTAAATAAATGGTATAGATAAAATAATAAAATTAAAACTTTAGCTCAAATAGATAAATTAAATCAATCTCTAAAAAAATTGTAAAATGTGATTAAAATAAATCACTTAGAACAAATATTTAAAAATAACAATATCAAAAAAATTTGTTATTCAAAAAATCGTGAATTATGGATCTCTAATATTGTCTTGAATAAATTTTCTTTTCTGCTTCAGTAGTGCTATCTTATCTAAAGTTGGTTAAAGTGAAGATTAGTGTGCCCCCCGAGTTTGTCGCCAATATGGCAACCCAAAGGAATGCTCTTCTAGCAACCCTAATGCTGTTTTGTTCACTACTTTTAACAGTGATCGAGTTGAACATGAACTACGAATATTTTATGAAAATTGTTAAATTAAAAATTATAAAAAATATCGATAAAAGACTTTAATTTTGTTCTTTATTATAATTAATTTTTCATAACTATTAAGACACTGTAATTATATTTTAAATAAGAACACGAACAGAAAATCTTTATTCTTTTGCAATTTTTAATTGTCAATAATCACTTTAAAAAATCGTCTGAATTCATATTTTACGAAATTTTCTGCATTCTTACATTATAAGTCAGATGCAATGGAATTCTTCGCACTTATGGTTATTTTATTTTTGCTTTAACGGTTGGTTTTCTTTTATAATTTGTTGTGTCATAATTGCACAAGAATGAATATTTGAGTAAATGGAATGGAAGAAAGTATCCCGAAACTGCGGAATGGCTGAAGGCTGAACGGAATATATATTTTTTACGAGTTGATGAAGTTATGAAAGGATGCTTGCTTGAAATATTGTATGGAGAATGGTTTGATGACTTCTTTCTCCGTTCTCTCTCTTCTTTTGAATACATACTGTTTCTGTTATCCACACAGTCCTTATGTTCAATGTGCTAGCGAAGCTACAGGATGCTTATTTTAAGTTAAAGCATTCTACCCGGTGCCTTTTACAGATGCCGAATGCATCGCACGCTCTAATTTTTCTCTGCCCCCAACAGACCGGCGCAGCCGGTTAAAAAAAACCAATACTCATCAATAAAAAATCACAATTTTATTGCAGAAAGTGGTAACTAACTATTCCACAGAAGTGTTTGTTTCCTTTGTCCGCCATCTTTATTGGCGACTTGGCATCCTTGGCGCAGCAAGGTGTAAGCTAAACTTCACTTTTACCCTAAGCTTAGTCAGGCTTTGCCATTGCTGTCATCGGGAGGATAAATACAAACATTCATTATAAAAATAAACTTGCCGATGTTTCGTAAACAATTTAGGATATATAAATTTAATATAGTGATTCACATAGAGTTTCCGGCACCCTATGTTCAGAGATGTTAATATAATATGTATTTATTTCCTTCATGATACGTAGTCGTTACAAGCCAAAAGAGAAATGTTTAGAATAACAACTATAACAAGGGTGATGCCACTCAAGCTAAAAACAATTGTGCTAAAATTGTGTTCCGATTGCTTGCCGTAACACCAGCAAAAAATGTACAACTTAGTTCGAATATCCCACATTTAACCGATTCTCCTATCTGGCCATTAAAGTACAAGGTCGAAATAAGTTGTCTCCGAAGAGGCGCAGGGAATGACCTTGAATTAGTAAAGGGAGGCATCCAAAGAGTGTAATACATATATTTCTATTTTTCTGTTTAAAAGATTTTGAGGAAAAAAACCATCCCATTTCTAAAAATAAACGATTGCGAAATACAATGAAAGCATGATCTTTCCAAAATAGTTCAAACCAAATATTCGCAAAAAAAAAAAAAAAAAAAAAAAAAAAAAAACCCTTGACAAATTTTAGCAGAAACATATTTATCGCATCCATATACCAATGCATGCGTAATTTGAAAATCGTGCATATTCTTAAAATTGTTTAAATTGGATTTTAAGAAGAAAAAAATTGGAACTCGATTGATTTGGAGATACTCAAAAACCATCGCTTTTCCAAACGTTGGTGATTGCGAAATATGAGTCATGTCAGAACATGAGTGTTTTTTTGTTGGATTAAAAAAATAATGATGTTTTCACGATAACTTAATACTTCAGATAAGAGATTTCAATTCTTTTTTGCAGTCTTTATTTTGAATAATAAATTGTGCGAAACTTATTTTAAAAGAATGGTAGCTACGTAGTTTTAATGAAAAGGAAACATTAAGTTTCCTCTAAAACTGAGAAAGTTAGTGTCAGAATTATATGTTTACGTGGATACAATTGGAAGAATTGCGGAAATGAAGCCTCACAAGATGTAAAATCTGCGCAATTCATAATTCCATTCATTGATATTATCATAACAACTGAATAATAAGTATGACCACAATGACTATATTTGTTAGTTTACAAATATATTTGTTTTTATATCCGTATGAATTAATTTGTGAATTTAATGATTATCATTATTTTATCAAATTAATTGGAATTCAAAATATTAAGACACATTTTGGATACACTGTATAGAAATAAAGAATCCACGATTAATCCAAAATTTTCGCACAGACGCATCTTTAAAAGTGGGAGTTTTAGAATCCGAGAATGAACTCATACACAAAAACATTAAATTTAAAAATAGCCTTGCAATGAGTTAAGAATGGAAATAAATATAAAAAAGTGAGATTCTTTAAAAAAATTTAATATGCATCAAATTAAAAAAAATTTACTTGATATATAATAGTTTAATGTAATATTTATGCAGTAAAATGCCAAGAGAAAATATTCATTTTTTTTTTCAGGAATCTTCTTAAAGAACAAAAAATCAAATCTTTGCAAAGTTGTTTAACGATATCAAAATCACCTGCAGAAAAAATCAATTGCATTAAAAAAACACACAAAAAATGTAATTAAATTCCAAATTTTTACCCTTTATATTTGAAATTTAAGGAAAACATTACAAGAACAACTCGACACAAACTGGTTTAGTAAGATGCAGATTTAAAACAGGACACCATATATAAATTCCCTAATCGAAACACATTCGTACCGAAATCATACCTCTGAATATAACATTTATATTTCGAATAATAAATCACAGTTTTGAAACTTTAAAAAGGTAGAAAATATCAAAAAAATTATATGTTTATAGAAACACACATTAGTAAAAGAAAAGTAATTTGCAATACAATAATATACAAATATTTATTGACAACATATTGAAGCATGTGTACAAAACAATATAATAGGTCATAAGTCTTTATGCACGTTTCACAGAATATAAGGTGATTTAAAAAGAAAATCCTAAATTTGCAATCTGTTAAAAGAAACCTATTTTCTTATTTTTCGAAATAAAAAATAATAAAAAGAAATTAAAATTCATAACAGTTATGGGAGTTCAATACGAGTCTGTCCGGACACAAAAAGGACATCGAAACATCCGATAATTCATCCACAATTTTCTTGCGGTTGTGTGTGAAGATTTGAAACGCATCAGATCTGCGTATCGAGCGATAATTGACTTTTTTCCCCTTAGGTTTTAAAAGGTAATTAAACTGCAGGTGCTCACCCCCCTCATCCCATATAATGATGTTTATAAACTTAAAAGTTGCGCACTTGCAAGCTTTCAATTGGAGAAACTGAACAGGAACGGGACGAGTCATCGCATCGTCTTGATATTGTTCGTATTTTTGTAGGTGCTTCTAATGAACATTTATAGTTATGTTCAGTTTAAATTTTCAACGGCTATTTGCAATTTCAGATGAAAAAGATTTTACTTTCTTTCGTTTTCTTTAAACGCTTTATTTATTTAACTATAAGAATTATTCTGTATAATAAAAGTTAACATGCATTAAGCACTGTGTCTTATAAAACTGAATCCCATGAAGAAAATATTTCAAAATTTACTGAAATAATAAGCCTTTTTTGGACGCATTAACTTACTAGCAAACCATTATCTTAAGCCTTTCTCTTTGAGACGAGGTGAAGCTTTCTCATCAGCAAGTGTTGAATATCAGAGGCTTATAATCCATTCTATTTCCCCGACAGGCATTAGAAAACGTTCCTTTAAAAATGGAATGAGAGCATCTAAGCGTACAAAAGTCACATGAAAGCGGTTTCATTTTCGTATGCGTCAGTAAATGTTTCAATCAATCAGGGAACTCCGGATAAGCTATTGCAATTGCCACACGCGTACGATTTCCCTTTCGTATGCGCAGATGTGTGCTTAAATCAGAACTATCAATAAACGGTTCACTGCAAATGTAACATGCATAATGATTCTTTTCCAAATGGATCATTAAATGCAAGTTTAATGCACGATGTACATAAAACACTTAACTGCGTATTTCCCAAACATACGGTTTCTCTTTCGTAAGTATTCGTAAATGTCATTTTAAAGTAGACGCAATAACGGCTTTGTTACAAAAATACCAAACGTGCAGTTTTATCTTTCGTATGCGACAGTAAATGATTCTTAAAATATAACCACAGAGAATTCGAGGTATTGCAAAATTCACAAGTTTATGGTTTCTCTTCCGTATGCAGAAGCAAATGTATTTTTAAATACCTCTTCTCGGAAAAGGACTTTTTGCAACATTCACATCTATATGGTTTCTCCCCCGTATGCAGAAGAAAATGTAATTTGAACCTCCTGTTCGTGGTAAAGGATTTCTTGCAAAGTTCGCATGTATACGGTTTCTCACCTGTATGAGTACGTAAATGTGTTTGGAAATTACATTTATCCGTATATGGTTTCTTACAAATTGGACAGGTAAATGGTTTCTCGCCAGTATGCGTTCGTAAATGCCTTTTGAAACTCCCGCCATGCGAAAAGCTTTTGTTACAAACGTCACAAGTATACGGTTTCTCTCCAGTATGCAAACGCAAATGTACATTTAAATCCCTGTTCCAGAAAAAGGTTTTCATACAAAACTCGCATTTAATCTGTTTCTGTTGTGTATGCAACCGTACATGTTTTTTCAAATTACCCTTTTCCGCAAAGGGTCTGTTACAAAATTCACATAAATATGGTTTCTCCCCAGTATGTGTTCGTGCGTGTCTTTCTAAACTCTTCTTATCTAAAAAGCATTTGTTACAATTATCACATAAATATGGTGTCTCTCCTGTATGCAGACGCAAATGTTTTTTTAAATACCCATTCTCGGAAAAAGATTTGTTGCAAAACTCACATGTAAACTGTTTCTCTTGTGTATGCGTCAGCAAATGTCTTTTCAAATTCCAGTTATTCGAAAAGGAACTGTCACAAAGTTCACACGCATACGATTTCTTTCCTGTATGCAAACGTAAATTTACATTCAAGCTTTCACTATCCGAAAAGGGTTTGTTATTATGTTCACGTGCATATTGTTCCTCTAGCATATGCGTTCGTAAATGCCTCTTGCAATTCCCCTTCTGGGAAAAGGATTTGTTACAAATGTCGCATACATAAGGTTTCTCCCCAGAATGCAGACGCAAATGCGCTTGTAAATTCTTGTTGCTGGCAAAAATTTTCTTGCAAAATTCGCATGTTAACAGTTCCTGTTGTGTATGCGTCCGTAAGTGTTTTTTCAAACGTGCAAGTTTAGAAAAGACTTCGTTGCAAAATTTGCAAGGGTAGGATTTCTCATTCGTATGCGACATCATACGAATTTTTAAAGGTAATCGTTAAAAAATCGCTTTATTACAAATGTCACAAGTAAGTGATTCTTCTTTCGTATGCACCAGTAAACGTTTCTTTAAATTCGGAAGCTGATAAAATATACTAAAATTTGGAAAGTTTCTCCATTAAGTGGGAAATGAGAAAATTGCACTTGTAAAAAACTTCTTTCTACACAGCATAAGCTGTCTCATTAATTCCAGTTTGCGAATAAAAGTTTTACACTGAATACAATTTAAATGCCTTTGTCCATAAATAACAAAACTAATGTTTCTTCGTTTGTTAAATGAAAAGGGAAAACTTTGAATGCAGTTTTTGGAAGATTACTTTACAGGATAGGTAAGAAAAAAAAACTTCTTTGTATGCGAGTAATGAGACTTATCCCATATACACTAATGATTAATAAAAATTATAGCGCGATTAAAATCTTCTCACGAGACGCATTAAGGAAATTCTTATTCCATATTTCCCAATTCCATCCAGATATGTTGTATGTCGGAATTAGGATTGCGGATCCTCGAAAAATCAAGCCTTTCTTATTTCTCCAATTTTGTTTCGAAAGCTGTCATTAGTAGGACATGAGGTTCTTAACAACACAATCTTGAAATCTAAAAGAGAAAAAGAACCTATGTTAAGTTGAAACCTATTAAAAATGGCAACGAAATATAATCAAATATTTGGTATTGATTTATTTTATTAATTAATTAGTCAACTGTTTATATATTAAAAGAAATCTATCAAAGCATATGGCTATTCGATATGATTCATGAATGAATTACACTGGAACATCGCTTAATCACCCTAAATCGAACTCGAATTTTACTCGTAATGCGGCAAACTCATTAAATTAAAATAAGGGGGGGAAAATTTTTGACTGAAATCTATAAATAACAGAACAACGTGACTTATCCTAAAAAAATAATAACAAAAAATGAATAGCAATGTAATTTATTATTTATATTACACTTACTTTTTTAAAAAATAAGAAAATTGCATATAGAAATTCTTCTTTATTCACGCTTGAAATTTTGTTAAGATCTATGACCGTATCATAATGATGATTTTAGCATGATGATACGAAATTCCGATGATTTAAGTATGTCAATTATTTCATAGGAAAGTCCTTTCTCAGTTGAATCTATTATTTTCACCACCCCTAACCAAATTTCCTCTGACATTTTACAGCGAACAGAATGAACTTTTATAATTTCTTGGATAATTTAGTCTATATTCTCTCATCAACTCGCCAATGTTATTGGTGTCCGACTCGAACCCGATAGCCTTACTAGAAACAAAGCTTCGTCGAATGAGGTTTCCTAGGCAAGTGCAGGAAACCTCTTGGAGTCGCATTTGACAACCCTATCTGGTTCAAAATCATCCCCATGTAAAGTTTAAAATTGCAATTGTTTTTATTACTACATCACACTGGCAGAGCAATGATAGAGCTTTTTGATCCATTAGCTGCATTTAAAGTAATAAAATGAATTTGCGAAAGCGGTAGAGATGATGAGATTGATGGCTCCGCCAAAATTAAGAGAATATTTCTCTAAGTGGTGAGGAGGGACCTTTTATGACATCGTCTAGGGGTGGTGAACATTTATATGCAATAAAAATTATTCGAATATTATTTATTGGAGAACATTGCCTGGAATTTCCACCATAAGAAAATAGAGTAGAAATATAGTATTAATTTTTTTTTCTTTATCTCGAAACTGGTGGGTGATGGGGACTAGGGGAAATAAATTGTTTTAAAAATTTATAGTGATTGTGGATACCCAAAAGATTGATTGGTTTGTCTTATTATTTTTAATTTACATAGATGTTATTTTTTATTGCAAGCATTTATTTCCCCCAGAAAATTAATAATCAAACATTTTACTGCCAACATTTTAATGAACCAACATCATATAATCCAACATTTACTTCTATAATTCAAAATTTACTTCCAAAATATCCAACATTTACTTCCAACATTTCACTTCCAAAAAAATATCCAACATTTTACTTAAAATAAACCAACACTAACTTCCAACATTTACTTCCAATGTTGGAATCCAACATTTTAACATAATCCAACATTTTACTTCCCCCCAAAAAATGATGAAATTAAATAATAATAATAAATTATTCACATTGACTAATTTTTTAATTAGATGCTAATTCCCGAAGAGATGAATCATGAAAATCAGCTTCTCCAAAGCCACAGAGATTTTAATATGGAATTTTCTTCCATCGTTACACCTGTACTGAAATGAATATCTTGCCTAATATTTGTTGTAGTTGGTTCAAATATGGGGCGTCCAAGGGAGACTCTCTCGAAGGTCACGGTTCAAGACATCCGCGCAAAAGTGAAAATAGGAATGAACGCGAAACCCAGATGAGTGTATGGAAAAGGAATAGTATATATTTCTTTTAATATCTTGATACATAATTTAGCTCCAATAACATTTAACTTCAGTTCTTTTGATTTACAAAGGGCAATAACCTGTTTATTTCAAATTCTTTATTGCAATGCAAAATGAAATCACATTGAGAAAAAATTCAATCAGCATAAACCAAGAGTTGGAATATTTCATTCAAAAGATTCCCTGCAGCCTCTATGCTATTCAAATAGAATCAAATTCAGACCGATATTACATACAAAATGTTTTCCTTATTATATCTTACATGTTTGGAAAATAATTGATTTTTTTTGTATTAGTTTTTCATTAAAAACATGGACAGATTATGCTTAAAATTTAACTATTCAGAATTAAGTAAGAACAATAATTTGAAATATATCAATAAAATTAAAATTTATAGAAAATAGCTTACAAGACATTGAAATAATGTTATTACATTATTTTATAGTCAAGAAAATTATGACTAACTCTTAAAATAACCGCAAGCTTTCCCTTCAGCATAAGATTATTTTCCCCCTGTCACTTCACAGCATATTAAGTGAGAAAATTTAATTATTCAATTAAATATCAATTAAGAAGAAAAAGAGAGAAATTTAGCTCACTGTTTATACAGAAAATGTGATGAAATATTTCAAATAAAGAGAATACTGCAAATTAAAACTGTGTTGACCGTTGCAAATATTTAACAGTTTTAAAATTCATAAACACGAAGTATAGTCAAAAGTTTTATTCTTCATTTTTTTTCCTTTTAAAGAAAAGTGGGTCTTTTTCGTTGCATCAAAACAATAAATTTAGAAAAAACAAACGATATTAAAAAGAAAAAAGAAAACCCGTTTTCTTACAGAAATAAATATAATTACAAATGGAGTTACATTTTTAAAAGAAAAAAATTCAAACTTTATTTAAGTGGCAACAGGAAAGAGGACGTACCATAGAAGGCAAGAAATCGAAATCAATATTAATTAATAACTCTTTTCTTCCCATAATCTTGCTAATCAAAAACTTTCTTTACCTTACTTTTTTTTCGCTCCACATTTTGATATTTGGGTTTAATTTATATATATATATGTGTGTGTGTGTGTGTGTTTAATTTTTTAGTTCTTCTTATTCCACCACCGGAAGCAGATATTATGTACACGCAAAAGCGACGATCACAACACAGAACGGCACAAAACGAATTGACGAAGACTGATTAAATTTTTATCTCGCTGAATATATAATTTAGATTTTAACAGGGATCTTTGAAGCACGTCAATCACATGTACAGCCCGTGCAAGGGAATGTGCTAAGCAGGACAGTTTCTATTCTTACGCTTGGAGTGTGAGAAAGTAAACGGCGTTTAGCTGATTCAACAATTTTACTAAGCTTCTGTTGAATTAATTAACTAGAGCGAATGGAATGGATCAGGAAATAAGAGAATATTTTGGAATGAAGTTACTGTGTTTAATTAAAATTGAAAATTAAGAAATCAATTAGAATTTAAATTGAAAATTATATATATATATATAAGGTATGGACAAACTTTTTACGATGAAGGGCCAAAATATGAAAAAGGAGCATGTCGAGGGTCAAAGCAGTGAATTTTAAAAAATGTTACGTGAATATTAAAAAATGTTATAAACGTGAAAAACACTGTTTTTTATGGCAATACGCATGAATTACAATTATTACTATATTTTACTCATGCATATATTATGCAAAAAATAAATGAATAAAACACAAAAATTATAGATATGATAAAAATACTTTATCTCCAAAAAGAAGATTCCTGCTAAAAAGGTGGCAAACCTGAAATATAATAACAGAGGAAAAAATTTTGGTAATTATACAGAGAACAATTTTGAGAAAAAAAAAAGTCAATCATCAAAATTAGAAAAAATTAATGAGACGGCTGGGATTGAATATTTGAAGTTATTGATTCTATGTTGAAATTAAGATTGGTTGTGGCAATACGTAGAACAGAAGAAAGGTTCTCATCTGCTATTCTATTTCTTATTTTTGATTTAAATTCATTAGCGGGAAAGTTTGCCCAAAAATGTAAGTGCTGCCAAAGAAAGTTGCGCATGCAGCTGCATTTTGCCTTAAGCATGAAAATTCCTCGGGTAAGTTTTTATAAAATTCTAATATCGGTTTTCATTTCAAATGATTTTTGAAAAAACCAGAATTCTGTAAATCAATTAAGGCTAACTGCATACTCTCATCCATTAGATTTACATCGACAGAAAATGGAGAAGATACATTCAATTTTTGTTTGGCTCTTTTCAAAACCTGAAAAACGATCATCAAATGCGTTGCACGAGATTTGAATTTGATCCTCATACTGTATTTTCATGTGGGGAAAATTTTCACGTCTGCGATCTTCTCTTATACGAAAACTCGTACTCGCAGGTAGGCATGAAGGGAACAAATTGAAAAGCCGCGTACTAAAAAGTAAATAAACTTAATGAACAACTATAAATCACTTATTATGATGTAGAATCGTTTTCGTATCAGATATTTTCCCTCTTTGTTTTAAATTGTTTTATTTTATTAACAACATTCGCGGGCCATCTTCAAAGGCTACGGGGGCCGATTTTGGCCCGCGGGCCATAGTTTAACATAAAGATCGAGCTAGAAAGATAAAAAATATTTAAAATTAAAAATTTGAAATATCAAAAGGAAAAATGATTAATATATTAATTTATAATTTTTAACGCCAGAACACAACATTTTTTTTTTAATTTTTTCATTTTGATCTCTCTAGTACAAAAGAATTGTAATTGTATGCTACGTCTGCGTTGGGTAAAAGTATTCCAACTGTCAAAAAATACAAACTCAAAATTCTGATGACACTATCTGAATTAACATTTTAGATTTCACTAAATTCAGTAAAGGCATTTTTGGAAAATGTCCATCTGTCTGGGACACTGGTAATTCAAAAATACTTTGGACTAGATGGACGAAATTTGGCATACGGTCTTGACACCGGATTTGTAGATTTCTTTCAAATTTTGAGCAAAATCTGTCCAGAGGAATTCTGTCTGTCTGTCTGCCTTTTTAAGAATAAGATACCAAGTTAACTACTAAACAATAAGAGATAAACTTGGGAACATAGATTCAAAATTCAAAGTGCAGACATTCAACAAACTTTGGGCCAAATCTAATTAAAGGTCAACCGTCTGTCAGTCTGTTCTTTAGAAATACGTAAATGGAATAATTTTAATACATCAAAATTGTCATGTAATTTTGTGATTCCAACTGCAGCTTTGTTGTCAATGTTTGCTTTGATCATTTGAGACAAACAAGGCTATAGCACAAATTTAATTTTTGGATATACAATTGTCATGTCAGGCATTACTTACCAAATCACTTAACACCAAGGATGCCACGACATGTTCAATGAAAATGCTAAATTCACATAAAAGGTTAATATTACATAACTATTCAAGTAATTCTTTAGGATAATACATTAGTTAGAGAGTACCGAAGAAAGTTTTAGGGAGATAACTCCTGCTGGTTTGGTGTTATCTACATAAAATTTTTACTAATTCTTTTAATATTGTGAAAGTAAGTTAAATAACCAGGACCCAAGATCAGAGTATTAAAAAATAATGATGCATCAATTTTTTGGTATCTAATTAGAACAATTTTTTAAAAAGATTCTTACAACTCAGAGATAAATATATATATATATATATATATATATATATATATATATATATATATATATCTTCTAAACTCTTCAAAGTTTTTTAACATTTTGGAAAGCTAATTTATTCTGAATGCTTCATGTATTTTTGTTTTAAAAGAACAGAACTCCAATCATTCAGATTCCACTAATATTATTTTACTACAATGGTTTCAATATAGGTTTAATCCATGTACTAATTTTGCCTTAATCAAATGGGTGGTGAAGACTTTTCAATTAATTTCTTCCATTAATTTTTGCAGACTATGGTTTCAGAATTACTGTTATTAATTTTAAATTATTTTATTAAAGTTTGAAACTTTAATTAAAATGTGTCTGGAATGATGTCTCTTAAATTATCTGATTAATACCTTTTAGTCAGAACAAGTTTTTAAAATTTCAGTACGAAAATTATAAAAGAAAAAAAATGTATATATCATTCTGATATATATATATATACATAAAGATATTTTTATATATAGCATACAATCGTGCAATTTTATTGAAAGATTAATGAAATTCTCAAATTTAACCGCTTGAGTGCAGCAAAGCACTATTGCGCTTCACTTGCCGTAAAGGTAAGTTTTCTTCCGAACTCAAACGGTTAATTCTAAGATTTAATCAAACTTTAGTAATCTTTCATACTTCGCTAAAGCCAAAAACAAATTTTAGATAGACATAATAATACCTAGGGTAGATATCTAAAAACTGCAGTATCCAGGGAGATGAAATTCAATATGGTGCCATGGAACACAATAAGTATTAATTCCAATCAAATTTTTGCAAAATAGAAAGTCTGTCTTTTCACTGTAAAGCTTATCACCGTATCATTCTGAAATACAGAATTAGATGGATGACATTAAAAATTATTTTTTTACAATCTAATTTGTAAATTTTAAATTCAATCCGTCAACCTATATACTTGAAATATAAAAATTGGTTGTGTTAAAAATATTTAAACTAGAGCAAATATTTTAATGTGACATTTAAGACTAACAGTAGATTTTTATCAAAATTATTTTTACTTTATTAACAACTTTAAATCTTAACCATTTGCTTTTCATCAAATAACTTTTCAGTAATTCAAAAAAAATCATACATAAAATATAAAGTGAGTGCAAATTCCTTAAAAATATTTTTATT
The DNA here is from genome assembly GCA_026289955.1 of Argiope argentata. Lineage (NCBI taxonomy): Eukaryota > Metazoa > Arthropoda > Arachnida > Araneae > Araneidae > Argiope > Argiope argentata. Next base: position 222,232 of record JAOUZG010053121.1, on the reverse strand, counting down.
ATGAATACAGAATTCAGTGTTTCTTTGAACAAAACATTTTATTCAGATAAAATTTCTTCTAAAATATTGATAATTACTTATGTATTTTAATAATTATACAATCTTAAAAATTCTTCATATGTACAAAATGCTCAACCTAAGCAATCTAAAGCATCAGATAGCAAAGTTAAAAATACACATACAAAAAAATTAACAATAAATAGAAAATTTCAAAACCAAATAAATAAATTAAAAGAATTCCTTACTTATTTGTTTAATGGACAAGATCTGCATAAAAATTTTGAATCCTCATAATTACAGAAATTTTTCTTAAACAAAATGAATATCATCCTTCTTAATTTCTATTTCCAACAATGGCTTAGACTTTCAAGAATATATTGCTGATAACTTAATACATTTTTGGAATTTGATTTATGTTCATGTTCTAATAAAACTCAAGTACATATTCTAGCATATTTTTCACAAAAATTCTTCTCAGAATGTTTATGTGTGTTCCAGATATTTCAGTTCTCTTTGAATTAGATGTTAAACATAAAAAAATTATCTCAAATATTTGTTCAATTTATATTTTGTACTTAAAAGAACATATGTTTTCCATTCTCCTATACTGATATTTTTTCATTGAATTGGACTCTTTTGTCATTAATTAATAAGTATCTAAACTATTGAATTATATTTAATTATTAGCAAATAATATAAATTCTATTGAATATTAATTTTTATAGAAACTTCCTTATAATAGCAAATATTACAAAGTCAGTACATTGAGTTTGCATTATAACAGGGTATATTTAGAGAATGCAACTGAAAGTAACAAAATCCTCCTTTTTTCATTATTAAGAACTAATAGTACTAGTTTTTCTGATATCAAAACGGCTTACTTACTTTACTGTAGATGGTCGACAAATAGTAAACAAAAGCAGAGGTAGTTCACAGACATCGGTTGACCATTTGTTTCTTTTCTGTGAGTGTTATGACTGTAGCTGGGTCGTCGCGCACGAACGGTATGTAAAGAACGAGTTCTCTAAGTGAACGAAACAAATCGGGTTGACATTTCCTGAGCATGTCGTTCGCTCGCGAACGGATCTGGCATATCCCTATTAACGTCAGTGTGGAAATGCTATTCCGTTTGTGAAGGAATGAGTGAACCTACTAAACTATTCCCGTTCATTCTTTGTGTGGATGTGATTATTCCCGTTCGAGAACGACTGAATGGAACTTGCTAATTTTTGAGATGGATTGTGTTAAAGAAGACTTCGTTAACTATTTCTTTTAACCACAACCTAAATCATTATTTACTCTGAATAATAAGCACGATCATAATCAAAGTGTATTTGATCTCAAATGCTCATTCAAAGCTGTATTTTCTCCTTGTTTACTACTGAAATAAAAGTAACCGAGTTTAAATTGATTAAGGATTCCTTTTCGATAATTTTCCGTTAGCCGGGCGCAAACGAAAAATCGGCAAAAATATTTGGCGGAATTCTATATTATTTGGAAATTATTCGTTTGCGCCCGGCTAGAGGAAAAGTACCAAAATAATACCCTAATAGCACCCCAATATTGTATAATATCTAGGAAATATGGAACAATATTTCCTAGATATTATACTGAATACCGTATCAACAATGTTATGCGATATCAAATTACATTAAACATGATCCAAAATTTCAAAAATTAATTTAACTTAAGATTTCAGCCCTAATATGTTAATATTTGCTTAATAGTTTGAGATTTTGTTTCAAGAAATTCACTCAGGCAATATTTCATTAAGTTGAATATTGTATAACAATGCAGAATATTTTGTAAACTACTTTTGTTTTTGTATAATATATTTTAAACGAAATATTTAACAATGTCAAAGAATATTGCTAAAATCATATTGAGAATTCTACGTAAAACAGACTTTGTCAGCATATTGTGACGGCAGTAAGTTTTTTTTAAACTTTGTATTTAAAGTTATGATACAACTTATTACATTAATTTTAATACGTTTTCAAACGACCAAGGTTTTAAAAAATATCATGTTTTATTTATAAAAGGATGTATTACTTTGCATATCGAAAATAAAATAAATTAATGCTAATATTAAAGGAACTAATTAGGTAAACTTATTTATATAATGTTAAAAAACTATGTATTTCATTTTTTGGACATGCCAAATTTTTGTCTCGTCTAACCAATATGTGTTATAGTATACAATAGTCTAATCAAATTCTGTTTCGACCTGGAATAAATACACAAAATCAATTTCGTTGCTTTAAGCGGCTGTATTAACTTCCAAAACAAGAAATTTTAAATTGCCTATTTTAATCTTTTCATAATTTGTCAAAGAATGTTGAGGGAATAATCTTCTCTATAAAAGGATAAAGACGAAAATTGTGAGGATGGATAAATCATTTAGATTGATTCATAAAATGTCGAAATACTGAAATTGAATAAAATACTGAAAATAAATAGTCCTAATATTGTTTAAATTTTATAAAAAAAATAAAATAATAGCTAAAATAAAGTAATATTTATCAACTTAATATGAAATTTGACTATCGAACAATATTATTAATATAAAATATTGTAAGATGTGATGATCATCTAATCCCAAATTTTTAGTTATAATTGCAGTTTTTATAAAGTAAATGAATTCTTATTCAAAATAAAGTTACTTCTTTGTAAAAGTCGAAATATTAACAGCAAATTTGTTTTAATTAAAAGGTATTACAAAAAAATGTCTGATTAATTTATAATTTTGTTTATTTGATAGTTAATATTTTTTCGATTCCTCAAACTAAAAGAAGCAGTGAGTTGTTTTAAAATTAAGAAGTAGCGTGAAGAAGCATGGTTATTCTACAAAATTCATGCAAATCACATTCACTTACTAATTGTTTAAAAAGATTTTTCGATAAGTTTGACGCGTGTTAAAAAATAACATCAAAAAGTGCTTAATTTGAAAACAAAAATTATTTAGTTAAAATTTAAATATAAATTACAAAAATAATTTGATTTAGAATTTCAAAACATGAACAATGAAGAGTATTAAAATAAGATTTAAACTGTAGCATTTCCCTCTCTCCCTAACAATTCTGATTAGTTATGAGTGAAAGGCATAATGTACATTATCATTTCATACCGCGCAAAAGATGTGATCTTTTCAAATTAAGATATAGCAATAAAATGAATTTCTTAAAAACTGATTTCATTCGTTTTTACATTCTCGTATACAAAGAAAAAATTTTGCCTTAATCAAAAAATTAGAATGAAAGATTTTGAAAATTTTGAGAATTCTAATTTTTTTCAAGTTTGAAACACATGTGTGGAATAATACTTTTTTCTCCGCCTGTGAGGCCGACAATTCTAGAATGCTTTGAGCTAGACGCATGAAATTTGGTACATCAAATTTGAAGATTTCTATCAAATTTTGAGCGAAATTTATTCAGAGGAAACCTGCTTATCCTGCTATTCGAAGGTAAGCAGAAGAATATGAAGAAGGAATGTGGGGAAAACGTCCATTTTCTGACTATCCTTATAATCAAATACAACCCGAGGTGAAAAGTACTGAAATTCTTTTTATTGTGGGACTAAACTGGGGTGGGGCCTCCGAGTTCGAAATCAGTAATAAAAGTTTATAAGAAGAGTGCCAGTCAGACTCACTTTCTTGCATGACACTTGGTCATTTTCTGTATTTCCACTCATACTTTAACTGTACTCATGCGTTATTCTTCTCATTAGGTGGAAAACTAACAATGGCACTTCCCAACTTATTTAATTTACAGAGTATCGGCTTGGTTTATGACTGTTTTTCTGTTGATTTTTTTTAAAGTTTTCCCTCTGAGAAGTGAGGTAAGAGAAATTCTTATAGACTTTTTAAACATCGAGCTTCAAAACATATTAAAATTAGTTCTAAAGCAAGAAGAATTGAATTCTTTTAGTTATTGAAGCTCAAAATTTGATATTAAGAACAATAGCAATGAAAAGTTCGGTCTTTCTCACAAGTACTCGACTTTTTAATTTTCACATCTTTCAAAAAATTGATCTCATACAATGCCATTACTGTTTATGTTTAATAATAAGTGAATGTTAGTGTTTACATCTTAAATGGATTTCATACAATATTGGAATCGAGTTTCTTTTCTGAGAATGGAATGATAGTTATTCATTGTTTTTATGCAGTTACTAATATTTAAGTTATTGATTTTGTAGCGTATTTAATTGGAAAGTACATTTTTGCACATGATTCATTATTTTTTTGTTTAATCTTCAAAAATACAGTTAGTAAATAATAGTTGTTTTTAATAATTAATATCGAACCTGATAAATAATGCTAAGATATTTGAAAAATATCGATAGAACTATTGTTAAGTATATTCTATTATTATTAATTATTCTATTGTTTAATTTTTTTAGAGAATTCATTTTAAGAGTTGTGAATGAACATTTTTTTAAAAATTTAAAACAGTCGAAAAGAAATTTAGATAAAATTAAAGATTCGATTTCAATTCATTTAATGTAAAAAAATTTAATGCCTGAAATGTATTTACTAAATGTCCATTTAATTGATCGAGAAATTTATGCTGACTTTCATTGATAGGTTTAAAGTTCTATGGTATCGCTTTTTAGCAAAGTCATACCAGTTTTAAAAAGAATCCAACACTCCATTTCATATCTCAACGAGAAATGAAGGCTTTGTTATTCAGCGAGAAATCAGCCTCCTCCTTAAAAAATAAAACTGCTTATTCAAGATCGCTGCTCGCATCCTGGTCACCTTTATGGCGGATGCAGATTGCCCTAGGCCCAAACTCCCAATTGTAAGGCTTGTAGCCAAGTAACATATCCGTTAGACTAAAAGTGAATAAAGTGATACTTCATTCCGAGGGTTGTAATCTTGTTTATAAAGCTTAAACAACACATTGTATTCTTTCGAGAAAAGAAATAAAGGAGAAGGGTTTATTTGAGTTTTATTGTCGAATTAATGTTTTACAAGTATTAAAAAATACACGATAACTTTCTTTACTTCAAAAATTAATAATTATGTCTCTAACTCTCCTGCTTCCACTTATTAGAGGAATTTACTTTATACATTATAAAAGTTATCTACTAATATTAATTTGGAATTTATAAAAAATTTCTTTCGAAAGAATTTCAAACTGAAATAACTTGTGAATCAATTGAGCCAATCAAATAGAGCCTTATACTTTGCTTTCCTTTTAAATTAAGATTCAATAGTTATATAAGATTATTAAAAAATTACTTTGAAAAAGGGTTTTAAATTTTTTTAAAAGAATTATCGATGTACCGTCTATTAATCTCTTAAAATTCGGAGACATTTTTTCCTTTTGTTCCCCTAGTAGCACACAAATAATATACAATTTTGAACAATATTCGCAATATCGTTTAATATTGTTTAATATCATATAATATCACACAGTTTTGTACAATATTATTCAAAAGGATGTGCTACCTGGGTCCCTAGTGGCACTCAAATATTGAACAATATTGATCAATATTCGCAATACTGTATAATATTGTGGAATATTGTTTACTATCTTATAATATCACACAATATTGTACAATGTCATGCTACAGGATGTGAGGATGTGCTACCTGGGTTAAATTTTAAAAAGTATGTAAACCATTAACGAAAATAAACTAACCAAGCAATGGTGAATTAAGTAATTAGCCTCATCGCCTTGTTTCTCTACATTCCTCACCTTATCGTGGGATAAACTTAATTAATTTTCTAGGGCTTTTTAGAAGAATATACTATTATTGCTTAGTTTGTTTTAGATTTTATTTTGAAAAATATTTTCAATCAGATATCTCTACATCTTTTCAAAAACTTTAAAAATTGTTAAAAAGTTCCAATAATTTCACGAGACGTATTAAATTTTTTTTTAATTATAGGTTTTTTTTCTATATTCCAATTTCCCAGGTAGCACATCCTGTAGCATAATATTGTACAATATTGTGCGATATTATATGATATCAAATAATATTGCACAATATGAAACAATATTGCGAATATTGATCAATATTGTTCAATATTTATGCGCTACTATAGTTACTTTTGCATCTCAGTCTTACACGAACTTTTCCACTTAGAAGCCAGCCTGTCTAATTAAATTTTTTGTAAGACAATGTTTTCATTTATCAATTAAGTGACAGTAAAAAAGATAATTTAAACAAAAAAAAGCTTAAAAATATCCATGCTTTTTTAAGCGATACGAAATTTGTTTTTGGACATTCTCTGTACTTTTATGACACTTTGGAACAGAAGTTGTTCAAATCCATTGATTAAAAAAAAGATTGAACTTTTTAATAACTACGATAATTACGAAACGATAAAACCATTTCGCAATATTTTGCAATTATTAGCTTAAAAAAATAAAATAAAAGATTTTATATCTTGAGTAAATAAAAATTATAAAAGTTCTATGCTTCATTTTCTGATTTAAAAAAAATCTATTAGCAAATTTATTTGAACTATTATTTTTAGACGATCCTGTAAAAAGACCATATTTAATACTTTTTTTTGGTATAAAAATTTAGCTATATGCAGAAAATAAATATGATACTGATAAATAATTTTTATCTAGGATTTTTTTTTTTAAAAAAATTTCATAAAAATGCAAAATCAAAAAATGAAAAAAATGTAATTAGTTACATCTTATTTTATACAAATCTTTAAGTACCCTCCCTCTATTTATCTGAGTATTTCAGCCTAATTTCTGCAAAAGAATGGAGAAAAATACTATAATGAACAAAGGAAGTCTAAAGATTACATAAATATAACTGGAATAGGAATAAGCAAATTTCTATAGTTTTGCATTTTCTTTTTGTGATTTTTACAGAACTTTATTCATATATTAATTTATTAATTTTTATTTCTTTTGTAAACATTGACGTTATTTTTATACTGATACTTGAACTAAAAAAAATACTAATTGCTAAAAAAAAAACGTTGAAAATAATACAAGGAATAATTATTCAATACAATTTTCGGAACAGAACGATCCTAAATTTATGATAATAAATATTTAAAATATAGTAAAAAAATTATTGACATCATTAAAAAAATAATAACATATTTGTAAAAAATTGTTACTATAAAAGAAAATTTGTTTAAAAAACGTTTATTTATAAGATTAATTAATTTACTAATTAGCATTTAACGATACTTTTATTATTCATAGTTTATTAATATTCTTTTTTTAATAATATTTAAATTTCATTGCTAAATGGAACTGTATGCCAAAGCGAAAGAACAAAACCGGATTACAAAAAAAATTGGATCTATTTGCCAAAGCTGATGTAAAGAAACCGCTTCATACCTAACAGATCGACGGTTCATAATACTGAACGCTCAAATGTAAGAAACGAATGGGTAACAGACGTCGGTGAGCTATCGCACGCTTTGTTTACTACTTGGCGATAACCCTTGGCAACCATCCATAGTAAAGTAAGTTCCGCCCAATTTTGTTATATAATAAATTTGTCTATATTTAATTTTTTTGAGAAATGAGCGCAATATCGTGAAGCTTTCGGTAAAAGTTACGTTTATTGTGCCCCTTGCTGCGCCAAAGATACCAAGTCGCCAATAAAAATGGTGGTCAAAGTAAACAAACACTTCTGTGGGATAGTTACGGTTACATCTCTTCGCAATATAATTATAATTTATTTTTTTACCGATAAGCATTCTTTTATTTTTCTCTGTTGAAGGCGCCGGGCAGAATTTTTAAACTTAAATAAACATCCTACGGCTTTGCTAGCCACGGGAGCGGGAAACTAGTAGCTTCGCTAGCACATTGAACATTACGACTGTGTGGATAGCATGAACTGTAAATAATAAATAATTCAGAAAGACAAAGACGCTAAAAGAATGGATTTAATAGGAAATTTTATTTATGGGAAATTTATTAAAAAGAGTTGAAGCTCATGTACAACTCAACCATTGTAGGAAGAAGTAAACAAAACATCATTAGGGTTACTACAAGAGCGTTGAGTTGTGTTGCCATATTGGCGACAAACTCGGGGGCACACTAATGACCATTTTAACCAAACTTTCTTCTCGTCATTTAAAAGTGCGCTCATTGGTCAGTACATTTCGGTGCTATATTTCAGAAGGTTTGAAAATTCCACTACTGTTTTACCATAGTTCAGAATATCGAGTTTAACGATTGGAAATCAGAAATTTTGGAAATATTAAATATCAATATTGACAAATTATTGTTAGATTTTGAGATAAAAAATATGTATTGTCTTTTCGTGTGTAAGATAAGTGTGTAAAAATCATTTTTAGTATTAAAAGATTAAAAGTATTTTCCAGCTTACTTATATTTGTTGTAAAACAACTGTTATGTAAGTTAAGTTAATGGTTTACGTCATTTCATGAAACTGCTTTCAGTTGCTTGTACAGAAAGAAGAAAAAAAGGGGGGGGATATGTTGATTTAATAAGGTACATTTAATTGTGCGTTAATTTTTGAAGGTATAGTTGAATTGGTCCATTTCTCAATACATAAATGAACTGTTCTCTAGATTCATTTGGTAAGGTTGCATATTGATAATTTGCAAGCCGTAAGTTATTAATATTAAATTAGAAATTCTTTAATTAAACTGCAAAAAAGTTATTTATATTAAATCATTACTTGTGATCATGATTAAATCATAGACTGATGCGAGAGCTGTGAAAAGGTTGCCATTTACTGTCATAATGTTTTAAGGAAATCAAAATATTTTAAATTTCATCAAAATCTAAAAGGCCCAGATGTGAATAAATAAAAAAAACATTAGAGTTCTTTAATTTAAATTACCACTTCATAGCTGCTATTTAAATTTGATTTCAAAAATAATTTGTATTATTACACCTGCATCAGATCAGCTTTATCTCATCTTTTACAATTCAATAAACATCTTTCATCATAAGAGAATGAAAAGCAGAAGATAAATGTGCATTGAAAATACAGTTTAGAAAGTGAACAGATATTTATGAAATAATTTTATTTTTATGTCTAACATTCTAATCAAAGAAAACTGACATATTTGAAACTCACATAACCACTCTGCCAAGGATTTTTTTTTTTTTTTTGAAAAAACATACTAGAACATGTACATGAATTGTGCTTCTCAAATTAGAGGAATGTATTATGTTAATAACAATATATTCTTGAAAGCCTTAGTCATTGGTGAAAATAGAAATGAAGAATGATAATATCCATCATGTCTAAGAATTTTTTTTTTTTTGTATTTTTAATGATCTCATAAAAATTCTGCTGATCTTACTTATTAAATGAACTAGTAAATAATTCTTTTAATTATTTATTTGGCTTTGAATTTCTCTATTTTATTGTAAATTTTCTTTGTATAATTTTAACTTTTCTAACTGACACTTTAGATTCCTTAGGTAGATCATTTTATACATATCAAGAATTTTTTAAGGTAGTGCAATTATTAAAATGCAAAACTAATCTTCAATATTTTAAAAGAAATTCTGGAAGAAGGCAAAGGCACTTGCCTTCTTGAAACAAATATCTTGATATGTTTGTGTAATGTTATTTTTAAAATTTATTTAGAAATATTTTTTCTGTATACTTCTCCATAACTATGTTTTAATAATTGTGTATTACTTCAGTATTGTTCAGTTTGAAAAATTATGTCATTGGGTTCTTATTAATAAGCCACACATTTGATAAATTCTATGTATTATTTTTTCCAGATCTGTTACTCAGTGATACATTACAAAAAAGTTTGGGCTTAAAATCTTTCTGTGAAAAAAGTATCCCCCACATCATTTATTGAAGTAAGTTACATTCTTTATCAACTGTAAATTATTTTAAACTCTATAAAAAATATTTTTTATGAATAAAATGATTTGTTCAAAGGAACAATGAATTCTGTATTCATAATAAAAATATTTTTGATGAATTTACATTCATTTTATATTTTATAAGTGATAAATTTATTGAATATTTAATATATACTGGTTTTTGAGTTACTGAAGAAAGTTACTTGACAAAAAGCAAATGATTAAGAATTAAAGTACTTATGAAAGTAAAAAATTTTTAACAATTACATATATTAATATCATGGAGTTTTCTTATGATGC
>JAOUZG010053121.1:175358-202135 GCA_026289955.1 Argiope argentata | reverse complement strand
ATATATATATATATATATATATATATATATATATATATATATATAAACTTTCATTTTTATTTTTTCTAGCTGGCAAACAAAAGTTTTGGAGCTCGATCGATTTCCAGATGAAATAACAGCAATGATGTCATAGTTTACACCAGCCTTTTAAAAAGGCATCTATTGGGAAGAAGCATACGTAATAATAAAATACTGATAAAAGCAGGTCAACCTTTTAAAGATGCATCTGCTGTCAAAGATGCATACATATTAATAATGCAGTAATAGTAAAATCTTGTTAAAAAAATCTTCAACCGATAATTTCCGGCGGCCATTTTGAAGTACTTCCGAATTAAAATAATACAGAATTAAGAAAATTGAAAATGTCGAATCTGTATTGCGTTACTCCAACTGCAGCAGAGAATTCACGCATTTGCGTTGCCTCATTTGGTGTTGAAAATTCAACGCCCTTTGAGTCTGTTCTGGTTTATTTTCAATGGATGCTTACTTGATTTTGTTTTGGCTAAGTATAATTTTTTGATCATTTATTTATATTAATTTTGATAATTTAATAAAAATTAAGTAAAATAACCTTTTGCTTTGTCGACCAAAGTAGAAATTGACTTTATTTTTTTTATATATATATAATTTAATTGTCGAATTGCACCAGTCAAATGTAAGCAAACATTCATAAAAATTTGAAACCGCTGCATCGCACAATTTTACGATTGCTTTTTATCGAAAGCTGAGCTAATTAATGCAGCTGAAAAACATTATTAGAAATGTTAATCTGTATTATACTGGTTTCATTGAATTCATATGTTACAAATGTATAAATAACAAAATGAATTTTTTTAAAAAAGAAAGATGCCTTCGTATTAATCGTTTAGCAAAAAAGTCAATAATCTGGGCTAACAAACTAGTAGCTAAAAGCAGCTAATCTTTATGAAAGCTTGGACATTTGATCTTACAATGTATCAACAAAACAATTCTTATTCCATGTTAAATAGCATTTTATCAATATTCTAGAATGTAAATATGATTATAATACCGATTTTAATTTAATTCCTTGTGTCCAGAGGCGGCGATAGCAGGGGGGCAATTGCTCCCCGGTAGCCTCTTGCCCCCCGTCGGCGAGATATTTAGAGTTTCGTCGGCAAAAATGTTCACCATTTCAGGGTGGTTGCAAAGAGCTGCCCATTACCGATTATGATTATTTAAAAACCTCTTTGAAATTAATATATTGTAAGCAATCGAAATATTCAAGAACTGGTTAAATTGTTTTGACTATATTTAGCAAAATATTCGATAGGGTGGTAGATCAATCATATGCCGTATTTTCATAGACAATTTTTGAAAGACCTAAAAATTGAAAATAATGGATGTCGAAGACAAATGTTAAGCAGATTTTCAGATATCTGATTCAAAAGTCGTTCATTCAACTCATAATTTGTACTACTTTTGATAATTTAACCGACAAAGGTGATAAGCTAATTTATTGACACTTTTTGGTCAATTGATTATAAACTCAATGCGACGAGTGTCGAAGTCTGCAGATTTCCGACATTTGATTAAATAGTCGTTCATTTAACTTATAATTTGCACTTATTTTGGCAATATATCCGACAAGTGAATGAGATATTGCATAACAATATTTTTTTACAAATGAACAATGAAAGGAAGGGCCAGTATCTGAATAAAAAACAAGAATCTAAACAATACTCGATTTTCTTTAATTAAATGTAAAATTAACTATTTTTAGCCGAATGAGAGATATTGTACTTGCCCCCCTGTTGGATTTGTCTTGCCTCCCCGTCGGCAAATTCCTGCCTCCGCTTTAGCTTGTGTCGTCTGCGTGGCCTAACGGATAAGGCGTCTGACTTCGAATCAGAAGATTGCAGGTTCGAGTCCTGTCGCGGACGGAAGACGTGAATATTCTTTTTTTTATCCTTTGCAAAAATACATTAAATTGAACGCATTGCCCTCGTTTAGCACTTACAGAACTAAAGCTCACATTTTTTTATATATCGCAGAAGGTATATTTTCATCAAATTCCAATTTGTTTTTCTGTCGGTATTCAAATCCTTAGAGTAAATGGCTTAACATGGAAGTAGGAGCGTCATAAATTCAGTTTCTCCTTTCAACGATTATAACTGAAACTTTTTAGCAGTCAACCGTATTTTCTAAATTACTTTTAAAATTCTTAATGAAAAGATGTCTAATCACACAATTTCAATTTTTTTTTGATTAAGTAAATTTAATTAATTTTTAATACTTTCAATAGAGTTTTAGAAGCTTTTAGTGAAAACTGAAATCGACAGGCAGCAGCTTAATCGGTAAAATGTAAGGATTTCAGTATTTTTCACGTGAAGGTGAAGAATGCGAGTTCAATTTTCGTGAAAATCAATGATTCTTTTGATAAATTTTTGTTTTAAGTATTCGTTTTATTCAAACAATTTTCGAGAGTGAGTTGGCAGTTGTGGTTTAGTAGTTAGAATGAAGGAATTTTCCTCAAAAAATAAAATTGAAGACATTTTATACTTTAGATTCAGTTCCGATTTCTCTCCTTAAAATATTTTTCATCAATTGCTGGTCACTTCTCTATCGAGATGGAAATTTGAGAAGGAGAATGTAAAATTGCAAAGAAATTGCCTTTTTATTTGACCATTCAATATTGTGATTCTATCTTATGTATATACACATTTATACTAACTGTAATCATTTAAAAAATGTAACTAAAATAAAAATTTTCTTTGTTGAACTAAAGAGGAATTGATTTAATTTTTTTTAAATATTACTTGTTTGTATGTAAATTATATAAACAAGAATTATATATAAATCGGAATATGTTAGATTCAAAAATTATCAAAAGGTTGATTGGATCTTTTGTTGAATTTTCAGGTTCCAATAACCCTTAGGCCATCTATAAGGGGAGAGAGAGAGAGACTTCAAAAATGGAGAGGGGAAGCTTCCGGTACTTTGGAGGGTTCTCGCCACCTTTTTGAGTTCGGAAATGTATTGGAATTGTCTTGTAAAGAAATCGTTAAATTTGTCTCCTTTTGAAGAGACACATGTTCGAACATTGTTACTTCTGGCCAGCTGTGAGGGGATTCTTCCCCTATTGCGCATTGTGTTTCTCCCGCTGTGATGTTACCCTTTGGACTTGAAGGGAGTCAGGTAATTGAAAACACATGCGATTGCGGCCCTTTGAATAATGGAACTATGTCAAACACCAGATAGGACTATTTCTTCCATAGACAACCCAAACTGGAATAAAGTTCCGATAATGAACAACATATGCGTTTTGCGACCCATTGAAGAAAGATAGGCTAAAACCTCCAGATGCGAATATTTGTGTATTGTGAAGGCTCTGTTAAGGGGTGGATGTTTCAAAAATCTTCCTACGGCTGACCATTGGGAGTATTTCTGAAGAATTATTGGATGATCGGCATCTCCAGCGCACCAATGCGAGCCTGAGAGGTGGTGTTGGACCGAGGTTAAAAAGGAAGGTTTTGGAAGGAAGGGGGAGGAGACAAGCAGATCCGTGGAGACAAGACCAGCTGATCTGGCTGGAGACTGGACGAGAGCTGATACGACGACGAGAGAGCTGATACGAGCTGAGCTGGAGAGTTGAAGAGATACCACGTGATCTCGAGTTTGTTGGAAAGATCTACCGGAAGTAATCCGTAGATCTCTGGAGCTAAACGCAGTAGCCGGAGACGCCAACAGTCTGTGAATTCTCGGTATTAGATGTCGAACTGTCAATTCAGTTGTAAATATTTCCCAGCATTTAACCTAGAGAACGTGTTGTTTTTTTATTATTATTGTATAAAGCTGTAAATAAATCCTTTGTATTTAAATGCTACCATTTTATTTGATCGACCAGGATCAAGTCATTACAGTCTCATCTCTACAGGTGATAGCACAGGCTCCTACGAAAAGGGTTGTGCCGTGGTGCTCCTTGGGACTCAGCCAAATCTAATATTATGTTGGTCTGGTCTTTCATATTGAGCATCAGGGCCTATAGCAGTAGCTACTGTGATATCTCTCATGTCAAATGCCTTTTTGGGGAGTTTGTGTGCCGATCTATGAATACGATAACTGAAAACTGCAATGACTTATAGGGGAATGTGTCCTTTTCACCAAATTTGCAGATTTGTATGAAATACTTGGTTAACCGCCTAGTTTTCTGTTTGTGGCAATGGAATACTCGACCCTACTAGAATTTCTTCCATTCATTTCAACATGATAAATTAAATCGGTAAGTGGACAAAACTAAATATTCAAATTTCTATCATTAGAATTATAAATCTCTCACAAAACTATGACTCATTTGGTTAAAAAAAACAGGTGCAGCGCTCTCCTCAAACCTTTTTCACATATTCTCTTTAAATAACATTGCCTTAAAATATTGATCTTTGAAGTGGATTTAGCTAAATCTATAGTGATATTCTTGGCGAGTTTTTTGGTGATTGATCATTAGCATTCGCTAATAAGCTTTAAATTTTCGGCGTCCTGACACAGAGGTAGCGCTTCTTCCTCCTGGTTGGGGCGTCCCGGGTTCAAATAACGGTCAGAGCATGGTGTTCTTCTGTGTACTATTGTGAGGATTGCGATTGTGTCTCCTCGTAAAAAGGGGTTGTGCAAGTGACTGTGATGAGCGTGTAGCTATCACATATATCCTCATGTATATATATTATATCCTTATATATAGGAGAGAACGAGTTCTGGCTTTGTTTACGTCGGTTGTGTTTTTATATGCTCTTACTATAAATGATGTTTTGTTTTGTTATATCACAATTTGACTAAATATTTTGTATGTGCGGTAACACTGGGACATCTATATTTACACCAGTAAGGTATTTTTATTGACAATTACGATTATCTAGAAGAAAAACTTCGTTTTAGACTATTGTTTTGTGTGCTACGCCATTTTGGATAGCAGCCATATTGATTCCAGGATTCACCGCACATGCGCGAAACATACTTAAATGATTGAACTGTTCAATTTTGAATGCTTTGTTTATTCATTGGACCAGGAACCTGTCACAGAAGATTCAACGTTAATATTTTTTGGTCTACTGCTTGATATTGCTGATTTGATTTTTCTTGTTGTGACGTAGTTTCGTCACGTAACAATTTCACCATTTTTAGTTATCTTGGGAAGACTTATAGGAAATTGCAAGAAAAAAAATAATAATAAAAAAAAATTTTAAAAGCTTTAAGATCTGTATATAATTGACAAAATTTATTTGCAACAATTTTAAAAATTAATTATATAAGAATTTAGATACTTATTAAAAGTTGGCAACACTTCTGACATTGTCGACAACATCAGCTACCACAAAACTGTGTTGCATAGTTTGTTTATTTCTTTCAAGTTTCAAGTAGTTGGTTTAATAGTACTCTTAATAAAATGGTGGAGGATCCCGAGGACTTCATCAAAACGGCCCTTTACAACCATCGGTATTTGCATTTTTAGAAAATATCCATAAACTGAGTAGAGACAATAAGAAACTGAGAGATTATATGGCGGATTTTGTTTCATTAATATCGAGACAGCAATCTGCTATGCAAATTGTACGTGGAAAACTTCATGAGAAGAATGAACTCATAGAAACTAAGTTGGAAACGATTAGGTTGATCAAAGATGACTCTGAGAGAAAATCATGCGCAGAAATTTTGAAAAAAAAAAAAAAAAAAGACAAATATCAAGAAACCGCAAAAGAGAAGAGGGCAGCATAGCATTGATCTAATCCAAAGAGGAAGGTAAAAGGGTTAATTTGAAGGAAAAATTACAAACTACCATTAATCCAGCTAAGTAATCCAGTACTCGTAACATAAGAAATCTAAGTAACGGTGGGATAGTTATAGAAGTGAGTAATGAAGAAGAAATTAAAAGGATAATGGATGAGATTGGAAATTATGACGTATTAAAAGATGAAATAACTATTAGGAGACCAAAATAGATTAATCCCAAAATCATTATATATAGAGTGGAAGAAAACTTGAATATAGCGGAGTCTATACAACAATTAAGAGAACAGAATGACTTTTTAGCAGAGGCTGAAATTAAACATAAATATATTATGAAAACAACTAAAAGAAATAACTGGATAATTTCTATGGATCCGACTTCCTTTAATAATGTCATTAAGAAGAAAAAAATAAATTTAGAATGGTATAGACTTTCAACCAGGGAATACCTTATAGTAAGGCAATGTTTTCACTGCTATAAATACGGATATTTGGCGGTAAAATGCCCAGAAAAAAATAAGTTCATAATTAAATGTTCAAGATATGGAGGAGAAGATCATAAGGCAGAAACCTGCCAAAATGATATTGGCTGCAATAATTGTAAATGGCATAATGAAAAATATAAAACGAAGTTTGAAATCAACCATGACGTCAGGAGCAGACAATGTGAAAGCTATATAAAGGAAATCGAATTCTTGAAAAAGAAAATTGACTATGGCCGGTCAGAATAAAACCTTTAATCCTACGAGTCCGTCTTCTTTTATTGGCGCCCAAATCAACTTAAATCATACAAAGTCTGGTGCTGCCGTTCTTAGTAATTTTATAACATCAAGAGATATACAACTTACTTGTATAACTGAACCCTATTTATTTAATGGTCCCCTGGTTGATATTACAAATGGAAACATCGGAATTTATTTGCCTGGCAAAGCAAGAACTGCTATTTTTCTGAATAGTAAGATAAATTATATACCTATACTTATTGAAAAGGACATAATTGTGATTAATGTTGCTATTAACTCGTCAGACTTGTTAATTATTTGTATGTATTGCTCCCCTTCTGAAGATCCCACTCAAAATTTACAATTTCTTGAAAAATACGTTCTTAAATATTTCAATCAAGGCATCTTAATAAATGGAGACTTTAATGCTAAAAATCCTGCTTGGGGTCAAGACAAACAGGATGAAAGAGGCAAAAATCTTTTGGAACTCATTTCTCGACTGGACCTCGAAATTGTTAATGACATGAACTCGCCTCCTACTTTTGGCTCTGTTAGAGGTACAAGTTGGATTGACCTTACTCTTACCAAAAATATTACTAGGAACCAAATAAAAGACTGGCAAGTTGAATCGGAAATTACACTGAGTGATCATAAATTAATTACATTTAGAATTGATTATAGTGGGAATTCAAGGTCTACACGTGGTAGATGGTCGTTAAACAATTTAAAATTATTTGATTTCCGAAAGGATTTAAGAATCCTTTTGGACTCCTTTTCAGAGTTTAAAACTAATAGAGAAAATTTTCATAAAGTTCTGAAGGACTTTGACGAAGGTTTACAAATGATTTGTCAATTAAATTCAAAAAATAAAACGACAAAAATACAAAAAAAAACACGCAATTTTATGGACACCTAAACTTTCTATTTTGAGAAGTAAAACTAGAGCCTTAAGGAGAAGGTATCAAAAGACTTCTGACTCACAAGAAAGAATTCAATGGAATATGAAATACAAGGAAAATTTAGCTAAATACAAATTGATAATACCCCAAGCCAAAAAGGAATGTTTTAGAAACTTCTTAAGTGATATCACTAAAAAAAAACATTATGGTAACGTTAAGAGTATCGTCAAAGACAAATGCATGATAATCAAAATAGGACATATTATCAAAGAAAATGGAGAAATTACAAAAACTTACAATGAAAGTCGGGATTATAGTTTGATGAAACATTTCCCTTTTATAGTAGATACTCAGGATGAGGCAAATATTAGCCTTGAAGATTTGAATATGGTAAAATTCACGCCAAATGAAATAGAAAACACATTATTAAGTATGAAAAAA
Source organism: Argiope argentata (assembly GCA_026289955.1). Lineage (NCBI taxonomy): Eukaryota > Metazoa > Arthropoda > Arachnida > Araneae > Araneidae > Argiope > Argiope argentata. The sequence goes on along the minus strand of JAOUZG010053121.1, from coordinate 194,337 downwards.
AAGAGTGCCCCGCGATATGATGGTTGGAGTGTGGAAATAATACAGGAATTGTTTTATACTAACAAAACATGGATGACAAAAATATATAACACATGTCTGAAACTTGGTTTCTTTCCGGAAATATGGAAGACTGCAGAACTCGTCTTAATACCTAAGGAAGGTAAAGATGTCAAAGAATATAAATCCTATAGGCCTATATGCCTCCTTCCAGTTATGGGGAAGGTATTAGATAAACTGGTTACTAAAAGACTTTCTTAATACTTGGAAAGTAATGCTATTTTGCACGAAAATCAACATGGCTTCCGCAAAAATAGAAGTACAATTGACGCACTTAAAGTTATCACGAATTATAAAGACGTAGCTAGAAACTAAAAACAAATTACTTGTATTGTTTCATTGGATATTACTAATGCATTTAACTCTATAAAATGGTATGATCTAAGAATTTTATTCAAAAAATACCAAGTCCCACTGACTTTAAACAATTTATTGAATGACTTTCTTTATGAAAGAGCTATGCTACTGACGGATGAATCTAAATGGAAATACAACCTGGGGGTTCCACAAGGTTCTAGCTTGGGACCCTTACTTTGGCTTCTTGTCATAAACGAACTACTTATTGAATTTAACGATGATGCAAACATTTTAGTGCAAGCTTATGCGGATGATATCATTATTCTCATGAAGGCTTCTGTCTTATACTTATTCACTAATAAAAGTAAACTAATCATGGATAAACTGGAAAAGTGGGCAAACAACTTCAATCTACAATTTAATAAAAATAAGTCTGTTTACACTATTATCAAATATAAAAAAGATGTAACGCATTTTCCTGGTATAAATCTGTACAATCAAAGATTATCATACTCCAAATGTATCAAATATCTTGGAGTTACTTTTGACCCAGCTCTTACATTTTTGCCACACCTTGGTATTGTTCAAAATAAAGTAATAAAAATTCAAGAGAAGTTGAGAAGAATAACTAGAGCTACCTGGGGCCTAAAACCTAAAATAATGAAACAAATTTATCTGGACGTCATTGAAGAGATTATTTCTTATGGATGTGAAATATGGTACAGAAATTTAGTCAAAGTAAATAATAAACTTATCTCTATTCAACGTCAATCCCTATTAGCTATTACCAAATGTTATTCAACAGTATCTAATGAGGCTTTACAAGTTTTGAGTGAATATCCACCGTTAAATCTAACAATACAACATATGATTGTAGTCTCAGCAACCATAAAGCAACATAAAATTTGTGAAAATGTAGACGGTAAAATTAATATCGAATTTACAAAAAACACAGCCCCGTGAAAGTATAAAAAAATCAATTGGAGATTCTTTAACGGGACGAAATCTAGTAGCTAAATATATACTGATGGTTCTAAATTAAATAACCGAGTGGGGTGTGCCTTTGTCTTTTTTTCAGGGTGGAGTTGAAAGAAATAGCAAAATATATGGATTAAATGATTTAACAACTGTATATATAGCAGAACTTCTAGCTATACTATTGGCAGTTAAATTCATAATAAGCGAAAAATTGATAAATACGACATCATCTCAGATTAAAGATCAGCCCTACAAACACTGCAAGCTCCAAACGAAGACAAAAATTTCATACAGAAAATAAAAAAGTTAATAGTTAAATCTAAACTCAATGTTAATTTGACTTGGGTAAAAGCACATATAGGGATTGAGGGTAATGAGACAGCAGATTTTTATGTAAAAGAAGTTACTAAAAAAGAGACTATTGATTATTCTTTCAGTCCAACTGCAACTCAACTGCAAACTGAAATAAATAAAAAAATAATTGAAAAGTGGCAGGTTCGTTGGGAAGCCTCCAATAAAGGTGTTTGGACTAAAAAAATTATTTAAACAGTGCATCTTAAAAGACTATATGGTGACTTTTTCATAAACCAAATAATAACTGGTCATGGGGTTTTTAAAGCTCAACAAGCTAGGTTATTTGGAAAATCTGATAAGTGCAGATGCGGCAAATCTTCTGGAACCATTCATCATATTATACAGGAATGTGATTTATGGGAAAACACCCGCTCAATATGGCAATTAGGCTGGTGAAATTTGGACATCAAATTGCTATTAAAATTCCTTCTCTTCAGGGCAAGTGCTTCTGAAATTATCAATAATCTTATGCAGTTGGAATCCGTGGATAACGATTGAAATGACTCTTTGCTTTGACTTTTGTTTTCTTATGTCTATATTGTATACGGAAACTTTATTTTGTATATATGTTATATGGTTTTGGGTTACCAAGAGCTTCCTTTGTATATAATTGTTTTATACCTTTTCTTTTTAACAGAATTTTCTTAGTTAACGTTGTTTACATTTTCATGTTCCTCTTATATCTGTTGAAATGTTTATACCTTTTTCTTTTAACAGCATTTTCTTAGTTAACGTTATTTACATTTTTATGTTCCTCTAATAACTGTTGATATGTTTGACAGTTACTATACTTGGAGACAAGGTGACAAGTTTTTTTTTCTTTTGAGAATCTAAATTCGTATCTCTGTCCGATCTGGTTCTTTGAATTGTTTTATGAAAATTAAGCTGATTAACCTGCACTTCCGTGCTCGGTGGGGGTTGCCTTGCGGCAGCTCATCGTTATATCCGAATGGCTTCGGCCGGGACGGAGTATACCTATGGCATATCCTCATATATATATACATCCTTATATGAGCGTGTTCATATGAGGATGACATGACACGCTCGCTTGCACGGCCTCTGTAAAAAGGGGCCGTGCAAGCGAGTGTGTCATGTCATCGAAGTGACCCATAACAAACTCTTTTAATGCATGAAATCTTAGTAACCTATCTTCGGGAAGGCTACATTTCCTTTATTTGACTAAATCAAGCATTTTTCATTCTTCTTTTCATGTTTTGTGTGGAAGGTAAATATGTTTCCCCAAATTCCTATGCAATTTTCATTTGTTAAATGCCACCCAACGTTTAGATTTTGAAATCAAAATGGGTCACGGTAGCCTGGTGGTAAGATCAAGGCAGGTGATCCGTAGGGTTTCAAGTTCGAGACCAGATTCCACCGAGGAACCGTCGTGCAAGAGGGTCTGTTTGCACTTTAATTTCGTTCATGTCAAACGTCCTCCCACTGGTGTGATGTGGAGAGGACGGTGCCAGATCAGGTGCGGTCCTTGTCACCTGGCCACTTTTCAAATTTACGAGGTCGTCCCACAATAGCTCTTGTGTTACTTTACAATGGGACGTTAATATAACTAAACTATAAAACCCAAACTAAATTTTTGAAATAAATATGTCGTTATTCCTATTTATTTCCGAGGTAAAGCAAGGAACTCAAGAATAATTGATATTTTTTATATTAAAAAAATATTATTAACGAAAGTTTTATTACAAGTTGATAGTCTTTCTTTGAAATGAAAATTTCCCAAAACTATATTTTCATTTAATTTATTTCTGTTCTGTTAGCTAAGTTGATGTTAAAGAGGATGCTGATTATGGTTAATGCGTGAAATATATTTGCCTAGTATGTATTTATAGCTTTAATACCTTCACAGACAATGATGAATCTTAATTGCCCGATGAATTAATTTGTATGACAAGAATATGAAAAAAAAAAGCATTTTGTAACTTCGTAATATTAACTATTTTGTATTGTCTAATTAGACAGTAGGTACTTTCCATTTAAGGGATGAGTTGTCCTCATACTTACATTGACAATTTATAAATTATTTTAGATGTCCATGAAACATGCGACATTTTTCATTGAATTATATTAGACTGACAAGCCAAAAAACTGGTATACATTTTTAATATCTTGTAGGGTCTTCACGAGCACGTATAATTGCCGCAACAAGAAAAGGCATTAACACAAATTTAGTCTTAAGTAGAGCTTGAGGTAAATGGCCCCATGAATCCTGCAGGGCTGTCTCTAAATTAGCAAGATTACGAGGGGGTGGAGATCTTCTTTGAAACTGCAAGTTGCAAGAAATCCCATATGTGCTCAATAATGTTCATGTTCATTTTGATTTAAGAGGCCAGCGGAAGTGTTTGAAGTCAGAAGAGTGTCCCTGGAGAAACTCTATATCAATTCTGGAAGCGCGAGGTGACGCATTGTCCTGATGGAATTCCCCGAGTCCGTCGAAATGCGCAATGGTCATGAATGGGTGTAGGTGACCAGACAGAAGGCGTACGTGCGAGTCACCTTTCAGATTCGTATCTACACGTATCAGGGGTTCCTAATCACTCCAACTTCTCACGCTCCACACCATCACAGAGTCGCCACCAGCTTGTACAGTCCCCTATTGACATGCAGGGTCCACGGATTCATGGGGTTGTCTCCATACCCGTACATCATCATCCGCTCGATATAATTTGAACCGAGACTCGTCATATCAAGCAACGTCTTTTTAGTCATCAACAGTCCAATGTCGGTGTTGACGGACCCAGGCGAGTCGTAAAGCTTTGTCGTGCAGGCATCAAGGACACACGAGTAGACCTTTGGTCCGAAAGCCCCTCATCGATGATGTTTCTTTGAAGGGCTCACACGCTGACTGTCGGATATCGATCTCAAACTCTATAATTGATCAATATTCTCAATTCTCAATACCCATATGATGTAGTATATAACACTCAAACTCTTTAAAAACTTATTAAAGCTTTTAATTTACTATAACTACATCTAATTACAATAACGAATATCTAAAACTACGACGCACACAAAACAAAACATTACATCCAAATTTCAAAATTCTTAGCGCTCTAAAACATGTTGCCAGATACAAGTACGATAAAGTTTCAAAAATAATCTCGTGATCCGGCAGTTTTTAACATCCTCCCACCTTGAGTTGGGAGAGTTCACAACTCAACAAGTCACAAATCGAGTCTCTTTGGTCCATGGATGATTCTTCCAGACAGAGTTTTAAAAGTTTGTGAATTGGAACCTTCAGAATCTAATACTGGTGTCTGAGATACCTCATGAGTATCTTGCTCTTGTTGTACCTCAGGCAGAACTTGCTCCAGTTGAACTTTAGCTTTGACATTCTCAGCCGCATCATAAGTTATCTCCAACGGAAAAAGTCGCTGAATAGGTCTTAACGTTTCTCCACGGGCTGTTTTAAGTCTTACGAGTCTGGTAATTCCCTCCTTTCCTGGAATGATTTCTGTCACACGTCCCAGAGGTCAGTTGATGCGCTTCTGATTGTCGTTTCTCACAAGAACAACATCACCTACAGAAATAGTCGACGTCTTTTTCAGTTTAGGCCTTTGAATCAATGAGCCTAAATACTCGGACCTGAATCTTTTCCTAAGGTTCTTTTGCAAATCAAAACGATATTTTATTCTCTAATTTAGACTTTTGTGATCTGCTGCATCACAGTCGGGTACTCCAACTTCTCTAATGTCTTGTAAGAATAATGAAGGTGACAAGGGAACGAAATCAGAATCTCTTTCAGAAATATATGTGAGAGGTCTTGAGTTTATTATCGATTCACAGTCGCAAAGAACTGTGTTCATCTCCTCATATGATAAAAAAGCATGACCTAACACCCTCTAAGCACATTTTTCATAACTTGAATCAACCTCTCCCACCAACCTCCCCACCAGCAGGCAGTAGGGGGATTAAATTTCCATTGAATGCGATTTACAGATCCGTTCTCTACGATATGGTTCCAGTCTAAAGAACTAAGTAAATTACCAGCACCAACGAAGTCTGTCCCATTGTCACAGTAGATAACTGAGCATCTACCTCTTCTTGCCACAAATCTGCGCAGAGTCAATAAAAATGTGTCAGTGGACATGTCTGATAAAAGCTCAAGATGTACAGCTCTGTACACCGCGCATGTGAAAAGACAAACCCAAGTCTTTTTCTCATCTTTCAAATACAATGGGACAGCTAAGTATACACCTACAATTTCGAATACAGCAGTGTCTCTGATTCGATCTTTGGTGATTGGGGCTGGATCTGCATCTAAATGTTTTTCAGAATGTCTCTTGTTGATAACACATTTTGAGATTATAGTTCGCACAGTTTTTCGGCCATCTAAGATCCAAAATTGTTCCCTCAATAGGTTAAGTAACATTTGAGTCCCCACATGGCCATATCTTTTGTGAAAAGAAACTATTAAAATTTTCACAACATGGTGTTGAGAAGGAAGAACTACAGGTCTTCGAAAAGAATGTCTGTCTTCGCGATATTCCATTTTTGTCTTCAATTTGATGATGCCATCCTCATCTTTGAAAAAACATAACGTTTTCAATTTCTCATTTTTCTCGTTAACAAATGCTTCACTTTGAATGAGCTTTATTACTATTTTCTCCGCTTCTTCAAAGTCCTCTGCATCCAGAATACCACATTTTCTTAACTCTTTTGGTTTTTTACAATCTTTAAAAAATCTTAGCATCCAGCCGATCATACGTACAATTTTCTCATATTGCGAAAAGTAACGATAATACCAATCAGGTCTTTCCACATTAACGTTTTCAATGGTGTGGGCACTTAAACATGCAGTCGGGGTAGACGCCAGAGTTTTCTTTCGTTCCTTCAGCACTTCATCTTCATTGACATCTGCATCTGAGAAAGGCCACTGATCGGCAGGTAAATGCAGCCAATTAGGTCCCTCCCACCATTTGGATTGCACTAGTTTCTTTGCAGAACAACCTCTACTTGGCAAATCGGCAGGATTAAATGAGCCCGGCACGTGTCTCCAATTTTCTTTTAAAGTCAAAGCTCTGATTTCAGTAACACGGTTTTGTACGAAGGTACTCCAAACCTCTTCTCTTTTTATCCAAGTTATCACTGTCGTTGAGTCAGACCACAAATAGACTTCTTCATGAGGGATCTCTTTTGTGATAGATGAAACAAGGCGTGCAGTGATTGTAGCCGCCAACAACTCTAGTCTTGCAATAGTGGTCTTCTTCTTTCCTGATGGGGAAACCCTGGCTTTAGCACTTAATAACTGAACTTTGACATAATCACTCGTCTCAACTCGAAGAAAAGCTACAGCTGCATAAGCATACATGTTCGCATCACTGAAAAAATGTAAGGAACATTTCTCGTCCGCAGCACCAGTTTTTAAAGAATCGAGGAATTTGCACCCTTTCGAGATGAAATATGTATCTCATCCACTTCAGAAACTCTTCTCTAGTATTAGAGTCCACTTCTTCCTCCCAATTCAATTTTTGCTCCCAAGTTTTTTGTAGCAGCAGCTTTGGAAACAATGCAACAGGACAAGTTGCACCAATAGGATCGAAGATACGATGAGCTGCGGAAAGAATAGTTTTCTTTGTCACACTCTCCACACAAAGCTCTTTCAGGCTGTTTATATTGATACCTAAAGTATCGAGACCTTTGTCCCACTGCAATCCTAAAACATTCATAACAGGATTTGTCATATCAGTAAAATCCGAGCTTTCCCAGCCTCTTAATTCAAAACATCTCTCAGCCATGACATTGGTTGCAACCTCAATAAAGAGTTCTAGCTCTTTCTTATTTGGAACACTTGTCACGCAATTATCCACATAAAAACTCTGCATTAATAATTTTATCATTCTCTCTGGATACTTCTTATCTTGATTGTCTAAATCATCTTGCAAGTGGTGCTGAATAACAATCCCAAGCAAGAAAGGACTGCATGATACTCCAAAAACTACACGACTATGTTTAAAGTACTTCAATTTACCATCTTCTCCAATCCACAGAAAACGCAATAAATCTTTATCAGAAGAAGGCAGACAAACCTGCAAAAATGCCTTGCGAGTATCAGCAATAACTCCAATTTTTTCCAAGTGAAAACGATATAAAATATTTGGTATCAATTCTATCAAATTAACACCAGTTTCTAAACAGTCATTGAAACTAGGGGCACCTTTCTGTCTGGCAGAAGCGTCAAATACAGGTCTGATTTTAGTTGTACTATTTTCCTTTAAAACTGGACGATGTGGTAGATAATGAGCAGGGATATCTATCTCGTCTTTAGTAACTTCTTCAATGATATTTTCTTCTAACCACTCTTTAAATACTGCTCCATAGGCTTTGAACAGTCCTTCGGTTTTAAGACTCTTTACAACTTTGTATAATCTCTTCACAGAAAGTTCAAAATTATCAGCAAGTGGAAGATGATCCTCCATCCAGGGTAAACTCACTACATATCTATTGTTCTCTAATTTAACCGTATCTAAAAAATTTCGCCTCGCTGCTTCTTGTAATTCAACGGCCGTCTTCTTTTCAGATGGGTCTGTAATACCAAGAGAGTCAAGAGTCCACAAATCTGTTATACAAGCACTTGTGAGCATTGAAGTAACTAATAAGCTTGTATTACTATTGGCACGTCCAATAACCGTCCAACCTAGCTTTGTTTCGATTGCAGTTATTCCATTTTTTTTAGTTGGAGATGCTTTCCTGTAATCAGCTTTCCTACAACATCAGCACCTCTGAGAATTTCGATTGGACATCCAAATATTCTGCCAAATGAATGTTATAGCCTTGAAGTTCTTTAAAATATGATCCTTGTTTTCTAGTGGATATTGAGTTGCAAATCACTTCTTTTCCAAGTACCTCAAAATGACAGTTGTACTCCTCTGAAACACTTGACAAATATATCATGAAAACATCATGGCGGCAGGTTGAGGTATTGGAACCACCGAATAGTGAATGTTGCAGATACTCTCTCCTTTTAGCCTTGTAATTCATTTCTTCAGCTGTTGCTTTTAGGATATACGAGCGCTGAGATCCAGAATCAATGATGGCTCGCGCTTTACGTTTAAGAGTTCCTCCTCTCACTAGAATGGTTAAAGTTTGTAAAAAAAATATTGGAAGATTGAGACAAGTTGGCCAGGGCTTCGTCGCGTTGTATCATTGACTCTCGAACTTTATCATCTGTATGGACGAAGGAAGAATTGGGTTCTGGTGACAATGTTCTACACAAAAATAAATGGTGTTTCTTCCCACATAATTGGCAGTTGAACTTGGAACGGCACGTTTTCACTCCATGGCCCTCTCTCAAACACAAGAAACAACAACGAGCTTTCTCTACAGCACTTTGCTTTTCATGCAAAGTCAGTTTAGAAGCTTTTTTACAATTCCATGAATTATGTTCCTCTGTACAAAAAATACAGAGCTTCTTCTTATTGAGATTAGACGCCAAAAGATCAGTTGCTGATGATACTCTGGTTTGAAATTTCTTCTCGTTAGGCTCTCGGCGGTTATTGGAGAAGCTTGATTTTTTAGATTGATCAAAACTCTGGATAGCTAGCAAAATTCTTTCTTCTCCTTCTACTTCATCCTGGAGAAAGTCTAAAAGCCGATCTAGATCATTACTTGGCATTTTCTTACTTGAAGAGTTATCTTCTTTCTCGGTTGTTACACTACACGTCGTCTTCTCCCTCACTCGTCTGCTTGCAGTTTGGAATCGTTGATATGCCTTTAAAGTCTCATCAGGAAGAGAAGATTTAACAAGAGGGAACAACATTGCTGCATATTTATCCTTGGTCACTCCCAAAGTCTCTAAAGCTCTTAGTTTTGTTTCTAACTGATCATACAGTTTACGTATCGGTATTTTTTGCAACTTTTGTTTTAATAGCACAATAGACAACAGATCTCTCACATAAACCTCAATGAGCAACTCTTCTCTGCCATAGAGTAACTTTAACTGTTTAACTGCTTTTTCATAATTTTCTCCACCAGGGAGGAAACTTTTAATCAACTCGTCAGCAGGTGAACCTTTCTCCATAGCTTGTGCTAAATAAGCATACTTATCATGATTATCGAGGTTGGAATCGTTGTCAATCTTTTTAAATTGTCCCCAAAAACACAACCAGTTCTTTATATTTCCATCAAAAGTGGGTAAATTGATTTTCGGGTAATGCAATAAATTGTTCAGTGTAGTACTCACCGCTCCGGAAACAGTAGAAGCCGAAGAATGTTCTTTTTTCTCATCCAAAAGATCATGTAACTTATTTTCTAAAATTCTCCACTTATCTATATAACTCTCAGAAATGTCGATTTATTATCTATGTATTCTTCAGTTCCTTCGGAAGCAAATAATAATTCTCGAAATTCGTACTCACACTCTAACATCAGTTTCGTTTTATTTTCTACAATTTTTAACTTCAAAATTTTATCATCAATAGTCAACTCATTTTCACAGTTCCAAAAATCACTATGAGCCATCGTAAAGAGTCTCCGATACTGTTTTCGAGAATTTTTCAATTTCTCCATTACAAAAATATAACAAGTTCAAAAGTTATGATTTATTCGAATCGTAGCAGATATCCTGTCGCGGACGCCAGATGTCGGATATCGATCTCAGACTCTATAATTGATAAATATTCCTAATTCTCAATACTCATGTGATGTAGTATATAACACTCAAAACTCTTCAAAAACTTATTAAAGCTTTTAATTTACTATAACTACATCTAATTACAATAACGAACATCTAAAACTACGACGCACACAAAACATAACATTACATCCAAATTTCAAAATCTTAGCGCTCTAAAACATGTTGCCAGATACAAGTACGATAAAGTTTCAAAAATAATCTCGTGATCAGGCAGTTTTTAACACTGACACTTGTTAATGGCCCAGCATTGAAATCTTTAGCAGTTTACGTAAGGGTTGCATTTTTGACAAGTTCAAAGATTCTCTCCAGTCGCTGCTTGTCCCGTTCTTGCACGATCCTTTTCCGGCCTCAACTTTGTCGAAGATTTGATGTTTTACCGGATTCTCGATGTTCACGGTACACTCGTGAAACGGTCGTACGGGAAAACCCCCATTTCATCGCTACCTCGGAGATGTATGTCTCATCTCCCGTGCGCCGACTATCATAAAACGTTCAAACTCACTTAAATTTTTATAACCTGCCCCTTGTCCCAACAGTAGCCAATCTAACATCAGTGCCAGGCACTTGTTGTCTTATATAGGTGTTGGCACCGTATTCTGATTGGTTCCATATCTCTTTATTTGCATAAGTCCACTTATATCAGGGTTTTTTCCCTTCAGTGTATCTTAAAATGATTTAAAAAGTGACCGTGTAATGCTCTATCTTGAGTGCTTTTAATAAGTTAAATGTATATGCTTAGTATATGATTATAATATTGACATCTTCCCATACAATGATGATCCTTACTTGTCAGAGAATTATAACATTTATAATCTTAAATCTGGAGTTTAGTGAAAGTATCAACTCTTTTAAAATTACTTAAAAGCGCTCCAATATCTTAAATTCCTTTATATTATTAGACTAACATGATAATGGATGTCTCAAATGAAATGTAATATCTAATTTGGAAATTCGTAAGCCAGAGAGTTTAGAATCCTACAAAAACAGATTGCGAATAATTTTAAAGCTTAATTAACTTTGAGTTTAGTTTACTTATTTTAACTTCCTGTTTTGAAGCAGATTTTAGGATAATTTGGGGAAGGACCTTGTAATTTTGAACCGCGGTCAGATGACGAGGAAAATATTTGGGATGGCCCTCGTTTCTTAGTTATCATTTTTACATTAACCAGCAACTGGTAAACCAATTGTTGGATTAGGTTCAAAATTTGATAAATGTGTTGTTTTTGTTGTTACTAATGGCACTTACTTTGGACAAGACCCCGCTGATGCGATCAGCGGATGATTTAAGTTTAAGAAATGCGTCTCTTTGTTTTTACAAGTAACGCCATCTAGGGCCAAGAACTTAGCTACTCACACGTCACAACCCTTTTTAAGGGGTGGACTTCATTCATGCAAATTCATTCATTCTTCTTAGATCGTAATTTAGACCAGGAACAGAGAACGATAGAAGCGGAGAGCGGAAGAACGATCATGCAATGTTAACGGACTTAGAAAACTTTTTCGGGAGAAATATCCACCAAGCAGCTATAATCGACAACATTTTTTTGTGATCATCTGCGCATAAGGGTATACGCAGTGCGATCTTTCTATTGCAGTGTTTATAATGTATGCAGATAGTTATACAAATGCGTGATAGTCCCTTCAAATTATGTTTATTTTATAAATTCAGATAATTATGAATTCCGTCGGTAACGATGAAGTGTTTCAAAATATCTCTTATTATTGTGATATTTGTGAAAAAAGTTTCAAAAGTAGCTCTGGTTTTTGTCTTCTAAGAAGAAACTGCAGCTTTCAAAGAAAATTCTGAATAAACCATCACGGAAAGAAATATTAGAGATTTTTAATACATGAATTTTTATTGATAAATATAAAATAGATAATAAATGTTAAGAAAGCTAATTGTTATTTTTATTTATAAATTATAATTAGTAAATAAATGATATATTTCACAAATAGTTTTAAAGAATATATATAACTCTTTTTGTAACTTCATCTCACTCAATTAGATATATTATTTTAAAACTATAATATTGTGTGAATACTTTTATTTATTATGTAATTTTTTGCTTTGCTTTGGTTTTTTTAACACTTTATATATATATATATATATATATATATATAGTTTTCATTAAATTATTCAATACAAGGATTTAAATTAGAATTTTAATTATTTGAGTAATTAATTTTATCAAATGTTTGAAAGGGGGATTATTAAAAATAAAATTTTACACTATTATAAATATAAGCTTTGTAAAATAAAGCTTTGTTTTATTTTCATTTTCTCCTATTTAACTATATATTGAATCTTACTATATATGTAAAACTTTGTTTCAAACAGTTTATGTTGTTTCGGCCTTATAAAACTCTTGATGGCTCTGTACTGTTTTGCAACATATGCTATATTAATCATGTACTCTAAAAAATTACATATATAGTCAGGGCCGGCCATTTGGGGGATGCGGCAGATGCTATGCACCCAAAGCATTGTGATTGTGGGTCCCCAACATAATTTAGAATTAAATTATTGTTCTGAATGGTAATAGCAGGATGGAATGAGCATGACATTTAACTGGAAAAAGTTGATGGGTTTGAAATATTCATTCAGAAATATATTACAGGTTTAGTGCCAGTGTGTAACATATTATAAGCATCAAGTATGATAATTTACAATGGCTAAAATAAAGGCTAAGTGCTCTTTCAGAAAATTAAATTTACTTTAGAAGTTTGTGTGCATAATGCTTAAATGTACTTTCTATACTATTAAATAAATGTGCGATAGTAATGTATTTGTTTTGTATATTTTTCAAACTTTGAAAAATTGTATGGCCCTATATATATGTTTGCACCCAGGCACCTTAATAAAACAAGCTAGCGAGGAGCCTCGTGCCAGCTTGATTGGTTTGGCGAAAGGGATAGTCTAGTATCCGCTGGATTGTGCGCGTTGTGGAGAGGTTATGAAATCAATACGACGGACCTCTTACAGAATTATTTATTTAGTTGTCCGCTTAAATGGGACCTTTACAATTTATCCGCTATGGGACATAGTTATTATAGATTTTGCTCCGCTTAATCGGGAGATTACTCCGCTTCATGGGAGATTGATCTTTACAGTTTCAAAGCTTGTAGCTTCCTCCATCGTTTTACATTTTCCAGTAGGTGGCGCTGTTCATGTGGGCGGGGCACATGACGTTGATCTTAACATACTCCCGCCTTGAAATTATACAATTTCAATTACAGATACAATTATACGATTACAAATTAAACAAATTGCCATATAAACATTCGATACAAAACAATATGCACATTATACATTACAAAAAAGAAATAAAAGATATACATATATGAAATTCAAATGTACTGTATATCCTTTGGAGATACATTAAGTTCAATTATATAAAGCAATTTAATATCATGTGTAATTTACAAATGTTCAATTATTTATGGGAAGCAAGCATATTTGGCTTATGCCTCTTTTAACAATGCCATTTGCAACCTTGACGGTTACTACTCTAACTAAACCATCTGAACCCTTAACTATTTCTTGGATTCTACCTAATTTCCATCTATATGGAGGCAAATCAGTGTCCTTAAGTATTACCATATCATTAGGTTTCACATTATCCTTTGTAAATTGCCACTTGTTTCTAAGATGAAGATTATTTAAATAATCCCGCTTCCAACCTTTCCAAATTTGTTGCAATAATTTAGTTACCCTTTTCCATCTAGACAAATAATTATCTGCCCTTTCAATTAATGATGGTTCAGCAATTGACGTTAAAGGACGACCAATTAAAAAATGGCCTGGCGTTAAGGCTGAATAATCATGAGGGTCAGAAGACATTGGAACAATGGGTCTGCTATTCAAGATTCCTTCAATTTCAGCTGTCAAAGTTAAAAATTCTTCAAAAGTTAATTTAACAGCACCTGCCGCTCTTTTTAGATGATGTTTGAAGGATTTGACTCCTGATTCCCACAAACCTCCAAAATTTGGAGATCTTGGAGGAATAAATTTCCAATTAATACTTTCTGAAATTAGATAGTTAGCTAAATTATTATCAGGGTTACTTACTAATTTTAGCAGTCTCTTCAACTCTGAATTTGCTCCTACAAAGTTCCCAGCATTGTCTGAGAAAATACAAGAACATTTGCCTCGTCGTGCAAAGAAGCGTTTTAAAGTTGCAATTAAAGCTTCAGATGTTAGATCGGTGACTAATTCTAGATGAATTGCTTTAGTAGCAAAACAAATAAAGACTGCTACATAAATCTTTTGAAAGATACCCTTGCGTTGACCTTTATATTTAATTAAAAAAGGGCCACAGAAATCTATCCCACAATTTGAGAATGGTGGACTAGGATTAACTCTCTCAGCTGGCAGGTTTCCTAACAATTGGTTACAGCTGATTGGTTTGTTTTTGAAACAAACAACACATTCATTAACTATTTTTCTGGCTAAATTCCTCCCGCCAATTGGCCAAAATTCCTGCCTGACAAGGTGCAGTAAAGTTTGGGGACCTACATGCAAATGTTTTAAATGAAATGAGCACATTATTAGTTTTGTAAGCCTGTGATTGGAAGGCAGAAGCTTAGGATGTCTTTCGTCTACAGTTAGCTTACTCTTTTGTAAACGGCCACCCACACGAAGAACATTATTTTCATCTAGAAATGGGGCCAAGTTTTTAATTTTACTCTGATTTAGATTAACATTCTTAGATAAAACTTTAACTTCATCTGCAAATTCAGACAATTGTACCTTTCTTACCAAGAAATTAGAAGCTTCCTTGATCTCCTGTATTTCCAACTTACCTTTCCTTCTTTCAGTAGGAGACTTCATATTAAACACAAATCTAAAAATATAACTAACAATACGACAAATTTTAGCATAATTATTACTCAAATTCAAAATATTAGTAACAAATTCATCAGAAATTTTACATGATAATACTGGCTCACTGGAAGTTTTAACTTCCTTAAGATATTCTTCATCATTTTTAGAGTCATTAATTTCTACAGGTAAACACATATTTGATTTTATGAAAGATGGTCCATTAAACCATAATGAATTGTTCACTAGGTTTTTAGCTGACACACCTCTGGAAATAAGATCTGCAGGATTGTCTGCTGATTTTACATGTCTCCAATCGTAATTTGGGCACAACAAATTGATTTCCCTTACTCTGTTTGCAACAAAAGTTTTTAACCTTTCTGGTGGAGTTTTTATCCAGGATATCGCAATTGTTGAATCAGTCCACATGTAGATGTGATTAATTGGCACTTGAATAGTTGATATCACCTTGGATACAAGACGAGCCAACAGCAATGTTGCAGACAATTCTAAACGGGGTATAGTCATCGCTTTGATGGGACACACACGTGACTTGCTCGACGGACCAAAATGGAGAGGTTATGAAATCAATACGACGGACCTCTTACAGAATTATTTATTTAGTTGTCCGCTTAAATGGGACCTTTACAATTTATCCGCTATGGGACATAGTTATTATAGATTTTGCTCCGCTTAATCGGGAGATTACTCCGCTTCATGGGAGATTGATCTTTACAGTTTCAAAGCTTGTAGCTTCCTCCATCGTTTTACATTTTCCAGTAGGTGGCGCTGTTCATGTGGGCGGGGCACATGACGTTGATCTTAACACGTTGTTTTGAGAATTTTCACGAGATGCGGTGCACGCGCTTATTCGGCTATATAAGGACGAGTAGCCGGAGTGAGTGAGTTAGTTCGCCCCATTTCGCTTCTCCCCACAATTAGTAAAATCGCCGAACACATTATTTTAGCCAAATTAAATGAACATCTTAATAATAATAATACTCTTATCCCAGAACAGTTTGGTTTCCGCCATGCCCTCTCTACCACCCACCAACTGCTCAGGGTAACTGAATTCATAGAAAAAGGCTTTTCAAATAAACAATACTCAGCAGCAGTTTTTCTCGATATGCAGAAAGCTTTTGACAGAGTTTGGTTTGAAGGCCTTATTTACAAATTAATAAACTACAATATACCTCCGCATCTAATCAAAATTTTAATATCTTACCTCAGCAACAGATCCTTCAGGATCAAACTGAACAATGTTTTCTCAGTTATAAAACCGATTTTAGCTGGTGTTCCTCAAGGATCCAAGCTGGGGCCAGTTCTTTTTTCTATTTTCATAAATGACATCCCGAAACAATTCAATACCATATTATGCATGTACGCAGATGATACTGCAATACTAGCGCGCAACAAAAATCCAAATTACATTACAATAGCTCTTAATAGACATATTAAATCTCTTGAGGACTGGCTCTCCAAGTGGAAAATCGTAATTAATGCCTCAAAAACTGAAGCCATTTATTTTAGTAGATATAAAGCTAAGAAATTCCGCCCCCTTCAAATTAAAAATCAAACTATCCCGTGGTCTAAGGAATGTAAATATTTAGGAGTCATTTTAGACAGTAAATTAACTTGGAAGCCCCACTTTAATTATCTAACCAACAAGTTTCGAGACCTAACTCGTAAATTATATCCCTTAATCTCTCGAGACTCCAAAATGACCAGGAAAAATAAAATACTTATTTACACTGCCTATTTGCGTCCAGTAATTACATACGCTTGCCCTGTGTGGGGTTATGCGCCTAAATCAAATTTAATTCATGTTGAAAGACTCCAAACCAGATTTCTAAGAAATATCTGCAAAATGCATTGGTACATGCTAAGTAAAAACATGTACCTTGAACTAGACTATCCTCCACTTAAAAAATTCCTTAAAAAACTTGCAATTAAATTTTTTGAAGACTTGGAAAAAATCAATAATGAAGCCAACCTTAACATCCCCAGATATACACCAAACATTAAAGTCAGAAGACCTAGAAATATTTTACTCTAATCTCACCTCATTTCCAATATTGTAATTTAACTTTTGTTTTTTTTTTAAACTTTTTCTTTTTTCCATACTTAAACTCTTATTTTTGATGATTTAAATCAGCTCTAAAGGCCCTATCACACGGCAAAATATCGTCAGTACTTTCGTCGGCAAACGACGACGAAAGTGACGCCACTTGAGGATTTGCTATCTGGTAAACCTAAAAACTTAGGTTTACTTTATGGTGTATTTATCGCTCTTTATTCGTTTCTCCTACTTAGTGAATATCAGCAGTTTTCTCATTTCATAATTCATGCGACTCTAGTCAAGACGTTGCTTGAATTTATTATTAAATCCGGGATAATTTTTTAAAGTGATCCCATTAGCTTTCAATGAATGCAATAATCCATGGTAGCAATAATAGATGTAATTTTTTTTTTAATTCAAACTATCTTGGATTTTGTAGATATGTAAATTACGAAGCCAATGCAATGAAACTCTGTTGCTTTAATAAATTGCAATTCTATTGACACATTATTGAATTTATTAGAATTGAATCACTTCTCACTCCAGCTTCGGTGACCATGTGTGCGCAGTTGATAGTCGCTTCTTCCTAACATTCCACGGCAACTTATTGACTGTTAGGTCGCTTCTCATACAGTAATTTACCGGGGATAAGCCCCTGCCGGGGCTAGGCTCCCCGTTAATCCTTCCATGTTGTTCCAGTCCACTTCGCAGACGGTTACGTATGTAGCTGAAAGCAACGTGGAAGCATTTCATCATGACTGGGGATAAGCCCCTACCGGGGCTAGGAGCCCCAATAATCCAACCACTAGTGAGTGAGTTTGCTCTGAAATAAAAAGCGTCTCGCTGGACTAAAGGATTTGTGAGCTGTGTTTGCGTTTGCTGTTAACGCTGTGTTATTGAGCTCGCTGTGATTTACTGTTTCTGTGCTATACTATAGCTGTTTTGCAAACTGTGTTTATTGTGCGTAAGACGTGCATTTACGCCGTAAGTGACTGATTATTGCTGGATTGTGTTTTCTGAAGTTTTGCTTTTTTTTTCAATTCATCTTGTATATACCTGCAAATAGCTGTAAATAAATTTGTTTGTGCTGTCCTCATACAAAGTCCATTCAATCCGAACCCGCTACGCTAGAAACGTAACAATACGTTTCTAAATTTTTTTATGAGTTGGAAATGATGAAGTAAAAATTTTTAATTTTCTAAATACGAAAAAATTCATCCTGATCTTAGCATTGACGTAAGCGAATACCAAGAGAACGATCATGAAACACAGTGAATATTACTCATTTCCTCCAGTTAAATCTGAGCATGCGCAGTAATATTCATTCCTCTACAGAAAATTTCAAAGTCCGTTAACATTGCATGATCGTTCTTTCGCTATCCGCTTCTGTTAGAGAACGACGGTTCATAACACTGAACGCTCACATGTAAGATCGCTCGCTTTGTTTACTACTTGACGATAAACCTTGGCGACCATCCACAGTAAAGTAAGTACCACCCGATTTTGTTATATAATAAATTTGCTTTTATATAATAATTTTTTGGTAAAAGTTACGTTTAGGGGGGTACTTACCTTATCGTGGATGGTCGCCAAGGGTTATCGCCAAATAGTAAACAAAGGGAGCGATGGCTCACCGCCGTCGGTTACCCATTCGTTTCTTCCTTGCAACTGTTATGATGCTTGGATCTGCTAGATGTGAAGTGGTTATTTTACATCCGCTTTAGCAAATAGATCTCTGCTAGATGTGAAGTGGTTCTTTTAC
>JAOUZG010053121.1:77362-157124 GCA_026289955.1 Argiope argentata | reverse complement strand
GTGAGAAATATATATATATATATATATATATATATATATATATATATATATATATATATATATATATATATATAGTTGACATTTTTCAGATTTGATTCACTGGACAAAAAATGTTAGCAAATAATTTTATCAAATTATAGGACATTTTCGTATGATTCGTTCTGCTTTGAAATAAATGTTTCTTTCCTCTTTAGAAAAATGGTAGGATACTCATCAAGGATGCTTCTTTTTAATGAGATTTGTTAAGGGACTTCATTTGTGTGGTATATAAATATCGAGAGGAATGCCGAGTCGGTTGTTGCACTCGTCACTGGAGTGCAATTGAAAATCACGAGGTCTCTCTCAAAACAGCCATCATGCTGGACGAATTTCAAAATAGGTCATTCATCTCGTAAAGCAAGCTCGGCAAAGGGAAATGTCTCGGGTACAGGATATCGCGTTATCTTCCTAATCGAATCACGTGACAACTTCTGCTTCGGACGCTTGTTGCAGCATTCCTTGAAATCACCTTGAATAGAATTTTCACCTTGAATAGTTTAATCTCCTTAGACTGTTTATAGATTCTGTCCTTTAGCATCAAATTATAACATCTATAGATGATAATATGTATTTTCTTTTTGAAAATCATTTTCCACTGTTCAGAATTTATTTTTCGCTCATCCACAAGATTTCAAAATTATTTAATAATACGCATCTTCATATATAAGGCTATAGGAGAATATATACTTCATCTCCATAGGCTATAAGAGAATTATGCGCATTATAATATTTCATATCAACATAATTTTTACATTACACTAGCATTCCCGTACCCGGCATTGCTCGGGTAATGGAATTAGTGGGGGATAACAGTGCTTCGTGCACTTAGTTACGAAATTCCTCTATAATAATTACTTATTGTCTATAATTTTTTCCTAATTTTGGGAGGGTCCCGGCGCCCCTGGATTCCTTATATATGTGCCCTTTTCCTTACAGATCCTTCAGGATCCTTTTAAGGTATTGATTTTCTTTTCAAACGCAGGCCATTTACATTTTATTGTTATACCTGTGTTTAAGCAAGAACTTCTTTGTATACAACATTTTTTGGAGGGTTTTTTTTTCTGTTGATAAAGTTATTAAGCTGCTAGATGAACTGACTCGGGAGAAAGCTACATAAAATTGACCGTTTGAAAAACAATCTCCTCTTAAATTGATCCCTGCTACTTTTAATTTCTGTCCTTGTGACTTATCAACGGTTATTGCAAAGCAAACTTTTACGGGAAACTGCACTCTTCTAAATTCAAAAGGATAGTCCGACGGAATTAGTGGACTGCAGGGTATTAAAACCAACACTCCTCGAGCACATCCAGTAATAATCGTAGCTTCTATTACATACTTATTTTGTCATTCGTAGTCTGGTGGCATAGCATAATTTAGGTGGAGGAAGGTTTCGTAGTTGCATTACTGGTGTCCCAACTTTCAGGTGAAGTATGCGAGGTGGAAAAACTGGAATGAATTCATAAGACGCGTAATTTTTGCAGGATTGTTTTCAAAATTGATCAGGGTGTGCCAAAGCAACGCCAAATTATACAATAAAAATGTAGTCTCATTTTTATTTATCAATGGATTTGATTTGTAATGTTGAAGAGGGAAACCCAATAAACGACAAAATAATTTTTAAATGCGCAATTTTCTATCAGATTTTTTCAATCTTTCACACGATTTTGAAAAATTTATCGAATTTTATGTAAAAAAAATTTGATTGAGTTATCTTGAAAAGTTTCGGCGTAATTCAATATTAAAGCGAAATTTTGCCTCTTCGTTAAAAAATTCGTCAAAAATTCAGTTTTAAAAATTCGATTTTTAAAATTATATTGCAGAATACTATATTGTATTGCCTTTCAGAAAACATATTTTCTGTATTTTTCCAGCTAAGCGTCTATTTTACAGGGCCGTTCAAGAAATAGACCCGCCAAAATGGACCTTTTTTAAAAAAATCGATATTTAATTTTGGCGTCGATATTTCGTAAAATAAATTATACCTCCGTGGTCTACGATAAAAAGTCCATCCGATTCCACAGCGATATTGAGTGTAAGTTGAACGGACGCGTAACGATGGCAATTTTAAAAACGCGGTTTTACTGGACGAAAAGGTACTCATGAGCGATCGCTGCTCCGGAAGGCCATGTTTCACTCGGAAAGTAACTTTACAGGTTTAAATTTAATAGAAATTAAGGGGTTTTAATTAATTTCTCCCGAACTAATTGATATTTCGAAAAATAAACTATCCTATCTTTTAAGTTGGATCAAACTGCATGTGGTGTGTAAATTTTATTAAAATCGGTTTAGTAGTTTAGGAGTCCATCGCGGACAAACAACGTGACATGTAATTTATATATATTAAGATTATTCTAGCCACATCACCCGTGTCCATCAATCGTTTCGTTTCATCAATTCGTCTTATCATTCGTTTATCACCATCATCATCAATTCGTCTTATCATTCGTTTATCACCATCATCATCAATTCGTTTTATCATTCGTTTATCACCATCATCATCACATTTCGTTTTATCATTCGTTTATCACCATCATCATCAATTCGTTTTATTTGTTTGAAAATAAAGCAAAAACATATTCTTCGTTTAACAACTTAACGATATTCTTATAATCGATATTTTCAGATTTAAAATTAATTAATAACTACACTAAATCTTAAGGACACATGACAGCTATAGTTTTGCTATATGGAACGTAAGAATCTAATTAAGACTGTCAAGCTTATTAAGTAAAATAAAATTTTATCTTATGAACTCAACCTGAAAGCAACTACAACAATAATGATGACAATTTAAGACTTAAGACATTGATCACGAAGTATATAAACTTGAAATACTGAACCTCAGGTTCTAAGAATGTTGAAACAAAATACAGAACTTGTGCAATTACATGGAAGATTTTGATTGTGGTGAAAAATAAAAATTTCAAAATACCTAATAAAAAAAGGAGAGGAGAATTTAAAAAATTAAAATCGAAATGTAATTTACGATTGCATATTTCAAGTTCTGAGTTAAGGACATTATTATTTTTTAAGTCATTATTTGTCTTAATTATTTTAAGTCGTTAATCAATTTGAAACAATTATGAGACTTCTTTATTCCTCTATTACATATATATATATATAAACTTTCGTTTTTATTTTTTCTAGCTGGCAAACAAAAGTTTTGGAGCTCAATCGATTTCCAGATGAAATAACAGCAATGATGTCATAGTTTACTCCAGCCTTTTAAAAAGGCATCTGTTGTGAAGAAGCATACGTAATAATAAAATTCTGATAAAAGCAGGTCAACCTTTTAAAGGTGCATCTGCTGTCAAAGAAGCATGCATATTAATAATGCAGTAATAGTAAAATCATGTTAAAAAAATCTTCAACCGATAATTTTCAGCGGCCATTTTGAAATACTTCCGAATTAAAATAATACAGAATAAAGAAAACTGAAAATTTCTAATCTATATTGCGTTAACCCAACTGGCGCAGAGAATTCACGCATTTGCGTTGCCTCATTTGGCGTTGAAAATTCAACGCTCTTTGAGTCTCTACTGGTTTATTTTCAATGGATGCGTTCTTGATTTCGTTTTGGCCAAGTATAATTTTTTGATCAATTATTTATATTAATTTTCATAATTTTATAAAAATTAACTAAAAAACCTTTTGCTTTGTCGAACAAAGTAGAAATTGACATTATATATATATATATATATATATATATATATTATTGTCTAATCGCACCAGTCAAACGTAAGCAAACATTCATAAAAATTTGAAACCGCTGCATTGTGCGATTTTACAATTGCTCTTTATCCAAAGCTGAGCTAATTAATGCAGCTGAAAAACATTATTAGAAATGTTAATCTGTAATTTACTGGTTTCATTGAATTCATGTGTTACAATTGTATAGATAACAAAATGAATTTTTTAAAAAAAGAAAGATGCCTTCGTATTAATCGTTTAGCAAAAAAATCAATAATCTGGGCTAACAAACTAGTAGCTAAAAGCAGCTAATCTAAGCAGCAGGAATACATGAACATTTGATCTTACAATGCACCAACAGAACAATTCTTATTTCATGTTAATTAGCATTTTATCAATATTCTAGAATGTAAATATGATTATAATACTGATTTTATTTTAAATAGTTGTGTTGTCCGCGTGGCCTAACGGATAAGGCGTCTGACTTCGAATCAGAAGATTGCAGGTTCGAGTCCTGTCGCGGACGGAAAACGTGATTGTTTTTTTTATCCTTTGCAAAAATACATTAAATTGAACACATTACTTCCGATTAGCACTTACTGAACTAAAGCTCACATTTTTTTGTATCTATCGTAGAAGGTATCTTTTCATCAAATTCCAATTTATTTTTCTGTCGATATTCAAATCCTTAGAGTAAATGGCCCCACATGGAAGTAGAAGCATCACAAATTCAGTTTCTCATTTTAACGATTATTACTGAAACTTCTTAGCAGTCAACCGCATTTTCTAAATTCTTAATGATAAAATGTCTAACCACACAGTTTCAAATATTTTTTTGATTCAATAAATTTAACTAATTTTTAACGCTTTCAATGGAGTTTAGAAGTCTAATCAAAATTGAAAAAAATGTGTTTTTGCGAACTCAAGGAGGTCTGAAACGTGGAGATTCGCCAAAATGCCAAATTCGAATTTTTCGACGGTTTCTATACTTTCTCTATAATTCGCGTACAAGAAAGTAAAAAGACCCAAAATCTGCCTAGCGTGACGCCCAAAAGCGCCATATTCTGTTAATAGTATATGAGAATATTGACAGAAGGTTTCATTTATTCTTCCACCAATAAGCATCTAAAGAGCATTTTGTCCCTGATTTATACATCAAATAGACAGGTGAGAACTAGAAGATTAGATTAGCCACTGTGCGTCAAATTTATTCACGTAAAAGTCATATGACTAACATGGCCCTCGTGCATCTTCATTATACGCTAACGCCGACATCCTGGTACAGGGGTAGCACTTCTTTCTCTTGATTCGGAAGACCTGGGTTCGAGTCCCAGTTCGTGCAGGGCTGTTCTATATGTGATATGTTTGAATGTGCCAACCACCCTGTAAAAATGGGCTGTGCAAGCGAATGTGATGCGATAATAGCTATTCTCTAAGTGATGTCTTTTTGAACTGTGTTGTTTGCTTCTGTAAGCACCGTGTGATACTTAGTGGTGTACGGAGATTTCTAAATGTGTTGTTGTTACTTATGGCATCTGTCAGGGACAAGTGCGCTGACGACCGTCCGCGATATTAAGCCAAATGAGCGTCTCTTTTTTTGAAGTAGTGCCAACTGGATACAACTTTGCCATACACTCATTACATTCGCTTGCACAGCCCCTTTTTACGTGGTGGAAGAAAATTCATACAACTCACAGACAGCACACATAAGAACAACCATGGCCTAACCGGGACGCCCAGTTCACGAGGAAGACGCGCTACCTCTGTGCCAGATCGCCGGCTTTCTAAATGTTCAATTTATGTTTTACCTGTTGTTGTTGTTGTTTCTAATGGCACTTGCCTATGGACAAGCTCGCTGCTGGACCCAGCAGCAGATTTAAGCCGAGTGAAGCGTCTCTTGTTTCAAGTAGCGCCAACTAGGGCCAAGAGTACGACTTTTGCTACACACTCATCTCATTCGCTTGCACAACCCCTTTTTACAGGGGGGCACATTCACACATCTCACAGATAGTACACAGAATAACAACCATGCCCGAACCAGGACTCGAACCAGGGACCTCCTGAACACGAGGCAGACGCGCTACCCCTGTGCCAGCAAGCCGGCATATTTTACCTTATATACCTTACTGACAGAATGCTATAAAACTATTCTTGCCGAACTCTTAAGTTATTTTCGATCTCTAATAGCCAAATGTAATTTTTGAATAGGAAAAATGCAATAACATGATTGTAATTAATAAAAGTGTGTTGAACTCAATTTTTTAAAAACATAATCGCTGTACATTGGTTTATTCATTATTCACAGGAAAGGAATAAAATTCTGGTTCAAGGCATTTTGAGGTATGCTCTCATGAATCATGAAACACATCATTTAAACTCCAATAGTTACGTTTACAGTAATAAAATTTTCTAATTGCCGAACCAACGTTTTTTATTGGAATGCATTCTCCACAACTAAAACAAATACACACAGTTCGAACGTTACCTGTTGCATGAGAGATCACATGCTAAGAAGAAAAGAGAAAATAACTGTTGTTTTCCGACCAAACATGTAAAATTCAACAGATTCCTTTCGGCAGGGAGCATGCTTTGGTTCTAGATACCATCTGCTGCACGCAAAGGGCCATCGAGGTTGAAGTATGTCGAGTAGAAAATTTGTGAAACACAATAAAATGCGTTTTTCTGTTATTTCTCTCCGTCTATTTTCTGTTTTCTCTTTTTTTCTCCCCTCCTTAGTTTGGTGGCGATTTTTGTACTGCAGGCACTGTTTAAATGATATTTTCTGTTTTTAGCTATGGAGAACATGTTCCAATAAAAAAAAAAACGTTAATGTTAAAACATTTGAAAATTTTTAAATTTAGTTACTGTAAACGTAGCTGTTGGAGCTTAATGGTTCTTTTTCGTATGATTCCTGAATGCATACCCTAAAATACCAAGAATCGGAATGTCATTCCGTTAATGTGAACGGTATATTAGATATCGTCTCACATATCGGGATAGTTCTTTTCATAATCATCCTATGTCTTTAATCACGTATTACGAAGAAAAAAAAGCAGCCAACCCTGAAAAAATTTCATTAACGCTCATTTTGAAGACGCATTTATCATCAACCCTTGTGATTCATATCTATTGTCAGATGGCGACGAAGATATCGAAGGCGAACCCTCAACGTATCACATCAGATGGAAGACATTTGATCCTCAAAGTTGTAAATAGTATATGCAAGATGACCAAAGACTTCTATCTTCTACAAAATTGGTTTCGAACCTTAAATCTTTAGACCCCCAAAATCTGTTGTTGTTACTAATGGCCGACGAGCGTTACTAAAGCCGAATGGGCGTCTCTTGTCTTTGAAGTTGCACCAACTAGGGCCAAGAATACAACTTAGCTACACGCTCACCACATTTGCTTGCACAACCCCTTTTTACAGGGGGACATATTCACCATCCTCACAATAGTACACAGAAGAACAACCATGACCGAACCGGGACTAGAAAACGGGACGCCCAGATCACGGGGAAGACTCGCTATTTATATGCCAGGAAGCCGGCTCCAAAGTCTTACCAATATATTCATTATTTAGTTTGTATTACAAAATCACAAGATGTTCGATGACGATGATGACGACGTGTCCACTTTACAACGGAAAGAGGGGGTGGGGTGGTAATAGCTTCTGAGTATCCGAGGGCAGAAATCTGACTTCTCGCTCATATGAGGATGACACACACACTCGCTTACACGATTCCTTTTTACAGGGGGCGCATTCACACACCTCACAGATAGAACACAGAAGAACCCTGTTGGCTCGAACCCGGGATGCCCAGATCACGAGGAAGATACGCTACCTCTGTGTCAGGACGGCATGATTAATAATACAATAACTGTAAACCAGGAATAATTCCCTTAATTACATGCCTGAGTAAAATTCCCCGAGAGAAGGTGCGTGCCATCATCGGAGATTGAGTCATTGACCAATTAGCATTTATTGTACTGTCATGTAATTACGAATCTAAGTAGGTGGCATCATGTCATACTAGTACTCGAAGTGACCCATGAAAGACTATTTTAATGTATTAAATATTAGTAACCTTTCTTCGCGACGGTTGCATTTCATTTATTTGATTAAATCAAACATTTTTCACTCTTTTTTTCTTGCGTTGCGTGAAAGGTCAATATGTATACCAAAATTCCTATGCAATTTTCATTCCTTAAATGCCAAACAACATCTAGATTTTGAAATTAAAATGTTGTTATTCCTGTTTATTTTCGAGGTAAAGCAAGGAGCACAAAAGTAATATTTAATATTTTTTTATTTAAAAAAAATTATTATTAAAGAAAGTTTTATTGCATATTGATAGTCTTTCTTTGAAAAGAAAATTTCCAGAAATTTATTTTTATTAATTTAATTCTGTTTCGTTAACTAAACTGACGTTAAAGAGCATGCTAATTAGCGTTAATGTGTTAAATATATTTGCATAGTATGTATTTATAGCTTTAACGCCTTCACATACCGGCGTCTTGGCATGGTCACTCCGGTTCTAGTCCCGGTTAAGGCATGGTTGTTCTTCTGTGTTCTATCTGTAAAGTGTGTGAATATGGCGTCCTGTAAAAAGGTATTGTGCGAGCGAATGTGATGAGTGAGTAGCAAAAGTCGTACTCTTGGCCCCAGTCGGTGCTACTACCAAGAGACGTTGATTAGGCTTAAATCACTGACTATCTTAGTGAGTCCGTCCATGTGCCATAAGAAACAACAGCAACACCTTTACATACAATGATGAATCTGACTCGCCCAATGAATTATTAATTTGTACGGCAAGAATCTGAAAAAGAAAAGCATTTTGTAACTTCGTAATCTTAACTATTTTGTACTGTCTAAGCTGACAATACTATGCATTTCAGGAATGTGATGTATTCATAATTACACTAAAAATCCATAGAATATTTTAGATGTTCATGAAACATGTGAAATTTTTTTATTGAATTATATTATTTTGGAATGATTCAAAAGCGTGTGATGCACTACCTTGAGTGGTTTTAATGGGTTAAATATATATGCTTAGTATGGGATTATAACATTAGCATCTTCCCATACAATAATGATTCTTACTCGTGCATTGAATGGTAGAATTTTTAGTTTGAAGTTAAATGAAAGTATTAACTCTTTCAAAATTACTTAAAAGCGCTTCAATATCTCAAATGCCCTTATATTATTATAGAGACTAAAATGATAATGGATTTCTCAAATGAAATGTAATGTATCATCTAATTTGTAAATTCCTAAGCCATAGAGTTAAGAATTTTGAAGATTAAGTAACATTAAGTTTAATTATATTAATTTTCTGATTTGAAGCAACACTTATTTTAAGACGGACCTCATACTTTTGAACCACGGTCAGATGATGAGGACGATATCTGAGTTGGCATCGTTTCTTAGTTATCATTTTTACATTGACCAGCAGCAGGTCAATCAATTGTTAGATTAGGCTCAAAATTTGATAAATGTCTAGACTGTAGATGTTAATTCCATTAAGAATGTCATATATCTAGCTCTTTTCGTTTTGTAGTTATTGTGTTTAATTATATTCGAAGAATCGAACCGACAGACTTACTCTGAGTAGAATTTGCTCAAAATACGATGGTAATCTACAAATTTAGTATAAAGGTCGTATATTAAATTTGTCTGTGTAGCTCAGAGCATTTTTGAGTTATCTTTGTCATAGACTAGCAGAAAGATGGTCATTTATCAAAAATGTGTTTTCGAATTTAGGGAGATCTAAAACGTAGAGATTCATCAAAAACTCGAGTTAGAATTTTTTGACGATCATAATACTTTCACTGAAGTACGTATACAAGAAAGTAAAATGATTGAAATTCAAGTATTTGAAACAGTTAACTGTTTTTTTTTCTTCGGAAAATGTGTATTCAAATTGTATCTCAAAAATTTAGCTATGATGAGTATACTCGTTAAACACAGAATATGTGCATATGAAATTCTAAGGAAATGACTTTTATTATTTTTTATTTTACAATAGCACATTTCTTTATTCATTTAAATTAACAATTATTAACAAAACACATAAAAAAATTAGATTGCGATACATAGATTGCATAAAAAAAACATTGCGATACATCGAAAAAATAATTCATATTGTATGCAGAGTATTTTTGTAATTATTATTAATAATCTTTGATTTCAGTTTGGCAACAAAATATTTTAAACATCTTGAAATTTACGAATATGTTTAAGTGTTTACTAAAATTGTTATTCAAACTGAGAATTTTCACTACTTGTTACTCCTTAAAAATAAACTCGTCATAAAGCCAAATGTACTTTTTTCGCGAATAGTATTCTCGTCAAAAACAGTTAATTTTTAAATAACAACAGCATAAAACAAATTGACTATCTCCTAAGCACATATATATCACTAAATAATATGATGCCTAAAACAATTTTTTTTTTCCACAAAAAATTTCATCAAATTTTTATAAATATAAATTAAAATTGTTATAACTTAAGTAAGTTAATTGTTGATATAAATGAAATAAGTTATAACTTTAGAGAGAAGGTAACGACGTTTCATTAAAAAAATGAGACTCAATTGTTTTAATAATAGCTGTATAAAAAATGGAATTTTTCCAAAACATCCTTTAATAATTCAATTAATAGAATTACTCTTTTAACAAAATATATTTTTCATTATATTTTTATAAATATGAATTAAATAAATTATCTCTTTGGAAGAAAGTAGCAGAATTTCATAACAAAAATAAAACTCTACTGTTTTTTAAACCATCTGTATTTAAAAAAAATTGATTATTAACTAATTGAGTAAATAAAATGTTGCTTATAAATTAATTTTTTCCATCAAGAATAATTCTATCATATTTTAAGGAATACAAGTTAAATAAATAAATTTTTTGTAAGAAGATATAAATATTTTATTAAAAAAATGAAATTTGTTAGTTATAATAATCGCTGCATAAAAAATGCTTTCCCCAAATATCTTTCAATAGTTAACTAACTAAAATGATGCTTATTACAAAAAAAATTTCCATCAAAAAATTAAGCCATATTTTTATAAATATAAGTTAAATAAAGGAATTCTGTAAGAAGGTAGCAGAATTTGATAAAGAAATGAAACACAATTTTTTTTATAATATTTGTATAAAAGAATTGGATCTTCAATAATTCACTAAATAAAATGATGCTTAAAATAAAATAATTTTTTTCCTCAAAAAAAATTCTACCATATTTTTATAAATATAAGTTAAATAGAGGAATTCTGTAAGAAGGTAGCAGCATTTCATAAAGAAATGAAACTTACTTGTTTTAATAATCACTGCATACAAAAATGGAGTTTTTTTCCAGATATTTTTCAATAATTCACTAAATAAAATAATGCTTACTACAAAATTATTTTTTTCCTTAAAAGAATTCCATCAAATTTTTATAAATATAAATTAAATGGAGGAATTTTGTAAGAAGGTAGCAGCATTTGATAAAGAAATAAAACACAATTTTTAATAACATCTATATAAAAAGAAGTGAATCTTCAATAATCCACTGAACAAAATGATGCTTACAACAAAATAATCTTTTTCCATAAAAAAATTGCCATCATAATTTTGCAAATATATGTTAAATAAAGGAATTCTGTAAGAAGGTAGCAGCATTTCGTAAAGAAATGGAACTCAATTGTTTTAATAATATCAGTATAAAAGAAATGGATCATCAATAATTCGCTAACTAAAATGATGCTTACAACAATATAATATTTTTTTTCATAAAAAAGTTCCATTATATTTTTGCAAATATTTTAACAAACGGGAAGCGAATACGCACCTACGTCAATGTATCAATGAAATCTTAACTGTTTCTTATTTTCATCGCAACAGAGGTCCCACGGCGAGTACCAGTCGACTCAATTTAGATAAAACCGTGAGATTTCCGCTTTGCAAGAAATGAAACGAGATTGAGTGATATCACAGTCGATAAGAGCGTGTTATTTCGCGGCTATCACGTCCACGATAAAAAGTAGGTGGATAAGTGCTCGAAGATTGTTTTCTGCAGCATCGGGAGGGTGAGCTATCGAATACATCAAGCCTCGTCCAGACTTCTGTGCCGGTAAGAATTCGCATAGAATTCCTTTTTAATGTGTACCTAAACATTGATATATTGTTCCATTATGGTATTTTGTAAAATTATATATATATTTACATATTTTAAAGTAAAATTTCGATCTTTATGTTATAATATGAATAATATCTATATTTAAATATCTTGCTTGTATTTGTTATTTATATATCTTTTATTGTTTTGATATACGTAGCCCCATTACAGTTAATCTAAAAGATTGCTCACTGAAATTGAACTTTAAGAACTGTGATTGTTTCTTTAACGATTAGAGAATTTGATCTTTTTAGTTAATTTTGGTGTGAATTTTAACCCTTTACACACGGAAAAGAAATTAGATGCATATTTATTCATCTACGATGAGAAGTTGTTTGTTGCTCCGAAAAAAACCTTAATTTCCCCGAAAAATTAATCAACATCTTTTTCCTACTTTATCTTTAACGATTATAAGTTTTCAAAAATAAAGTGTTAAAATGAGCATTGTCTTGAATGGTATCTGAAAGGAGATAACCGGCATAACATGATAAAGATTTTATTGGAATAATATCTGAAAATTGCGTCAAGAAACGTTCATTAAACACTGTTCACTTCAGGCCGTTGGAAGTTCGTCTAATTTGGCATGAAATTACTTTTTGGGTAATCGATAATCATTAAAAAGTGATTTCAAAATTTTAATTAGGGATTTCATTAAAAACTAATTTTAACGTTTTTCCTCAGTACCATCATAGCATATTGTTACACAATCTAATTTTGTATCGCATTAAAATTCAAAATATTAACTCATCAGAGATGCCATTTTCATTTCCAAGCAATTTTTACCTAATTATTAATAACTTCTTTAGTATTTTTAACGTATATTACAAGAATAATTTTCATTGTTTTAATCACTACATTCATATATACTCGTACTACGGTGATGCATTTTGAACAAACATTTTTTGCATGCATTATAGCTGCTATTTAAGTAGGAGTAAATTTTAGCAATTTAATAATGATAGATTAATCAAATCGCATTAGGAATAATGAATAGCGCGAATTATATTAAGAGATTTCAAACTTGAGACTGAAATATTAGACTCCAAGTGCATCTATTTGTACCGAATTAACCTTTAAACACATATATAGGCGACATAGAGTCTAAAACATCAATGTAAAGACACTACATGTTCACTCAAAAGGGGTCTATACTGTCGAATATTCAATAAACTTTTAATTGAATCAGTACAACAGCAGATTTCCAAAACAGGTTGGTTTGAAGTTTTATGGCAAAAGAACCAATAGGAAGTTTATACTGCTCCAAACAAGTTTATCTCCAATTCAAAGTTCACTAAAAACTGCTTCTATAAAAGTTACACAAAAATAACCATCGATAAAACGATGGAAAAAAGGTGAAAATTTATAACGAAGCCATAATAGTGAGTTCAAATTAAAGAATAAAACCCCATAGACTTTAAAAATATAAAAAGGTTCACATGTGGATCTCTTCCAATCAACGATGGCGAAGTCACTGCTGTTGTTTTGTAGTAAAATAGGCGCTGAGTATTAAAATGTGAGCATCCTATAAGGACATGATAAAATGTTGTTCCACAGTCAAAATGTGGACATATTTGCAATCGGACATTTAATAAAAGATGCCTATGTGTGAATCTAGTGTCATCAATTATCAGAAAAGTTAAAATTGATGAATTGGTCACAATATTCAAATTGAGTTAAAAATTCGATGATGTTAGCATGTTTGAAGTTTGTTTAGAGTTTCCGAATCCCACAGAATTTGTCAGTTAATATAGACAGTTTTTTACCTGTTTCTTCAAATCGCATTCAGGTATGTGTATTTCTAAGAAACAAGTTACGGACTTTGCATTTTTATCAGCAAGGAAGGAAAAAGGATATGCTTAATATATATCCGCATTTTTTAACACGTTTCTCTACTCGTGAATCGCCCGTGGTTCATACATATTGATTATACATCTTCTTCTCTACTACAATCAAGCGAGCAAATCTTAATCGGAGCATCTTATTAGATAGTGGTCCGAATCTCAAGCAATAACCATGGAAACGAATATGTCAAATTTTTTCGATCAGTTATGGTATACAGTGGCAACACTGACGACATATATTTGAGACACGATGACCACGTGAGGATTCCGAATTATATGAAGGGTCCCTCCAATTGGTGCTGAATAAATCGATGGAGCATCAGGCATCCTTTTCCCCACATAGTGTAGAAATTTCGAAAAGAGGTGGTGCCAATTCAGATGACGTCCTCGTCACCTGATAATGAATCAGAATTGGGAAATATCCCAAATGGGCCTGTTCAACTTCAATAAAGAGAAAAATAATGCAATTGTGCTAAACTGATAAAAATGTTCAAATTTCAAAAATATTCAAGAAAATTTAAAGCGTATATACTTTTATAAAGATATATATTTTTATAGTTTTAAAACTGTCCTGCATAAAACTTGTAAATGTTGCGGCATTTTTATTGCTTTTTAACTTATCGTTAGAATAAAAGATGCAATACATAACGAAAGTAAATTATCTAACTTAATCTCTGTGATAATGATTTGTCGTGAGACATAATAAATGGTAACATACGGCTCTTCAAAAAAAGTGTTCACAAAATCCTTATCACGCAAGATTTATTCTAATAAATTTCAGTACATAAGTTCCGAATCAAGAGGTAATTTTTTTTAATTCTTAAAAAACCTATGTCACCCCATAGATGCATCAAAAATAGAAAGTGTCCTTTTATTTGTGAATTATAACCCTGTTCTCAATATTTAAATAGCAAATTTATATGCATTTTGGTACAGAATTAGCAGTTTGATTTGCTTATTTATGCATGCAATGTATGAAACAAAATATTTGTGGCGTTACTCTAATAACTTTGGAGTCAATTATAAATCGGTGGAAACTCGATCTGTATATGGTAACTCTACATATATCATAGGACTGGTGGTAAGGTTCGGCTCTTGAGTCGTAGGGTTTCAGGCTCTAGACCCAATTCCACCAAAGATTCGTCGTGTAAGGGGGTCTGTTGTACGTTAAATCCATCAGGGCCAAATGTCCTCCCTCTGGTGTGGTGTGGAGAAGGGGTGCCAGCTCAGGCATCATCCTCGTTATCTGACAGAGTTTCGAAATTACGAGTTCCGTCCCTAAACAGCCCTAGTGTTGTTTTGCAACGGGGTGTTAATATAACTAAACTACATATATCATGAAATCTAAGTTTTCATTCTAAGTGACATTCTAATTCTAAGTGACATTCGCGAAAATTTTTAATTAGTAGCTGGTTACCATTCGATTAAAAATTTCAAATATATTACATAACTCAAAATTATTGAATTAATTAAGAAATTAATAGTTCTGGAAAGCATATGCATAAATCATGTAAAAATATATAGCATCAAATCGCTGCAATTTACAAAAAAAATTTATTATAAAGTTTTGTAAAAAAATGATTTATTTCAATAACAATGTAGTTATATCTTTATTTCAAAATAAAATATATGAAAATATGAAAATGTAATTTTAAAATGAACTTAACTCACACCAGTGGTAATGGTCACAAAATGTTCTCACATATAGGAAAAGAGAAAATTGTTCGACCCCCCCCTGTCCTGTCTCACATATTAAATTGTGGACTACCTGCAATGTCATGAGTGTGAAGAGTGTTCAGATTTTTTCCCACATGAGAGCTGTCTTTAGTTGTGTAGGAAAGATAACTGATATTTATTCGTCAATAATATGTCATACAAAATATCGATCTTTAATATGAATTTTGCTTTTTCACTGAATCTAATATGTGGTTTTAGGCGATTGATTGTTGGTATCAGTTAATAAAGAAGCACCTGAAAATTGCATACGTAATTTGAATCTTTTATTAAGATCGATTAAAACCAAAATTTGACATAAAATTACGATTGCTGATAGGGTGTCACAAAAAAATATTTCATTCATTTAAGTCAATGGGTTTTTGAGTTATTGCCTTTATATATGTGCGTGTAAGTATAGACAATCCATTTTGGACCATTTTGATTCAAAATTTGATAATGATCTACATTTCAGATACTAAAATGACTAAATCAAATTTTATTTATACACCTCTTTACATTTTGTAGTTATCGTGTTTATTTGTATCCTAGCAGTCTGCCAGGTAGATTTTCTCTGAATGGGTTTCTTTTTTCAAAATTTGTTTAAAATGAAATTTTAGCAAATTTGATGCTAAAAACGAATACCAAATTTTATTCTCCTTGCTCAAACTTTTGTGAACTATCGTGTTTTCCGAGAGACAGGAAGAATAACAGCAAAAAAGAAAATACCGCCACCTCAGAGAAGTTTGAAAATTCGCCAAATTCTCGAGTTAACATTTGTTGACGATAAACAATACTTTTTCAATTCCCAATATTCCCATCATCCCCATTCCATTATGAATAATTATTTTATTAACGGTTGAAAATTTGAACAAGATATATATATATATATATATATATATCTTGTTCAAATTTTCAACCGTTAATAAAATACTCCTTATTCATCCACTCAAAATCAAATACATCTTTTAAACCCTTTACTTACTGAAAGTAATTAATAAGTAACATTTAAATCTGGATTTTATTTTCGTAATATGACTATTTTCAACGATGGGATTCCAAAAAACTTTAGAATGTAACCCAAATAGCAAGAAGTCAATATAAGCTAAAAGTAGGAATGAAAAATATGTAATTAATAATTAAATTAAGATATTTCTGTTAATTAAATTTTTTATCTTGGTTTTTCTGGGAATATTGTGTAAGGAAAAGTAAGTACTGGTGCAAAAATGTTGTTATAGATAAAGTGTTAAACTTGTAGTGGATGACACTTGATGTTAATACAGTTTTTTCAAATATTTATTAATTTTTAACCCCTTGACATACGAATTTAACTTTCTAAATAGATGATATATCCTATTTTAATCATTTATTGTTAATTTGATTTTTTAATAATATATGGAGTATTTGGGATATTAAAGCGTTTCGAATTGATTTTTGCGTATCAATTCTGTGGCTTAGTTGCCGACTTGAAACTGAAAATTCAGTAATTCGTTACGCGTGTCAGACAGGTCATTGTATGCGAAGGGGTTAATATTTTAAATAGAGTTTTAACAGATTCTAATGAAAATTGATATCAATAGGCAGTAACTCAGTCGGTGAATGCGAGGATTTCGTTATTTTTCACGTGAAGGTGAAGAATGCCCGTTTAATTCTTTCGAAAATCAATAATTTTTTGATAAATTTTTTCTTTAAGTATACGTTTTAATTATGAAATAATAATCTTTGGCGCTATTTGATTAGTTTTCCTGAATCTATAGAGTCATCCTTGGCGATTAATCTCTGACGTACGGTTAATAATATCGAATTTGGAAATTAAATATGTCTTTCTGGACTAATTGAAACAAAACTTTGGCGCAAAACTACAATTGTGGTCACAAAATAGCATACCAAATTTGATATATTGCGTTTTTGAGTTGTCACTTTTCCATGTATCTAAAAGTAAAGATCGACAGATGATTAACGTCTGTTTTAGTCAAGGTTAACGCGATATCGCATCATCATCGATCCACGATTCTGCGGGATCTTTTGTTTGTAGGTGTGCACGTCTTTTCATTAAGGCTAACATCGTTCGTTTCGTTCTGCGTTTATTTTATCCAAATAAAATAAACACACACACAGGCTACAAGTAGGCACATTTCATAAGAATCGCTAACCAAAAGTGGCTTAATAATGAAATCGATATTCCAACTTTCATTGGCAAATATTTAACCTATATAAAATACGCTACGGCATCCTGACATAGGGGGAGCGCGTCTTCCCAGTGATCTGGGTGTCCTGGTTCGGGCATGGTTGTCCTGTGTTTTATCTGTAAGATGTGTGAATGTGCGTCTCTGTAAGAAGAGGCTGTGCAAGCGAACGTGATGAGTGAGTAGTAAAAGTAGTACTCTTAGCCCTAGTTTGCACTACTACAAACAAGAAACGTCGATTAGGCTTAAATCTTTG
This sequence comes from Argiope argentata, assembly GCA_026289955.1. Classification (NCBI taxonomy): domain Eukaryota; kingdom Metazoa; phylum Arthropoda; class Arachnida; order Araneae; family Araneidae; genus Argiope; species Argiope argentata. Next base: position 139,229 of record JAOUZG010053121.1, on the reverse strand, counting down.
ACTACCTCAACGTACTTGTCCATGACAAGTTCCATAAGGAACAACAACATATATAATACGCACAATATTCGGAGAAGGGCCACGTTCAGTGCCATTACTTAGGTGGCGCGGACTACAGTAAAAAAAAGGATTGGCAATTGTTTTCATACTCATTGGTTAAAGTTCTGCATTTGCTTGTCTTTCTCTTTTTATTTTCTAATATAATATAGAGAAAATATTGTAATCGTCAAAAAACTGGAGATTTTAAATAATACCCACTTATGAGACGCCCCTCCCCATGTGTCTGAAAACACTTTTTAGAAAATATCTGTCTATCCGTCTGTGACAAAATTTACTCAGAAATGCATTTGAACAACACTGTTGGAACATATAATCTTTGCGCCAAATTTGTAGATTTCTATTAATTTTAAGCGAATTAATTCAGAGACAGTCTATCTGACCGGTAATAACGAATGCTATATAGATGAAATTCAATAAATATATTTAACATCTTCACTGCAGTCATCAGTTATATTTGGAATCAAATTCAATAAGGGGTCGACCATCTGGTGGATGTTCTTTAAGAAACATGCATTAATTTATTTAAAGTATGAAACTGTTGATTCACGAGTATTGAAAACAGACATTCTTGCTTTTACCTTTCTTCAATACGAAATAAAAAAAGTAGAAAAAATGTAATCATAAAAAAAGCAACTCACAATTATGACTGTCTTCCATGTCTGAAACCTTCCCACTAACACAATATTATCTTTACTTATAATAAAGCACAATGTGTGTGTGTCTGTTGGCGATGTACAGGCCAGACCGTTCGACCTACAGCTACCAAATTTGGTACATGTATACCTTGGGTGCCGGGAATGTGCACCTCGGAACCCTTTTTTTGAATTTCTAATTAAAATTTTAATTAATTAAAAAATAAACCAAATTTTAACGGTTTTTCGCTATAACTTCCGAAAATATTACAGCACAAAATTGATTTTTGCATCAAGTTAAAGCGCAAAAAATTAGCTTTTCAATGATACTAATGTTTTGACCTACGAATTAAAACTATATTTTTAATGAATTTTTAAACATTTAATTTAATCGTTTTTTTCTTCAACAATTTATTTCGCAAAAAAAAAAAAAAATAATAATAATAATAACAAAATTTTATCTTCGCGAGGATCTCAAAAAAAATCAGCTTTTAATAAAATGTTGCCATCACATTTTCAGAAGTTCTGATTTAAAAAAAAAGCTAATTACTACCAAAATTAAAACAGAAAAATACAATTTTCATCACGTGATTATATGAAATGAATTAAATAGGAAATGTGATATTTTTTAAACAATAAATGCAAGTGGAAATCGTTTGCAATATCAAATTTAATAATTCAATTAACGAATTAAAATAAAAAAATACAAAATAAAAATATATTACAAAACTGCGACAGTTAAAACTGAAAAAGAATTTTTAGAAAAGCACGAAACGATATTCTTCTGAGAGCGAGATTAATTATTTAAAAGCAAGAAATCTTAAGCGAACGAGAAACGAAGAACAAAAAGCAATGTGAAGAAGATATTTTGTGCAAATCAAAGAATTCACCTTCGTGGTTGTAATTTTTCTCCGCATTTTAATGAATCATGCGAAATAAAAACGCATCTTCTTTCAAACAAGCATACGTAATAATTAACAATGCAAAATTTGTAAAAGCATATAAAACTATTTTTACCCGCATATTTCAGAGACATCAAAACTTTCTACCAAAACAATATCGTGTTCTCTCACGAGAAAAAATAAATCAAATATCATTCCAGATTAAACATATAAAAATGTCATTTCCGGCACGTGTCTGTATAAAATGAAATAAATATGAAACATGATAATTTTGGAAAATAAATGGATGGAAACGTTTTCTATGATATTTTACTATACATATATTACTAATCCAATTAATCAATTTTATTTAAGGCAAATATCGCTTAACATCTACAAGACATCTTCTTAATCGGAGCCCAACATCTAATTTCTTAATTTTTTGGGGAGAGATTATTTATATCTCTAGCAATTGGTCCAAGTGAAATATATAATTATAGATTTAGGGAAAAAATGCTGATGAATTAAATTTTTACATACATCATCTGCTCTGTGAATCATATTTAACAAAATATTTTTGGAACAATAAGTCCTTAAATAATAATAAATTCTCGAGACAAAAGTCCTTAAATAAAATCCAATCAACTAAATCAATCATCAAAGCTGATCGATCTATGAAAATTTCAATATAACTATTACGGTAAAAATTGGCGATTTTAGATCACTTTATCAAGATCTCAAAGAAGCCAATCAAGGTTACTCTAGAATAATTGGTCTAGATTACGATAATGATGATTGTTCTAAACTTTCAATATTCAGAACTGAATAAATCAGCCAGATTTGAAGAAGATAGAAATGCTTATTTATTTATTTAGAAGTTGAAATATTAAGAATATTTTACAAATATGAATCTATAAGACCAAAGGAATTTAAACCATAATTTTTTGAAATATATTTATAAACCTAAAAAAAATATTATTCAGAACATTTATATACAACTAAAAATAAAATTAAAAACTGAAGGTTTCGATTAACCTTGAAATTTTTGCTGAATAATTCCTTGATATCTTATAAATTATAAAAAAGAATTAGAATGTTTCAATTTCTGTATTGAACATAAATATTCAATGTCGGACTATTCTGCTTTCAGTTCTTAGTTTTATTTAAAGACATGCTTAGTATTAATTGAAGTTTCATTAATACTAAGCGTTGTATTAATTGAGGTTTCATCATTTTCAATTTAATTTAAAAGTGAATTTTACGTGCACTGATAGAAAATCAGAGAGAGATGCGGACTTCAAAGATAGGACTGTTTAAGGCCTTCATAATAGTATAAGTGAGTTATATGACTATCGAAATTTGAAGCTTAAAATATTTTGCTGAAAAATTTATTATGAGACCAAGTTATATATAAAAATGATTTAACCCTTTAGTCGGCATTAATATTGGCGAACCGACTGGTCGCCAAAGGCGGCTAGTAATAATAATATTTAAAGAATAACAATTTTGAAATGTTGTCTAAAAACATATCAACACGACAACCGAGCAAAGAAACGAAATGAACTGAAGAAATTAGGAGAGTAGTTTCCGTATCAAATTTTTAGGTTTGCAAGAAAACAGACGAAACATGAACGGAATTGATGATAAATGAAACATATCAACTTTCTTGTAGATCTGGCCGCTACAGCATAACAAAGTGGAACACTAAATAAATACAATTCTCCATGAAATTCTACAATCAAAATTATTAATTGGATCAAAATAAGGCTATTATCTTAATCTTACTAAAAAGATGTGTTCTTCTAACGGCAGAATATCTATAGACATGATTACTTGTGTAAATGTGAAAGCTATAATTCAGGAAAAAAATGAGTTTTATTATATGAGTTTTTGCACAAAATTTATACATCAAAATCAAATTTAGAACTTGGAAAAGATAAAATATTGCATCGCGATTCGGGTTCATGTAGACTGAAAGTCAATAAAACTATCTCTCGAAAATCACAAGATATTTATTGGTAGAAATCTCTAGATTTTTACCTCACTAGGCGGGAAAATCTAAAATTTCGCCAAGGTTTGGGAAGATTCTAAGTTATCTCGCGTAATAATGGTCCTAGAGCTTAGTTGATGAAATTTTCCAGAACTAAATATTTTTCGCTAAATCTCGTAAAATCACCAAGACTCTCGCCAAAAGGTCGCCAAAGCGCAAAATCACTGGAAATGATTTTTTTTTGACGTAAAATACACCTAAATTGAGTGATTCCGCCCCAGAATCTAAGTATTTCCGATCTCTCTGAAATATTTCAAGACGAATGCAAATATTTACAGAAATGTTTACAAAGTTTGTAATAATATTGTTACAAACCAGAATTCGATTCTTTTCATCAAATGACGAAATTAAACAGGCCTTTTTTATGAAAATAGAAGGTGGACCACTGGTTATTTTAAATATTTATTATAGCTCTGGTATTAATAGCAAATTTGTATTTCAAATAGAAGCTTAATTCTGAAAAATAATAAATAACATTCAGAATAATCAATGCAAGTTTAAATATTCTTCATTTTAGTTGATTAACTGTATCTGTATCTCATTGCAATATGTCGAATTTCTCTTACCAATACAAATAAATTAAAGATTTTAACTTTTATTTTCTCTGTTTTTATAAATGGATTCATGAGTAAAAATAAACTGTTGTTTTTTAAAGTTAGCAAACTATTTTGTTTTATAGCATTGAATTTCGTATATCTATATTGGATGAAATGAAAGCTGATATATGTTTAAATCTTAGATGGCTTAAATTTTAAAATTTAATTAACATATTACTAATTGGTATGTTACATCTTCACTTCTTCCTTTATGTACTTTAATGACACTTTTCCTGTTTATCTTTGATATGTTAATTTAAAAAAAATAAGTATTAAAGTCATTTGTTTCATGTTTACTGAATGAAAAATTCCAAGAAAATGAAAAGCAATTTTATTTTAATTTTTTTAAATAAAATTAATTATTCTTATATTTCTAAGATTTTTAATTTTACTATTCAAACATTTGTTTTCAATCAGAACTTATTATTGGTTTCAACCTTAAAACACGATATCATTGAAAATCGGATGTAATGATTTGAAATGGGAAGAAATAAAATTTGAAATTTCCAAAGACGAGTCTTAGTCTACACAATATATACTTAATACCACACCACCATTTCTAGAGTTTAGACGGTCCCTTTCCTGTTTGGTATAGCTGTTGGTGAACTTTATAACAAGTAATATACACATATAAAAATTTAAGCCAATAGCTACTTAAGTCAACAAAGAAAATTTTCATTTTAGTTACTTTTATTCAATTTTTTTTAATACAATTAATATAAATTACTAATCCAAAAATTATACCCGACCAAAATAAAATAAAGTTCGTATCCGTTGAAAATAAATCGGAGCAGACTCGGAATACATTCAATCGGCGTTGAATTTTCAACGCCAATTGAGACAAAGTAAATACGTGAATTTTCTACACCAGTTGGGGTAACGCAATGCAGATTAGAAATTTTTAATCTTCTTTATTCTGTATTATTTTAATACGAAAGTACTTCAAAATGAATCCAAAAAATTGATTAATTAACAATATTTAGTTTTAAAGGCGTCAAACTTTTTTAAAAAATAAATAAACAGAATCGTTTGAAATAATCGGCCGAAAACATGTTAAGTCAAGCCTCTTCACGTGGGGAAAAAAACTGAGTTCGTTACTTATTTAGCTGAGGGAAAATGATCATTTTTGGCGAGAAAGTTAGTTTTTAATTAATTAATAAAAATAATGAATTAATGTTTGAAAAAACTGTATTAACATCAAATGTCATCCACTACAAGTTTTAAAAAAATATTTGAACTTGAGTGGATGAATAGAAAGTATTTTAATAACGACTGAAAATTTGAACAAGATACGTAGGGAGAGTGTGAGCTAATAGTAGGAATTGAAATAAAGCAATTTTCTCATCTTTTCACCTTTTGGGGAGATTTTTTTTTTTGCGTTAAAGAATATGAACATTTATTATCCAATAAAATACTTCATCTCCAGTTATTTAAGTAAATTTAAGCGCTTAGTTTTCTCTATATGATAAAAAAAAAATCTGAGTTGCTTAAGCTATAAGTATTTGAATAATTTTTACTCTTTCAAACTATTTACTACTTTAACTTGCAAATTTAAATAGCAAAAATTTTATAATCTGATGCCTTCATCTTTCAGAACAAAAAAATGAATATATTAGTTATATTATAGTATATCTTAATCCGTCCCGCTAGTATTTAACCCCTCTAAGTGTAGATCTATCATAACAGAAGCAAAATAAAAGTACCCGAATACTAAAATTATTTATAAACAAATTTTGAGTGTTTTGTTGAAATATATATAAGCTGTTCATAATCATATATAAGCTGTTTATCGCATAATCTTGATGGCATGCTGTCAACTACGGCCAGTGATAGTGTAAACTCGCTGTAGAAGGTACATTTTCTCCAAAATAACTGGCCATCAAATGAAATATAATGTGTATGTCCATAAGTAATCCCAATTCTTCCTTCCATATTATTCAAAAATCATTTGCAGTTAATGAGATAGCTAGAAATACACCAAATCTATTGTGTGTGAATAGAATGGAGATGTATTTGCATATTTTTCCTAATGACTTTTCTCTCTTGCAGCTGAAATCTGAATTTTCTGTGTTGTTCAACTGAAGTTATTGTGTAAGCTGCAATAAATCTTTTTCCTTTGAAGTTAAGATCAATTAAAGAATCTGAATAATCCGATACTTAGGTAATCGGATGTGCTGCAATTTGTAAACTATATCAAGAAAAGGAGTTCTTGATTTCTGACCGACCTCAAAAAATTTAGACAATTTTAAGATTTAGTTGAATAAACTCTTATATTTTTATCCAAACATTTTAGAAGGCAAATTGTTTTAGAGATGTCTCTATTAGAAAAAGTAAATGCTCTTTTACTCAAATACGGCGCCAAGCCAGTTCAGCAAATTGAAAGTGAACCAAAAGGTGAAGATGTGATAAAATTTTCTAAGTTCTTAGCCGACGATGAGGATCAGAGAATATTTCTGAAAGAAGCATTGCAGATTTTTGAAAGTCATTACGATTCAAATCATGTCGAGGTGGCCGTTATTTCATCCCAGTTAGGATTCGCCGAGGTAAACGTGGGCAACTACAATGAAGGGAAAAACTACCTTCTGAATGCCATTAGGATATACCGAGAGCAAGAAGGCAGTTTTGTCAACTTGAAGCTTGCCGAAGCTTTGACAAGGTTGGGAGTGGTGTATATCTTCCTCGACGATCACAACAAAGCAAACGAAGTCCTTGACAAAGCCTTGCCAATTGCTCAAGAACACTGGAACTCGGAAGACATCCATGCAGCCGAGACTTTATTCAGTTTGGGAGTGGCATTTGGCGATTTAGGTAATCATCAGCAACAAAAACAACTGCTAGAACAAGCTTTACCCGTCATCGAAGGTCACTATGGCTCAGATAATATAGAATTTGCGATGAAATTGGCGAATTTGGCGGCTGCTTATGTTTTTCTAGATAATCATCGCAAGGCAAAAGAACTACTTCAAAGGGCACAGCCTATCGTAGAACAGCAGTTTGATAAGAATGGCCCAGACATTGCAGAAGCGCTGGCCAATTTCGGAGTGGTTTATGGTGCGTTAGGGCAGCACGAAAAAGAAATCGAACTATTAGAAAGAGCTTTGTCATACTTCGAGAACAGTTTCGGAGAAGAGCACGTCAAGGTGTCTGTCACCTTGACCAACCTGGCATTTTCGTATGGAGCGAAGGGAGATTACCTGAAAGAAAGAGACATACTTGAGAGAGTTTTGTGTTTGAATGAGACAATCTACGGGCCCGAACATTCTGAGGTGGGTAAAAGTTTGGTGAACTTGGGTGTGGTCTGTGGCACACTTGAAGATCATCATCGGAAAAAGGATTTGCTAGAGAAGGCTTTGAAAATCTTGGAAAAGAACCTCGGTCGAGAGAATTTAGAATCTGCGGAGACTACTGTTTGCCTGGCGGCTGCATACAGAGACTTAGACGATCGTTACACAGAAGTGAAACTCCTGGAAAAAGCGATAGCTTTGTTCCAAAAGTTTTACAGTTCTGATCACATACAAGTAGTCGAAACCAAAGTGAAGCTAGGTTTAGCTTACGGTGCTTTGGATGATACAAAGAAACAAAATGAACTGCTGCGATCGTGTCTTCCGCTCATTCAAGAGCATTATGGACCCAAACACGCTTTAGTTGAAATCATTCAGCAGGCCTTGGAATCGACGACAGATGCAACCGACGGTGCGAGTAATAACAGAAGGTTTTATCACAAGTTGTGCTGTACCATATCTTGATGTTTTTAAATCTAATCTAAATCATTACAGCTTTTTATTTAAAGATCTGGTTAATAAACTTTCAAAAGCTTGTATAGACTTAAAACCAGTGAAATGTATAATTTTATTTACTGAAATTTTGACTGTTGTTTATATAGAACTTTTTTGTCAAAGAGTATTTCATATAATTCAAAGTAAATTTTAGATTTTTGTGATTTGAATGTTTTTAAGCAGCGTTTTTCGGGTGAGAAATTTGTGAATAATGAAATTACTTTTTTTTAGTATTTTTTCGTTCCTTTAAAATTTATTTTTAAGTGATGTAAATAAATGAAAAATTGCTTAAATGCTGTTACAAGCTTGGAGCTTTGGCTTTGCTCACATAAATATCATTCAGTATTGATTTACACATAATTTTGTCACCATAAACCATGGTTGTGGTACAAATGAGAGTACGAAATTTGTATTGGTTTAACAAATGAGAAACTGTACCTGCTAGGCATCATTTTCGTCATTATCCATTGCAATACGATACCAAATGAGCTAGGCATACAATTAATAAAAAAGATGCTTTTCTCAAATGAAGAAAGAGGTAAGAGCTTTAGCAGTCAAATAGTTCATTAACAACACTGACTAAATTGAAATGAATAAATTTTAGTACATATTAAATAATATGATATACTCAAAATTACTCGAAATGAAAATGTTTTTACGGCTAGTATCTAAAATGTAAAATAATGCATTCAGAATGTTAAAGTACACAAAATTTTCTTCTCGTCACTATAATTCATTCTCTCTCTTCTTTCCTTCTCTTTCGCTTTCTCTAATTGTCTCCACTTTCTCTTTCTCTACTTCACTCTCTAATTCTCTCCTTTCCTTCTCACTCGCTTTCTCTAATTCTCTTTCACTCTCTGCCCTTCACAAATTCTCTTTCAATCTCTACCTCCTTTTCTCCTTTCCTCTCACTAAAGAATTTTAAATTAAAATATGGATTTCTATTAACCTAAAATATTTTTAAAAACCACTCAAAATCTAATGCTTTTAAAATTTTTTGTACATTTTAAATATAAAAATTAAGCATGAAAAGTGATAATTCAAAATTTATTATTCAAAACACCTGCAGCATTTTAAATCAATAAAAAGAGCATAAAATATTTATTAAAAAATTCTATGAAAAGGGGCAAATTTTAAGTAATAAAAAATATTTATTTTATTGATTAAAATAAGAACTCGAACTAAAGCCTTTATTTTACTTCAAGTTATTCTCAGAAATATCAAAAAGAAATTCTTTTCAGAAATTTGGATTTCTAAAGCTTACAAACTATTTATGTATTTAGAAATTTTTTTGTCTGCATATCTTTGCTACGGAGGCATTAGAAGTTCCTTCATATCATGGTTTTCATTGTCATGAACTAATGTGTCATTTTCTAAGTAAAGTTCCTTTTTTTAATTGGGATTTTAGTTCAAATTCTGATTTAATCAATCTCAGAAAATGATTCTAAATATCATATTCGGTTTTTTGGTATTAGTTATTTACCCGCATACCAACGATTACTCGCCAAACTATAAAATCTTTTTCGAGCTGAAATCATTAGATTTTGCATTCTTTTAAAGATTTTGACCATCATCATCCTGATTATATTAGATAAAGTAAACTTACATTTTCATGTAATCATAAAAAGCAGTTTTTTTGTGTGTGGTGAGACATCTTTTCACTAAGAATTAAAAAGTAACTCGAAAAATACAGTTGAACTGCTAAGAAGTTTGGACAATAGACGAAAAAAATGAATTTATAACGTTTCTACTTCCATGCTGGGCCAGTAATCTTAAAAATTTGAATGCCGATAGAAAAATAAATTAAGATTTGATGAAAAGATACCTTCTATGATTATATATATATATATATATATATATATAATATAAAATAAAAATGGATGGCGAAATGCGTTGCTAAGCGCAAAACTAGAGAACGGCTCGACCGATTCGGCTAATTTTTGCTTAATATTTTCGTTAAGACACGAGGATGGTTCTTATGGAGAGAAAAAAAAATGAAAAAACTGCGATGAAAATAGTTAAAACGACACTTTCCTTACTTTCCCGCCAAAAATCTTCATTTCCTTCCCCCTACACCAACTGAGTAAGATAACAGGAAGTAATAAATTAGGATTTGCTTAGAAAGGAATACGCGAAGTCAGTTGGTTTTCATATATAGATAACGGGATGTTTAAAAAAGAAAGAAAATAGTTGCTTTTATTATTAGTGTGTATTTAATCTATGCCTGCGCAAAATAAAGTCTGGGCAGGGAAGAAAAAAAAAAGAATAACAAAGGGAAAAAGGGTTCGTAGAAAGAAAAGTAGTGAAGAAAAAAAGGATAGTTGGAAAAAAAAGAGTGTGTCACCATTATGTCCTCTGTGCGCCATTTTCCAAGCTGTTTTTAAACTTTTGCATCTCTTGAAAACCAAATGTGTCTTTATTTGTTTAGTGTGTTTACATTTATGAAAATTTGAATCTCATTATTCTATAAAAACGTAGAATTTTAAACCTTTCTCTCTACCTCCACCATTTAAGTAAAATATCAATTCCAGGACAATCATTGCAGGGATAGAATGAGAAAGATGAGTAATACAATGAACAGAACATCTGAAGAAAATAATACTAAATAATACTATAAATGAATTATATGATTACCAAAATTTTTTTTGTTTAAAAAATATTTTGGTGAAAAACCTGTTATGTCACAGCTACATAAAATATTATATGAAAATTTTGGCGAGCATTAATACTGGCGAACCGACTGGTCGCCAAAGGCGGCTAGTAATATATATATATATATAATATAACGTCAGTTTTAATGGTATATATGTATTACCACGCCGACCATTTTCGCCAAATCAAAACACGGTCGCCAATAGATCGTTTACGCGCCAAAACTCTTGCCACGTATTCAAAAGCATTGCAAGCAATTTTGGTCATCAAAATAAAATTTGGCGCCTTGTTGGCGGATCGATGGAAAATATTTATATACCATTTTACTTTAGTAAATGCTAATCGGAGGTAATGTGTTCAATTTAATGTATTTTTGCAAAGGATAAAAAACAATCACGCTTTCCGTTCGCAACAGGACTCGAACCTGCAATCTTCTGAATCGAAGTCAGACGCCTTATCCGTTAGGCCACGCGGACGACGTATTGCAACGATTTAAAATAAGAAATATAATCATACTCGCATCCTAGAATATTAGCACCAAAATGCTATTTAACATGGAATAAAAATAATTTTGTCGATGCATTGCAAGATCAAATGTATTCATAAAGCTTAAATTATCAGTTGAAGAATTGTTTTACCTGCTTTGACCAGTATTGCTTTATGATTACGTTTGCTTCTTTGACAGCAGATACTTTTCTAAAAGGCTGCCGAAGAACTATGACATCATAGCTGTTATTTCATCTCAAAATTAGTCGAGTTCCAAAACTTTGTTTGCCAGTTTGAAAAATTGAAAATGAAAGTGTATTTTATATATATATATATATATATATATATATATATATATATATATATATATATATAATAGATGGAAAGAAACCGATAGGAAGAAGCCCCGTGGTTGTTTCAAACCAGTTTAAACTGGTGAATGATTTAAATTAATTAAGATAAGTAATGACTTAAAAATAAGAATGTTCTCACATGATAAATTGAAATTTGCGATCGTAGATTTCATTTTGTATCTTTTTATTTTTATTTCGGCTATGATAGCTAGCTCATAAATATATTCCCTGTTTTTTTCTAATCGGGATGATACAATGATTCTAAGCGAACACAATAGTTGCAGTGGCGTAGAGGGAGAAATGGCAGGGGCATACAATGCTAAATTATTAATACGCAATTTTTTGATTAATTTAATTTCGTCCTTTTCAACGAATTTACGAAAACAATGCACTCAACTTATTCAGATTAAATTATCTTTTTAATTTTGGAAAACTATCAATTCAATAGTGGAAATTTCTTATCTTTTGTAAATTTTATATTGATTGCTTGCAATTCTAAAGAAATATGTCACTGTAGAATTTTAAGAAACCGAGAATAGTCTTCCCGTAATGTTCCCGCATATTCTCCGATAAATTTTGTATTCATGTAAAATTATATAGCTTGAGTTGCGCCTCAAATCACTTGCATGACATTGATAAACAATAGTTAGGAAATATCGAATTTTGACTGAATCTATTGGAAGGAAATGTATGTTGGCTGATTTTTTTTGTCACCAAAATTGACTCGATATTACACTTGAATCATAAGTTCACATAAGGGTAGGGATAGCTTTGTTGGTAGGACGTAGGATTCGCATTCCTTGGACTGTGAGTTCGAACTCGTCAGCCGAAGATTCTCCGTGTGTGTGATGGTTGGCGCAAGTAATATTTCGAGGTCATTAACTCCTCCATTCTAAAGTAATACAGTTGGGGGTACTTGGTCAGAGGTGATCGTTCTCTGTTCCAGATTTAAATTACGATCTGAGGAGGAAGGAATGAAGCTCGCCTCGTAAAAAGGGTTTGCGACGTGTGTGAGCTAGAAGTCAGACTTTTGCTCTCAGACACTCGGGGGTCTGTACCCTCCAAAGCCACTGCACCCCTCCTTCCGTCGTAAAGAGGAATACGAGAACAGCAACAACAACATAAGATCGCACATTGAATTTTTTTAAATTCAAATCCTTGCGTTTTTAAATTATTACGTTTGCATTCATAAGAACTAACATTAAAAAAATTAAGTCAATTCCGTCTTAGATCAAGGTAGAAAAATGTTATTTTAGTTACTTTTTATTAAATAATTTCAAATAATATATTTATTTATCGAATATCATATGAACTAGCATTCTTCACTTTTAAGTGAAAAATACTAAAATCTTCGCATTTTACCGATTGAGCAACTGTTTGTTGATTTCAAATTTCATTACAAACTGCTAAAACTCTATTTAAAGTATAAAAAATTAATGAAATTTAATTAATGAAGTAGTATTGACAAAAAAAAGACTGTATTAACATCCAGTGTCATCCACTACAAGTTTAAAAAGCAATTTTATTAACGATTGAAAATTTGAACAAAATAAATATATAGGGAGAGTGTGAACTAATAGTAGGAATTGAAAAAAATGTAGACTATCAGACGGGAACCATTCCAGAGATTTATTTCAAAATATGATAGGAATATATGTTTTAGATGTTAAACCTGTGCATGAAATTTTATCAACCTAATTCTTTGCATTTTGTAGTTGCCGAGTTTATAGCCAGAGAAATCAACTTCCTGTGAATGGGTTTCGTTCAAGTAATTCATATGGCAAATTTCATCCATCTACCTCAAAACATATTTGTATTATCGCGTTCACTGAATAGATAAATAGATATTGAATCATATTGAGAGAGAGAATAGATATGGATATTGAGAGAGAGAAAAACAGACTAAAATGAAATCGACTACGCATATTTAGTGTATCATGTCAGAATATCCTTTCTTGCATGGCCAAGCACCATGTGCTCGTGCAAGTTAAATTATATTTTTGTTCATTTTAATGGTTTCATAGAATGAGTCACTTTAGTATTGAAAACGATTCAAAGTACTTTGTCTTGCATTGATTGTTTAAAAAAAATATCGCATTTCCTATTTATTTCCTTTCATATAATCACGTGCTCAAAATGACATTTTTCTAGGTCTTATTTGAGTAGTCATTAATTTTTTTAAAATCTGAACTTTTGTAAATGCAATGGCAAAGCATTATTAAAAGCTGATTTTTTAAGATGCTCGTGCAGAAAATAAAATTTCTGTTTTTCGCCTGAAGATTAAAATGTTTATTTTTCGCCAACGGATTTTTGTTGAAGCCACAAAACCTCATTCCCAAAACAATGTTATGTTCTGAAATGATAAAAATTGTCCTTTATATATTCGAGCTACTAAAACTAAATTTTTTTGAAATTGATTCTCAATTAATGTTTTACTATTTCAAATTGTCAAAATTTGTAACTTTAGAGCTCTTTTTTAGAGATTAAATTAAAATCAGCAAAAATATATCTGGCTATAGAAGTTGGGGAAAGAGGAAACGGAACCCTGCGATTTCTATGTTTAAAGACCCTTAACCCTGTGGATATGGATGTTCCAAAAGTTCTTGGGATGCGTCATGCGGATAAAACATTGAAGTCTTTATGTCGCCTTTAAATGTGAAATAAGAGACTGAAGAAAATGCCACTCTTTAGTTACTATTTACAATTGTTTCATTACTGATGTTGACCGGTGGTGGAAAAAATCTTTATGCCTCGGGCACTTCATGTCCAAGCTACGCCATTGAAATTATTAGGATTTCCTTAAATGGGAAAGGAAATTCGAGAACTAATAAATAACTTAAAAGTATATAGCATGCTCTTCAATCTAATCACATAAAATGTTTTGCACGGTTGTTGTGGTATTTTTACGATATTCAGAATGTTGAAATTCAGAAAAACATCGAAATGTCGGAAAATATAGAATATTAATATCATAACATTTTTTAAATATGAAGATTCTTTTCACATGATAATGTTTTTAAGCTGCCATACCGTCTGTAAATTACATGATAAAACTATTTCAAAATAGGGCAGACAGAATTACCAAAGTTAGATCGTTGTTGCATTTTGGGTACGTCATACCAGACTCTCCGACCCACCACGGATTTAAACCAATAAGGCTAAATGACCGGACCGCCTCAACAGCAATACTGGCGGGAAACGTGCTTGAGTCCGACCACGGTATAACCCTTCCCGTAAGAACGTCCAATCATCGATGGGAGATCACTCCCCTTCCATGTTAGTGTTCCCACCAGGTTGGCGAGATCCAACCACCATGCCGGAAGCATCTCATCCTCAATTACGTGGTGCCTCCAGAAGGGTTTACTTCTTTGGTAATAGGCGCTCACTGGAAAAGTTTTTCAAATTTATAATTAGAATTTTAATTCATAAAAAAATAATTGGCATTTCTGGCAGTTTTTTTCTCAATAACCTCGGAACATTTTGTTGCGCAAAGGCCCTTCTCGCATCAATAAATTCAGAAAAACTATTTTTTCTCAGCGACCTCAGTTCTATTTATAGTGTTTTCTTGTCATTTTAGTAACAAAGTATTTTTGAGTTTGTGGTTATATTATAACACTTCATTTGCAACGAGATTAAACGTACGCTAAGATTTGTATACATGCACACAGTGTTTACGTGTACTCTCTTTCACGCATGCGCCTTAGTTATAATTAAAGGTAAATTTTGAAAGTAAAATAAAGGGGAATAAATTATTTCATATCATGGATGATCAGATACTGAAGTTCGATCAAGTTTTCGGATATTAAGATTCGATCTCTTTCTCTCTCTCTCACACACACACACGGGGGAGGAAGGCTGGTGTTAAGGCCTCGGCTTCTGAGACGTAGGTTTCAGATCGAGACCCGATTCCATCGAAGAAACATCGTTTAAGGGGAGTCTGCTTCACGTTAAATCCGTTATGGCCGGAACTAAGTTTCATTAATCTAAATTAATTTTTTAAAAATTGTGTCTGCCAAAATAGATACCAATCAGCGGTGTAATACTGGACAATTGTGGTGCAAAATTTGGTACACTACAGATGCTAATGCATGTAATATATATATATATTCTCTTCGCGTTCACTTGTAGTCAGGCAACAGAATTTCCAAGAGTGAATTTCGTTCAAATCTGAAAATAAATTTACAAATTTGGTTGTAAAGGCCTGTTCCAAATACCTAGCTCAATACATTTTTTAGTTATTGGACTTGTAAACAAGAGTTTTTAGTCACAAAAAGGTCTGATATTTAAAAATTCATCAAAAACTCGTGTTCCAATTACATGACTTTTACAATTCATACACGAGGAAGTATAAAAAGTTGAACCGAGAAGTTATAATAATGATTATCAATTAATAATCAAACTATTTTATTCTCTAAATAATATTTGCATTGATAAAATTCCGTTGTAATAAAGTAAGATATCAACAAACCAGTTTCTTTTTGTATGGGAAATTTATTTCATACAATACGAAATTATTCTTTTTTACTTTCCCACATACATAGTATAGAGAAAGTATTCTAATCGTCCAAAACTGGAGTTCAAATTTGTGATGGATCTCCAAATTTTAGACCTCTATGAGTTCGAAAAACATTTTTGAAAAATGCCAGATTTTCTGAACAAAAATAACTCAAACAATTTGAGCTAGACGATTGAAATTTGGTATATCATATTTATACTAAATCCTTTCAGAGGAATTATGTCTGTTCGAATATAGTTTAACTACAAAAAGAACAGAAATAGATAAGATTCGATACATAGAATTGAAATCTACAGTCTAGACATCCATCAAATTTTGAGCCAAATACAACAGATTGATCATATGTCAGTCTGTATAGTAGAAAGGTGACTTTGAGTTATCACGTTTACATAACGGTCTAAATATGTTAAGATTTGGTGACTACACAAGTAATTTTATATCAATATGCGAATTTTATTATCTGAATATGTTTGAAAAGTTCAGTTGCTAAAAAATAATGAAATAGAATCTTATCAAAAACTTACAAAATACAAGTGTTTCTCCTCATCTATATTAATACAAAAATGAATGTATGTGTGTGTGTGTGTTACCAAATATATAGAGGTTAAAAATGTGCTTGGAGCAATTTTTTAAAAATAAATTTTAAGTGAAATTAGACTGAATTTCAATGTTTCTCCACCATAATTTTCAAAAATAATACTGCACAGGAATGAATTTTACAATATTTTTAAATATTATTAAAAAGTCTTTTCAATACAAATTTAGCAATTATGAGAATTTACTGAATTTCGACAATTTTTTTTCCTAATTTCCAACAATTTATTATATTGTTACTCAGAAATTCAAACTCTTACTTCATCAAATATTTATGTGGTTTTTGATATCTGTTTCTGAGGGGCTTAACTGTATGATGCTGTTCCTCGATGGGTTCTCCACCACTTTGACAAATATTGATTGAAATACTTGCATAAGAAAATGTGCTTCACTGCTGAATACAACCTCCCAATCTTGTACAGTCCAGGATTGATATTTCCTGGCCCCATCCAAACGTTTTTTCTTCACTGCAGGTGTTAATAACCATTTTTTGGATAACCCTTCCTTTCAAATCTACCAGCTTCAATAAGCCTTCTTCGAACTGCCAATGAATCCATGCTCACAACTGTAGCTAATAATTCTGCCTGAAGATCTCTACTTGTTTTATAAGGATGTATTATACTATTTCATATAAGTAATTTATCTGTTTGAGGTATGGTCTTGAGTTTGTATCCACATATACTCTTTCATTTTAGAGATACTGTCTCAAAATTCATTTGCTGATGAATAATACTAGAAATCCCGGATTTTCCCAACTCCAACAGCCCTCACAATCATAGAAGTATGCTGACTGAGGGTAACAATTCTAGTCCTTTTCCGTGGACTAGAATTGTTACCCTCAGTCCCTAGAATTGTTACCCAGATATCCATTTTTTAAAAAATACATGCCAGGAGGAAATTCACACAAGTGATTACCTTTTACAGCAACAGAAGTGCAACTAAAGGGAAAATTTTTCAACATGTCATGATCACGTGGTCAACCAGATTTAGATTAGTCAAGGACAGTAGCGTGTAGCACGAAAATGCTGTTGAAACCTGGTTTGAGGCAGAAAAACTCCAAGGAACAATTTTCTTTAAAAAATGTTTGCTCCAATTAATTTACACAGAATTGTAATGTCAAGCAGTATGACAAAATTATTTGGCTTGCAGTTATGTCTAAGAGATTTATATGAAAATATATTCTGGGCAAGCTGGACAGTTGCTTAAAGCAACTAGTTAATATTCAAGATAAATAATTAAAATCATTAGCACCAATTTATAAACATTGATTGCTAGCAATTGTAATAACTATATAATTGTATGTGAAAGTTATTTAGTAATTTTTAAAAAAAGACTTCTGACCTTTCCAATTCTATTAGGTAAGGGGAGAGACATTTTTAGAAAATGAATTTTGTCATGAATATGTCTGAAAATTATAAAGAAAAACACAAAAAGTTGATTTGATTTTTGAATTTTAATATCAGCAAGCTAAAAATGATCAAATACGTCCATTTCAGTACTAGAAAAAATGACTCAAGCATATGGAAATGAAAATTATTTTATCACAAGTTCAATATTCATATGTGTCATTTACGTGTGCATTTAAAAATAACACAAAATATTAATGAAATTGCAACCTAACACTCTCCAAATATCGGTGGAAACACAAATTAATGTATGTACAAAATTATGAAAATGTTAACATGACTCCAGCAAATTCTTTAAAATGTCAACAACAATAAAACTTTGCAATGCACATTTAAACAGTGATTTACTAATATTTTCCACTAAAAAATATAGTTTACAAGTAAAATTAAGACACAAGTAAGAAACTAAAATATCTAATAATTTTATGACAGATTTTTAAAATTTATAGATATGATTTAATAAACCAATAATTAAACTTTGATTTGTTTTAGTGATGCACAAGCTAAATTTCAACTATCACATCGCCACATAAGGCAACTCACAATATCCAGAAGTATAAACTGTCAAATTTACAAAATAGAATTGCCCCTTAAAAGTTTTTAAGCTTTAACAAACAACACATTCGGCCATTTTAGAATTCAAATTTTGGCAAAATATAATCTTGCCTACCAACACTTTATACATATAACAATATACACAAATCTTTGGATTAGTCAAATTTTACAACTAAACACCAACAATTTTTTAAATCAAAAGGCTATTTCAACCTTTCAGAAATAAGAACACACAAAACTAACAGCAGAATAAAGTGTTAAGTTGGATTTTTCTGCACAAGGACAGATAATCACAATACTCTGATCATATATCACACAACTAGACTCGCTACTTTTACACAGTTTAAAAAGAACTTTCTTCGACTAGAGAAATAAGAAGAGAAGGGAAGGAGAGGTACATGCAAAATGCAAAGAACTGAAGGCAAATCAAACAATGAAACTAATAAAGTGTGAAAATAAGTGAAAGTATGTACAAACGAAATGAAATTTTTTGAAAAAGATTAAACTAAAGAGAAGAGGGTGGGGGAGTAGGGATAAAAAAATGTATAAAATCAAAGTTTAAAAATATATCAATAAATTTAAGAGAATAACATCTGGATAAAGCAAAGCAAATCAAACATTATTAAGGATTAATAATGAAACATTTTTTTTTAAAAATCTCCAGCAATCATCTAAAATGTTTTTGATTAAAAACATACTGATTTAAAAGAAGACAATCCAATAAAATAAAAAATAAAGCAAGTACACCAATTTAAGCTTCAAAAGTTACTGAGGGGAATTCTGATAAAACTATACCCAAAAGAAAATCCAATAAAATAATAGTAAAATTTTTAATAGTTCTAACTTTAGTATAAGAATTATTTCTATGTCCAGTCATATACATTACAAATCATGAACAAGTTTAACTTTCACTTGATAAATATCAAAATTAAGGGGGAAGGGAATGAAATACCAGAAAAAATTCAGTTATGGGCAGACACACCTATGCCAGGTAATTTATTTCCTGTCACTACTTTAAAATACAATCTTAACATACTGGAAACATTAAAACAGATTACTTTAGATATGTGGACGGTAAGGGATTATTTGCCCGATATTAAGAGATTTCTGTTATGGACAGTATCGGGCTGTTCCCTAAACTTTTCCCACTAAAACTGTTCTAAACTTGCAGCATGTTTAGCTCTTAAAGAGTTTAAAAGAAGTTAAGCTAATATGGTTTCAGAGTAAAAGAGAAAAATGGACGAATAGAATGGCAGATACTTAAAATCAAATTCAAAAAAAGAAAAAGAGTAAAATATCCCATCTCTTTCATTCCAAATTCTTTTAAGTCTCCAGCTTTTATAGAAATTCATTAAAATATTTCAATACAAACAATACTATTAACAAACCTACAAGTCATTTTCTTAAATATATTTGCTGATAGCAAACCAACAGCTACTACTTACAGAGCTGCAAGAATACATTTATTCTCTCAAATAATTTAGCTGTGAAGAATAACATTTTAAAGTGATTCTTAACACTTAACTAAGTAATCGAATTAAAGCTTATTTAGATATGTTCTAAATATGCTACTTTCTTTAATACCTTTGAAACATTTCTTTAAATGTTTCTTAAACTTTCAAAAAATATACAGATTCCTTGTATTCTTGACAATATACGAGTTAAAAGTTATGCATCACTGTATATCTACAGTAATTTAAATATCTGTAATAAAACATTAATTATTTAATACTAAAGATTATCATGTACACCATTTTCAACTAAGAAAAAATTTAATTGTAAAAAATATTAATTGGTACACAGAATAATAATATGCCTTTCATCCTTTACAACCTTACTTTTCCACAGATTATGATACACAAAACTATTGTTAACAATTAACCTATTAAATAACAAATATTTATTTCTAAAATTATGAATTTGTTCTACCTTGTTGCTAAAAATATAGCCAATAAAGAGATTACTTTTATGTTTGTGCGTGTGCTGCTAACTAGATACACTTTAAAGATAAGATATGCATACCTGCTAACTTATATTTAAATTTTTATCTTTTAAAAAAGGAACCATTTTTTTAAAAAAAAATTACCAAAGATGAGATATTTGTTGAAAAACACTTGAAATTTGATGCTGGAACTTTCTAAGACAAAACATCTTATTTTGACTAGTATATTTAAACCTTACTAATATGGTGTTTGATATTTATTTTCAACTATACATAAATATTATAAAGGTTGTCGAATCATTAAATACACACCAAATAACCTAACCTAAAAATACATATACTATTTCAGAAGATTACAAGTTAACAGGTATGTAGAATGGAGTGAAATCGATTTACAGAAAATGAATCCAGCAGCCAGTCATCCCATTTTTCAGGATTATTTCAAGGCTTCTTCGTCTTAACTTGTTTCATAATTGTTAAAAAGATATACTGTTATTGGTTTTTTCCTTTTTAATTTACTGAAATCATGAAATACTGCATATTTATTATTTACTCATAATGAAATCGTTATTCTGGTTTAGAATTATCCATTTCTCTTGTAACTTTGATTTTTTTTTAAATACATTTTTATAAAATAATATATTACAATTTTAATATACTAAAAGAAAGGAAATTTAATCCTGCATTTTAACAGATAAATTAATCATTATTTAAATTTAATCAAATGCCCCTTGGAAAAGTTGATCTAAAAAAGAAGCATTGCCAATAATAAAACTTGGCAAATCACAATTAAAATTGGTAAGGTTTAAACAAAACAACAAAACTAATTTTACAGTACAATGCAGGTTATTATCATCATCAGTAAGTCATAAATAATAATTTTTTTATATTTATGAAAACTAGATTTCAATTAAATGGTAATGATAGAACCTCAGAATTGAATTTTCACTTTATCCTTGCAGCTTTTAGTTTGTTCATTTGTGTATTTTCAATATAAATATATAGTTTTGATACAGTCAGAACTTATTATGAAGTTAATTCCTAAATTAAATTTTGTTTCCTCACATATAACTTGGTTATGGATGTGGAAACTAAGTCTTTGCATTCCATAACATTTAAATTTTGCTAATAAATATGTAAGAAATTAAAATATCATTTTGCAAGAATCCTCATGAAGAAAAGCCAAGAGTTCAGAAGCCTTGAGCAATAAAGATAAATAACCTAATTGTTATTTAAGGTTACCATCCTATTAAATATTAACTTATTCAAAAATAGTTCCATCTTAGAAGCAAAATGACCACAACATTTGTACGATTTACAAATTTACAAACAATAATAATTAAGGAATGAATGAAAGGCAGTTATTGTGGAACAGTTAATGATCCTTCCCTTATTGCTAATAATTATACATGAAGAGGTAAGAAATGGTTATTGCCTAAGTCCAGACCAGAATGCACCTTTAATTCAGTTCCTGAAAGGATTTCACATGTGAGCATAGGTAGTACTAAATGGCCAGCTAAGACCATGTTCTACAGAGGTCAATTTGGCATCTCAAGAGGTATGAGTGTAGGCGACAAGATCACAAACATTAATGCTTGAAAAGTCTACAGGCTCGTCCACTTCTGGGGCGAATTCCATGTTAAGGAGATCGTAGTCCACTTCGGAAAACTGGGCCCCAGCCCTGTCAAAGACACAAACCACAGAGATTAATCATATTTTATTGGGTTTTATTTTTTCCTTTTAACCTCCGTGACTTGTGCTTTGTAGGTCATAAAAAGTGCATTCTGGCTGGAACTTAGTGTGCTTGCACAATGTCACACCAAAGAAGATGCATTACTTTTCTGATAGAGGAAAACAAACAATATACAAATAAAAAACTTAAGTTCTTAAAAGCAACTATATAAAAAGTGAATGAACACTAATTTCTTTTTTTAAAAAAAGTGGTGCACTCATTCTATAAATAATTGCACAACCAAAGATTCATTAAATTATAACTGCTGAGCTATTTTTAGTCATAATGACACAAAAGCTGCATTACAGATATATGTATCTATGTTGCAGTAAAAGCTTCACAGCTTTAAAAATTCTCTTGGGTTAAGTAATTTGTAAAAACAAGGAAAGTTTTTCAAGGAGAGTTTTCGTCAAAAATTAACTACTATTTCCAGATTGTAGAATATATAAATTTTAGAAAACAAGAATGATTTGATGAACTCTCAAATTTATTTTATACATGTGTATATATATATATAAAATTTAATCCTTTGAATCAACATATAAATCATTCAAAGCTTGAAATCAAATATATATATATATATATTTTAAAAAAATCTATGAATTATGCAGGTTTTTCATCACCCCTTAAGTTCTCAGAAAGAATGCACTTCTTTTAACTTTGCACAAGCACGCAGCATAATATCAAATTAATATTAAAAAGGAGAAAAAAAAAATGAGTTTTGAGACATTTAAAATTACTTCAACAAATATTAATTTGAAAATTTATCTGAATATTGCATATATTTCCATCAGCAAAAAATAAATGATTAATATTAGAACAAAATCTCACTTGAAGAGTATTTTAAAAAGCTTTAAAATGATTGGATGTTCAAAAGTTAAACCTTGTGTTTCATATTAATACAAAAATATTTATATCACAATACAAAATGACATTATCACAACACAAATCTTGGTTAAAATTCACATACATATTCATAAAAATCTACATTCCCCTACTTTGACAAACACCATTCAAGTTGAGATTCTAGCATGTATCATAATGAACTTAAAAACGAAAAACAATTTTATTTATAGATATCAAGATTATTCTTCAAACACAACATATACTAATGTCAAAAGCCCATTAAGATATGTGGCAGTAACCTTTAAAAGATATGACAAGTATACAATAATTCACACCACAACTAAAATACAGGAAAAAAATACAGCACTTGAGGCTTTCTCTAAAATTTCCAAATACCAGCGTAAGATAAAAATACATTTCTTTTCAAATAACAGCTAATAATAAATTGGTCACAGAAGTTTCAAATGAAGTTCAGTTTAGTATATAGTTCAGTAACAGATGTTCCAGTTCGTGGATATGTTCCTTAAAACAGAAAAAAATGTTACTGCTTCGAATACTGCTTCATAATAAAGATAAAGAATGAGTTTAATATTATTGCAAGTATAATTTGCTTTTGTTCTTTCAGTTTTAAAGTATTGAGTATTGCTAGAAACAACAAGTAATATTCTAAGTAAATTTTATCACCAAAAATTTATAATAATTTCACACATTTGCAGAGTATTTTTACAAAACCATATAAAATACGCAATGCAACAAAGGGAAGCATTCTAGGACTTATAACAACTTCCACAAAAATCATGCAACATTTAACATTGAGTACAAAGCTGTAACTGAGTAAGTTCATGGGGCACATGAAAAAGTATACAGAAATCATTCATTATTATTGTAAACAACCATTACCGGCTTCAACAACCAGCAAAAATAGAAATTTCATGCAGAAAATGCTTAAGTACCCAAAAGCACTGACTAATTTCAAAAATACAAACATCCATGCTTACGAAAAATAAAGTTCAGAAAATATGGAATATGAATAGATTTGTATGAAGAACATCAACACACTTAAAGGAGTAGCCACACACACAAAAAAATTGGCCAATTTGATGAAAAAAGTATTACAAAAAGTCTCCAACCACACATGCATTATAGAAGCCACTTTACAACTGGAAAGCCATAACAAAACGGGAATTTTCTTAATTTTAAGTTTAAAAATCGTTACAAATGAAACCAAAACATTCATTAAAAAAAACTATTTCATACAAAAATATCTAAGAAATTTATAATCTGCATTCAATTCTTTAGTTGTGTAAATTCTTAAGCGTAAAAAAATATCAATAAAAATATGGTTTTCTGCGTTCCGGTTTTCGTAGAATTCCACGTATATTTTAAGCAATTTTAAATTTGATACAATTATATAGTACTTTAAATAGGATATTGTAAAGAAAAAATAGATTTTAACTCCATTACCATCAACATAAATACACTTAACATCAACAATAAAAGTATAGGACAATAATTTTGATATAATTTTACAAAAATTTCATTGTTTAAAAACTAAAAGCAACAGAAAACCATATTTTTAGTTTTTGAATTAGAAACTTGCATTTAAAAATACATCAAGGATTTGTTCTATAAAAAAAGAAATTTCAAATAGAAAGTGGACGTATAATCAAATATTTAGTGGAAAATATCCTTAATAGTGTCTGAATGGTCCATTAAAAAAAGGCACTAATTCTGACATGGCTCCTTGACAATTCAAAAAACATTCCTGATATCCACTTACTGCATATCGGAGCTATGAGAATCATGGTAGCCAGGATCAGGTGACTGAAGAGTAGACTGTGGTGTGTTTGGATAACTGTCGTATCCATATGCATTTGACAAGCTAAAAAATTTTAAAGCAAATCAACCATGGATATAATAAAGCATTTAAAATTTTACACATCAATAAAATTTCAAGATTAATCAAGATACAGTCAAAACTTGCTTAACAAGGACTTTGCATAAAGAGCGAAATATAATATTAAAAAAGTGCTCAGCTTAACAAGTTATGTTTTGCAAGATGAATGGCAAAACCATACAATAACAATACATGCTGGATTGGTCTGTATCAGTTTATGTCAAACATTTGTTTGAAAAGAATAATAATATCTATGTAAAAAGGATTTTGGCCAGATAGTGTTATTAAATGTGATTCTAAGTGACTTCAGAAAATTCCAGCAGATTTAATCAGCAAGATTTGATCTCAAGCCAAGGTTATAAAACAAGAGGATACCAATGACACCAAGGAACTGGAGGAAGAATATAGCTAGTATTTCTTTTAGATGAAAATTTGGAAATCCACCTGCATTTCTCTGTTTTTATAAAGACAATTTTTAGTTCCCTGTGCTTTAAAAGTTTCCTGTTTTCTCTTGGTGGTGGTACAGTACCCCTAATTACCTAACACGACTCCATTTGAAACTTTATCTTTAAGAGAACCATTTCTCTTTTCAAAAAGAAAATTCTTCATACTATGTTTTTAACTTGAAACTAATTATCTGAGGTTTCATATTGCTAAGCCATAATTAATGAAGGAAAAAAAAAAAGGTGTATTACTTATATTAGATAGCATCCTACAGATATTAGAAGCAGGATTCCAAATGTTCCAATTGCAGAAAAGTTTTAATAAAAATTGAATTTGGAAAAAAAAAAAAAAAAAGGAAACTAATAATAAGCAAAGAATAAAAGGATATATAGATATATATATATTTAAATCCTAAATTTGTAAGTATAACAATTCTTGCTTAGGGCATATATGTGAATTATTTTAAGCGAACTCTAATTTTTATTTTTATTATTCATTAATTTTGGAATAATTTTTTAAAAATAAATAGGAACAGAAAAAATACATTTTTTTTTAAACTTGCAGAAGTGTTTTCTTACTAATTTTCTGACACACTTCTAATGAAGATATTCTAGAGAATGCCTAGCATAACACTGGCATACAATTAAAAAAAATATCAACCCTTGGCATGAATTTAACATTTTTACTAAATATATATTATCCTTTACATATTCTTTAGCATCTCATCCCTAGTGCCTAAAGTTAAAGTTAAATTAAAAGTATTGAAAATCAAATTTGTGCTTTAGGCACATTTTTCTAACTGAATGAAATAAAAAGTTGACACAAAACTATGCTCACAAGCACAAAATCCCATACCAAATTTAATGTATTTAAAATCATTGCATTTTTGAATTGTCATGTTCACATATTTCTAAAGTATAGACTGATGACAGATAGTCGGCTTTTTGGACAGTTGTTAATACTAAAAATTTAAAATCTGAGTACCAAATTTCAAACCTTGGTGCTTAGAAACTTTGTAACAGGTTGTAAAAATTTAATATACAAGTACATAAAATCAAGTAATCAGTATGGTATAAATATATAATAAGAAAAGATAAGCACACTTTTGATGGTCCTTTAGAAAAAATTCTAAAGCTATATAGAGATAAATTATTCTTCTTTATAACCATAGAATGGTTTATTAACATGATGTATGTACTAAAACTA
This sequence comes from Argiope argentata, assembly GCA_026289955.1. Classification (NCBI taxonomy): domain Eukaryota; kingdom Metazoa; phylum Arthropoda; class Arachnida; order Araneae; family Araneidae; genus Argiope; species Argiope argentata. The sequence goes on along the minus strand of JAOUZG010053121.1, from coordinate 112,605 downwards.
TAATGCCTTAAGACAGTTTTTAACTATGAAATAGATTCAATTTCATGAGCATGCATTATTTAGTGATCCATCATAGTAATCTACTTCACATTTGCCTTATTAATTGGCCTAATATAAATAAAATGTATAAACAAATCCTCCTAATAGCTTAAACAAAGCTTTACAACCTCTTTCCCTCTGCTTCATTCTTCAGTCGCCATTAAAATTAATTATTGATCATTTAAAAGAAAGAATAATTACTGATACAAATCAGAAAAATAGATTCTTAGATTCCAGGAATGGTAAATATTTTGAATTAAAAAAAAATTACAGAAACCTGTTCCAGAAAACACTATGAAAAGAATGATACACTTACAAAGGCTATTGACTTTAAAAAAAATTAATTAACTAGAATTAAATGACAAATTTAAAATAAGAATATCAAAATATGAATAAAGAATATTCAAAATTTTTATCAATTTTTTTATTAAACAATTAATTGAACTCACGCTGGTAGATGTGTCACCAAAACTGGTCTTACATATCCATTTGCATTAGAGTCACCTATTAAAAGAATAACAATTAGAAATGAATTGAAATTTACAAATTAATACACTACACTACATTCACAGCATCTCAAAAAACAAGCATTTATTTCCTTAACTACAGCAATTATAGATTTTCAATTGTTAAGTTTTTATAAAATAAAGTATTGCAATGTATGAAAAAACATTGGGTTATTCAGAAAAAGATTTTTTAAAAAAAAAATCATAAAATTAACTTTTTATATGGATATTGTAACATTAGTCAAAAACACATATTTTACTTATTGATATAATCTATAAGGACACAAAGTTTAACACTTCCTTCTGTAAAATTTACTGAGATATTAAATGGCAAAGTTATTGCCTCAGAACCAATTATTCCTACATCTGATTAGAGAATGTGCAAGACATTATTCTTGAAAAAACATTAAGAAATTACTAGAAGAGCAGAAACTTGTTCATATGTGATCAAATACATAATTTGTGAATTAAAAACAATTTTTTGAATTCTTTAGAAAAAATTTACAGAATGTTACCCCCATTCCTTTGTTTAAGCATTAGAGTAAACAAAATTGAATGCACTGGTTGGCATCCAGCATTTTGTTTTGCTGTAAAAATAGAATGAGCCAAAAAAAAAAAAAAAAAGTCTTAATGCACATTTATACAAAATTGTCACTTATGATGAACCTCTTGTACAAGGAATGGATTTAAACTGCTCTAAAACTGATTCTACGGCAATTAAGGTAACATTCATCTGTTCAAATCACCCGTCTCAAAGAGAGGGGCAGAAGAGAATATAAATTTATTTAAAGTAGTACAGAACTGTAAAATTCTAGATATTGATCCTGTAGTTTCTCTATTTTAAATAGAAATTTTTAAAATATTTTTTCCCTAAAATATGCATAAGAAATTATTATAATTTTAAGTTTTTTTTCAGCCACTGTCTTTAAAATTCTTCTTCAAATAAGCACTAATTTGATATTGGACCAAACTATTCAAGAACAATAATTCATTATTTTAACTTCAAAGCTGCCAAACTTTTTTTATGTTCAAAGAAAAGAGAAAATATTCCAAACTTAAATATATTTTCTTACAATTATTTATAACTACTCTCAAGGCTCTAGAAATGTAATTAAACACAAGAAAAAGCAAATTAGGTTTATTAATAGTTTTTAGGATTTCAAAGCTATCAGCTTGTAAGGTCTCAAGTCCTAGTAAAAACCATTAAAAGAGCAACAATGTCAGGAAATATATTTGTTTCAAATGCAGATTTTGCTTGAATTAACCACAAAAGTTGAGCATACAATCTATCCATTACCTGTGTATGGTGTGTAATACTTCCCAAAAGCTTGGTCTTTAGGAATATCAGGAAATAAAAACAGCAAATGTTTGAGATCATATATTCTGTCAGCCAATGGTCTAATGGTAAAATCTCTGGATGTAAAAGGCTGAATCATCAGAACTTCCTGCCCTTCTAAAAATAAAAAATGGAAATGTTAGTACAAAATTCATAAAAAAAATTTATATGCATTTCAAATGAAATCTCTCTCTCTCTCTCACAAATATTATATATATATATATATATATATATATACATACATACATACATACATACATATATTCACTCAAATACCTTTATATTAAGTTCAAATGGGAAATATACAAGAGAAGGGAAAAAGAAAATTAAATTCTTCATATTAAGCAATAAAAATGTTACTATTAGCAGAAATTATGATTCTTTTTTTATTTATTCAAAGCAGATCTGTCTACAAAAGTTTCTTATTAAAAGTAAGTGAATCAAATTTTGTATATTTAACACTAAATAAATTAATGGTCCATTAAAAAAGAGAAATACAATGTGGAAATATGTTACAGTATATTTAAAAAACCAAATAAAATGGTAATAAAAACCACAAAATCGAAATACATAAATACTGATGTACTACATTTGAAAGGGGGAAAAAAACTCACTACAACAGCAATTTCATTACTCTATCTTCTCTTTAGGATAATAGATTAGGTACACATCCCCTAGTGCATTGTGATTGTCATGAAAATGAGGTGAGCATGAATGTCTAGTCTTTGTGTTAGCTCAGGGTGAATGCAATTAGTAAAAAAATTTCCCGAAAACATATGTTACGTTTCTTCCACAGCATAGATCCTAATAATCTATATTCCGCAACACCATAACATTTCTCAAAATATATCTTTTTTTAAATAAATATACTAATGATTGCTAACTTACCTCTTGTCTGAGAATCTGTTACCCAAGCAATAGTAACTCCACCAGCTTCAGAGTCACTAAATCTGAGCAAAAATGTGCCAGTGCATTTTTTCAGAAGCATTTCTTCAGCCTGATGCCTTCCTATAAATCCAATAATAAGCCTAGGAAAAAAAAAAATCAAGGTTTTTTTTTAATGCAATGGGAACAAAAGCTATAAAGGAAATAGTCATTTAAACAAACAAAAATCTTACCCATCCGTCCATAAATGTTTCAGATGCTCTCGTGTAACTTTCATGGTTGCATAAAACCATTCCCAAAATGTAAAGTTCCTTTCAGGTAAAGGTTCCTTACAAAATTGTGACCAAGTCACCATTGCAGAAGGATCTACAAATCCTGAACCTACAATTTTTGCAATATAATATCACTAACGACATATGAAATAATACAAGCAATATGCTTAATATAAAAGTAACCATGAATATTAAACTATCAGTATGCTAGTCTCACGCTTTGTTGAAGTAATGCCTAAACATTTTCTAACAGGATCCCAAATAACAGGCACACACAAATTTTAATCATGAAAGCATTTTCAGAACATGCTTTTCGACATTATATTTAAAAAAACAAAGACTCTTTAAACTTGAAAATTATAATTGATTAAATAAAAATTACAATTGAGTAGTATGAACAGATTTAGTTAACAAAATTTTATTTTATTTTATTTACAAATAATCAATCTACTGAATAAGAATATTCAGAATCACTAAAAATTCTTTATATAGTACAGCCTTGCTATCCATCATTAAAACAATAAATGCATTGTGTTTTTTATTACTTTTATATGTTTCGGTTTCAGTCAGATGGTGTCTTAAAAATTTAAAGATCAAGAAGACATTTTAAAATATCAAGATAAAATTTGTTTCAAATGATTAAGAAATCCTTGAGTTTTGCTTAATCTTTAATGCATCTTTTTCAATTATAATTTGTTGAAACATCTTTTAGGATCTTCTACATTAATGTTTTATCATGATAAATAATGGTAATTTAGTCCACAAAGATAGCTACGACCTGTCAACATGTAAAGAGAAGGCTGATATCAAGCTTTCCCCTTATAAGTAAAATTTTCATACTGTTATTCATTTGATGAGAGAGCATTTTTTCCCTCTAGTCTATGTAAAAATAGCTGTAAGATTTTGCAAGCAGTAGTTTTTCAAAACATTTTTATGATTAAAAAGAGTTTCAAAATGATAACACACACTTATAACATGCATCAGTAAATAAATAATTAATATCATGCATAATTTAAAAACATAGGTTATGTGATGTTGAAAGTCTATTATAAACAGATGATACTTCTTTAATATAGTTATATACTTGATACAATATATGTATTATTTCCTATTGTATATATGATAATTTTTATACACAAATTCAAAGAAACTACTTTTTACAATATCCAAGCATACAACACTATATTAGTAAAATATTTTTTTTTTTAATTATTTTTTTAAGTAAAACTAACTTCGAAAAACTTTGCCAGCTAAGAACTGCAAATTATCCTCTGAAAGTGAACGTCCTGTGTTGGCTTTGAATTTTGTATTTAATACATCAGCTACTTCCTTCCAACTAACCTTTTCAGGTACTTGAAATGGTACTCGACCCTAAATTTTGAAGAAAGAAAATTATCATCTATAAAACATCTAATAAGCTAAAACTAAGCACTTATATATATATATATATATATATATATATATATATATATATATATATATATATCCATTAGAGGATTTCTTTCTCTCTTTTGAAATTAAGAAAAAAGCAATAACAATTTTTTTTAAACAGAATCCATTACCTAATACAGTTCACTATTTTGAACAAATTTACATCATATTTACATTGGCTAGGAATATTTTCTTTTAAAACTCTTAATTGTAATACTATTACTACTCTCTTTTTATATATAACAAAAGGAGTCATCTGATTAACATGAAGGTATATTTACCATTATCCTTCCTGAAAGGTCATATTAGATTATATTCTAATAGTGACCTCTGACAATGAGGTCACGTATTTTTTATGTTCGTTTTGTCTTGTGAAATATAGAATAGATGAGTCTCAAGCAAGTAAATAACTGTTCCTGAAACTCATCCATTATTTTCATGCATTTCATACTCAAGTTACACAGCATTTCATCCCTCTGTATTTGGAAATTATTTATTATAAATAGTTTATTCAGTTTTTAATATGCTTTTAAAATTTCTAGCCAAGTACAGAGTATATCAGAGTACTGCCAAGTACAGAATAGAGTTTCACATAAGTATTGCAGAGATGTAGCACTCAACTTATTATTACGTGCATAAATTTAATTTTAATATTTAAAATAATAAAATACAAAATTTTCCTTTAGAATTTTTAAACTACAATAGAAATGGTTTATCTTTCTTGAGTGTAGAAAACTTTTGAAAAAACTACATTATAGTTTCAGCAAAATTTACTTCTGCCACACATATATTAACCCTTTGTGGTCAGTGCCGCCTCTGTGGCGGCATGATCACATCATGAAAGATCACTCCACAAAAATTGAGATTAACAGAAAGCTAGCCAGTTCAGTAATACCAAGCAAAAAATTTACCGACCACAAAGGGTTAGTAAAAATAACTTTCCTTATACCACATATTTTAAGAAATGTACAAAAAGGCATGTAACGTAAAGAGTGCTAAATGATTTACCACTGCAAGCAATTTTTTAGCAGCTCATGAATTAAACAAAAAATGCAGAAACAATTAAGAATACTAATGATAAAAATTAGTAATTTCTCAGATAAAATTTATTTAAAATTCACTTGAAATGGAAACAAATTTTATGAATCATTAAATTATGCTAAAATTTAAAAAAACTGTTATACAAAAACAGTATAGAAACCAGGGGTGTTTGTGGGACCCCAAAAAATCCCCTGAAACTTTTACGGACTTACTACCGACATTTTGGAGTTTCGAGAAGGGGGGGGGAGAGAAATGAAAAATTACAATTATGAAGTATTGAATGACCTAATTATAAAAGTTCAATGAATTATTGAACAAAATTACCCAGATCAAAATAAATAATTCATTATTATTCCTACTTCCTTTTGAACGACGATCCCCGGAATTTCCGGGTATCAAAGTTCAAAATCCCCGGAATTCCGGGGTTTCCCCGGAGCACAAACACCCCTGAGAAACAGACTTTATTTTTTACGCTTGGGAAAAAGGATACTATAAACTGGCTGACATTGATAAAATGCAATTTGATTTAGTAGAATTTAGAGCAACTTTTTTTTCTTTTTAAGTTGTTACACATTCTAATAAATGGTTCACTTTTCATTAAAAAAGTAACTAACATCCATCATTCATCAAAATATCTACTGAAAATAAGAAATTCTTTAATACAGTTTGTAAATAAAATAGACATTTTAAGGTCATAGGATTTTCTCATTCTCCATTTTTCTATTACCATGGTTTAAAAAAAAAAAACGCCTTCTTCCCATTCCAGCACATTTCAATTAGAATTTGCAATAGGAAATGAAAGATATTATGGCTATAATTTAAAAGCATGTATGTTATTGATGTTTTTTTATAATGTCCATTATTAGTTTTATAAAATTTTTAACTTAATTATTTCTGTCATTAAAGTTAAAATGTAAGCAAACAATTTCATATAACTTAAATTTTCTCTTCTTCAATGAATAAAAATTTAAAAAATTCCTACTTTTGCCATAATTAAAAAAAAATGTCAATTTTACAATCTATCTATTAAAGTAACCTATATTAATTATTTACAAAAATATTTAACCAGTTAAAGATGATAGAATAGGTTCAATAGACGAAGAAATAATTCCTAAAGCAAAAAATACAATCTGGAATTTAAAAAAAAAAATTTAATAAAGATAAATTTCAGTTTAATAAATGTATATTTTTGATAGCACAAATGCTTAACAAATTCATATATTTAAAAATATATATACACATATTTTCAGATATAATTATGATTATCATTGTGAATTCTTGCATGTTTTATTTTAAAAGAAATAAAAAAATCATAAACATAGATCTCTAATTAAAAAATTCTCAGCCCTACTTCATCTTTACTGTTTCACTGCCATCTTGTAAACTAATCCTAATCCTTTTGATTGCACCTTTTCTAGAACCAGATATAGAGAAATTCTCTTAAAATTTAACCTTACATCTATTGTTATGTTTAACATTACATTGTCAACAAATTCCCTATCTTCTTTAACAATGAAAGGTGTTTTTTTTTTTTTTTTTTTTTTTTTTTTTGCAATTTCACTCTTATCTTACACCCCTATAAGTTGTATTGCAAGTGTTCTGGAGGAGGAGCAGCCATTTCCACAATTCATCATTTTATTTCAGCAGTTATTTAAGGCATTTACAAAAATAATCTTTAACGAGAGAATTTGGTACAAATGACAACTCTTTCCAGATCATGTAAAAAGCTATCCTCAATTATTAGAGAAACCACTTCAACAATATTTCATAAAAAAATAAATGACAAGAAATTTAACTGTAATGTATCTGCAAAAATAGAGAAAGCAGAAAGGTATGAAAACTTCTTAACAGTCATATATGTGTGTGCGCATGAATTATGTATAAAAGAATGGGACTGTTTTTTGTTCCATCCTTGCTAAAGTGTCAGAAACATGACCTTGAAATGCCTCTTGTATTTACACAGACTACAACTAAACAATCACTGGAATAAAATTTTAGAAAACCTTATATATAAATATATATTCCAACTTACATCAGAACATTAAGGAAAAATGAAAAATATATGAAAAAATAAATGTAACAAATGATTATAAAATAACTTAAAAGGATAAAATTAATGAAACAAAATAATAAGGAAAAGGTTACTTCAACTAAAAGGAAATAATTCATTCTTGGGTTCTTTTAGTAGATTTCAGACTGAAAAAAAAGTTTTTAAGAATAACATCAATACCATTTTATAGTCAACCAAGTGTGGTGGTATACATACTGGCTCGGCAAAGGCATTATCCCATGTGATAGTAGCCCATGCATGTGGATCTTGGTTACCATGGACAATGACAACAACTGGGAGAGATAAAGTCTGGAAATTAAAAAAAAAAAAAACATATTAAACTATTTAAAAAACAATACCACCAAAGGGGCTAATTATGTAAATGAAATATTTTTTAAAAAAAATTATGCAATATACTTACCCAGACTTGAAAGACCAGTTCACCTCCACCAACTTTGAACTGAGATTGAAAAAGCAATGAAAATTTTTCATCCATTACAGACTGGGGGGGAAAAAATCTTTTTTTAATATTACACGAATAAAAAATAAGTAAAATTAACATGTCAATGGCAAATTTATTCAAATTTCATATTATGTACTGAAAAGTAATGAATTTACTAAAAAGGAACTTAAAAACAAAGGCGTAAGGCTTGGATTGAAACATTCTAAATTTACAACATACTTTAAATTTTGGAAAAATTTTTAAAAATTATTTTTCCTATAACATTTGTCATTCTTTTCTTACAATATGGTTTTGAGTGTTGTAATTTGTAATTAGGTTTTTATATTTATATTTGCAAAAAACTACTTTTCAGAACATTTATAAAAGCATATCTTTAAAAACATTTAAATTTTTTTTTAATTTAGTATGTTTTATTGTTAATATAAATTGCATGGAGATTTGTATCTAAGTTTCTCTCAAATTGGCAGAATTTTGGATATAAAATAGATGGATCAACACTCCTACAACCGTAATGAGGCCTCATTGTGTAAATACAGATATATATTATCTAATTGGAATAGAAAATCAGAATGAATAAAATACAAATGGATGCATCCTCTGGTATTAATGAATGATCCTGTGTGTGTGTGTGTGTTTACACACACACGACACTAGCACCAACTATGAATCAGCCCATCTAAAACAGTTGGAAAAAGACCTATAAAATAGGCTATTAGATTATGCTATTTCTCTCAAGACATATAGTCTGTTGAAGTATTCAATATCAATCTTTATGTGTCCAAGCAGGACAAATAGTTCTATATTGTTCAGTAAAGAAACAAATTAGCCATTGGCCTTTTAAATTCCATTGCTCAAGCTGTTTAACAATACAAATGTGGAAGTTGGAAGCTCAATTTTAGAATTCCTATGTCATAAAACAAATATTATTCCCAGACAATCCTATGAAATAATTCTTGACAACTGAGAAAGGTTACATCCAAACAGTCTTTTTGTTACTACTCATCATAAATTACAGTTTTTCTAAGTCTTGTATTGATAATAAAAGAATCTTGCTATTGTCATTGAAAGAAATGCAAATTTGACTTCGGCTTCGAAACTGCTACAGACCATTTAACAAATATTGGATATCACTCCTGCATTGACAATTTAGATCATACCTATCATTCTCAAATTTTAAATACATCTGAAATGAACAGGGAAATCTATTACTTAATGTTAAACAATAATAAATACAATGGATTAAGTAGCTTACTTATTACTAATTAGTAGCCTTGTTATACACAAATTAAGGAACACTGATCAATATAAAAAGGGACAATATTAGTTTTATATCAATAAACATGAATATTTAATAGATAAATAAATTCCATCAAAATACATTTTGAACCAGGGCTGTATGCATCTTTTCTATTATTGCCAACTAACCAAATACATAAAAATAAACAAGTGATGACAAGTAGATAAAAGTTACAAAATAAATTGAGACTTAGAGCAAAATAAAAACTTGAGAAGTTTAACAAAATAGGATAACTAATTAGAACAGAAGAAGAAAAAAAAAAAAAAAAAAAGATCATATATGGTTTACATACTAAAAGGCATGAAAAAATAAATAAAGCACAAGTGTTTAAATCCATTCACAAAAATAGTGAATCATAGAGTAAATAATTTGAGAATTCATTTTCTTGCATGAGCTAAGCAATATTTATTTTATTAAAGTAAGAAACAATTGGAGAATTCAAATTCATGTTGACATATTGCTGTAATTATTTACCTCTGTTCCTTTCTTCTCTGCCCTTTTTATTTTTCGAAGTTGCTACAGAAAGAAAATTTAAACAATTAGTGATAAAGCATACAAACATAAAGAATTAATGAAACTTGAATAGTAACCAATTGCGAAAACAATAAAAATCAACATTACATTATTTTGCATTAAAGCATTCTTTAAAAAAACTATCTAATAGATATAAGTCAAATTCATAAGAAATCATTTTAAATGCTTGAAAGGCAAAATAAAAGGAAATCTGTTTTAAATGTCAAATAAATCAAGTGTAAAAAGGCAAATGTAGCTAGAGAAAGAAATACACATATTTAAAAAAAAAATCACATTACAGAAACTCTTTATTAAAACAAAGTAACTGCCAAACTGTAAATAGTTCACTAAATTGAAATTTAAAGAATTATGTATGAAACAACTTTTTTCTGCCTGCAATATATTCACTACCAATTAAATTTTATTTAAGATAATCATACAAACTTGAAAATACTGATAATCTTACTTATCAGTATTTCCAGTATTGGATATGAAATAAATGTTGTTAACAATTTAAAGTGGAGAAAAAAAAAATAGGTATTAGAAATTGTATATTTTATTAAAAAAATTTTTTTATAAAATCTAAACTTACTGAACATAACTACTAATTGAATTGTAAAATAAAATTAAATTTGAACTAAATATTACTGAATAACAGTATTGCTACATTAATTTTGACTAATGATTCAAGAAACATGACCACAGGTCATGAAAGAAAAAAAAAATTACTTCTACTTTTAAGGGGAAAATGAGTATTAGTGATTCAACAAAGTTGAATGGAGAGTGGCGATGATGTAATTAAGAACTATATAACAACTTAATATCGGCATTAATAAAAATATAAAGATTCAAGGATGAGATGGGCCGATCATGTTATTTCAATTCAGTTGGAACATATCCCTAAAAATTATTTTCTCAGTAAAGCAATGGAAAAGAAATGCAGAGGAAAGCTACTTTTCCATTCTGTGCAAAATTAGCTCAATCAATTTTATTGATAAGGGATTTAATACAACCTTAACCAAGATAAATGAGAATGAATTTAAAATATTACGATTTAATATTTAAATGGCAATATTAATAAAATTTTCTAAATGTAAAATTAGGAAACTGTTTCTAAAAATTATATTGAATTCTTTAATTCAGATGCAAGCAGCAAACCTTATTTCATTATACTGACATATATTAGGAAGCAACTAAACTCCTTTTGTGCACTGCCATTAAAAGAAAAGAAAAAAAGAGCAATTTTCAATGAAACATTGAATTTGTAAGCCATAGTTCTTTTATACAGAAGTAATTCTGTGTACACATTACCAATAAGGTGAGAGTTTGGCAAGAGAACATCTGTTTAAGATATGTTAAATTTTTATTCCTACTTTTACTAAGCAATTAAAATATTTTTTACACTTCAGTACTTTAGATAGAATATTTAGTATATAGTTACACTTTAGAAAATCTTTTGACTAAAACTGACTAAATTATAAAGCGTTGAAATCACAATTTTAGATAATTTCTTTTAGGTAGATTGACCACAGAATATACACTTTTTCCATCAGTTGATCTTTAATTGGCCTAAAATGATGAAATTGGAAGCACCATAGTTCAATCAAATTTGGTTGTCAAAAATGGAGCTTATTCTTTTGTTGATGTTTTTATATTTTATTTAAAAGTTAATATTCTGAGAATATTTTACTGGACATGACATACAAAATCATTGGATAACATGTAAACATTATTACATGTTATCCAATGCTTTATTTATTTTGCAAAATTCAGATCCGATTTATTTAATATCAAATTCAAACATCATAAAAAGTCCTTTGTCATTAACAACATTTTCCTAATTATCCTATCTCTTAACTGTAAAGAAATTGGATAACAGCCTCAATTAGAGAATGCATTCTGTATATAAAAAAGGGATTCAAAGTTTAATCCAAAACATACATTATTTCTACTAAGAGATTAAGCTTACCAGATTTCGAAAACTGACGCTTAACTGTCTGGTAGCCTGATGATATTCCATTGTACCCATATTGTTTAAAATTTCTCCACTGGCTTCCCTGAAAAAGAAAATTAATTTTTCTAGTTTAAGAAAAAATAAAATTTCAAAAAAGTAACTACGTTTTTTAAAACCATTTTATCCAGAACATAGGAAAAAATACTTAACAGCATGAAAATAAGATTCAATAAGTTTCATAATTAGATATTTTTTTTTAGTGTGTGTGTGTGTGTGTGTGTAGATATTCCAAATTTTATATAATAAAGGGCTTTTTTTAAAATAAATAAGCCATTTCAAGTACAATATTAAAACTTCACTTAATAAACATATAAACTATATATTGCAATTACAGCAACATCCAACCCATCATTTGCCACAATAAAACCAAGGCAAAGAAGGAGCAAATAATATAGAATAAGAATTAGAGTAAGAATAATTACTAATATTTAGAATAAGTTTAAAATGAAAATAACGAAATTCATCTAAAGTTTATCTTGTTGAGGTCTTGAGTTTTTGATGATAATAACAAACTTTAATCCACATACATACCAAAATCAAACATTTATCAAGCTTTAAAAAAAAATCTTGACATATGGGGAAATGAGAAATTTCTCAAGTAAAATTTCGTCATAATAAGAAAAGTAAATAACACAAGTTATAAGAAGTGAAAGTGTAATGTACTATCCAATTTCAGATAAAAATAAGAAACTAAAAGAATATATTAAAATTATTCTATGTAATCTGGAATAAACAAAGACATTTAACATGAAGACACTTACCCTGGTCCAACTTTATCATTTTTTAGGAGTGCAATAGCTTGTGCTTCACTAAAAAAATATAAACATACAAAAATTTTAACTAATATCCAAACATTAACAAGAACAATTAAATCAATATTTAATATAACATGAAAATAACAAAACAAAATAGCAAGAAAAGAAATAAAGTTATACGAAGAATTAAAAAATAAATATGTTTCTCATATTCACTTTAGAATTAAAATATTATTAAAACAAGTTTTAAACCTGAAACAGATATTTTCCTTTTTTTTTTTTTTTTTGTATTTTAATTAACAATCAAGTACAATGTTTCAAAACTTCATTCAGATCAGCAACTCATAATATTCTAATTCTTGAAATAAAAACTGAAACCTGTATTAAAAAGAATTTTAAAGATATTTTGTTAATCAATTATGAATGGAATAATTCAGAGCATAAGTATAGTAAAACTGCAGCCTTAAACCTTTTTATCAGTTTAAATATAATTACTAATTTATTTAAATTTCCCAATTGGTATCTTTCTTAAAAATAGAAAAAAAAAAAAAAAATGTTAGCAAGATTGTAGGCACTGCAGCTAATTAAACATAGTTGAGTTTTATTTGCATTTAAGCACGTTATTTTTAGTAATTTTGTATGGAATCATAGATATTTGAAACACATACATGATGGTTTCCAACAAGTCCATACACAATTTGTATTTTACACTTAAAAAACTAAAGGAAGTTTCACATACACAACCAATTGCACAAAAAAGGGGAGAGAGGGGGAAGGAGTTAATAAACCCCTTTCATTAGGTTATTTTTCAAGTTGCACTATACAATTATTCTGAAATAACAAAATTGGACACAAAAAGATAATGAAAAAAACACATACATTTTCAATGATTGTTGACATTTAATAAATCATAACAATTACAGAAAATGTGTCAGTATTAGCTTTTCCTCGCCACTTTTTATTTCATTTAACAATCCATGATTTCAAATTCTTCAGATGTGGACAATTTGTTTTGTCATTCTGGACCGATTCCCAAAGCTATCTTATATCAGTGATAAAATGAAACTTAAATATTACTAAAGTATAAAATCCATCATTTAATAAAAACATTTCTGGATTCCAAAGAGTAGTCAAATAAAAATTTCATTTATACTTGGTAGAGATGATTTTCTTATTTCATAGAATAATATAATTCTTTTAAGAGTAAAATAATAAAAAAGCTGATCTAAAAAATCCTATATACACTAATTAAGGTATACTAATTAAATCTTTACAAAAATGTTTTAATTTTCAATAAATCAACAGCATTTATTTCACATTTTTAAATAGATTAATTATTTCCCAAATATCTAGATCTTTCATGGAACAACTCAACTTTACATTTGAATAATAGCAAAATATAATTTTCCATACCTTATTATGGTTACTTTTACTTGGGGTGGTGTCATATAAACACTCAACTTAGATCCTACCAGCAACCTTACAGTTGCTGCAAACCGAGTATTTGTTTTCAAAACCTGAGGAGGTTGTTTTTCAATTATGAAAGTACTGAAATGAGACAGAGAAAATAAATAAATAAATAAATAAAAGAAAACAACAACAAAAAATGACAAATTCTCGCAAAAATGTTTTTTAATCAATATTGGTACAAATTAAAATAAAAGGAACTTCATTGGTTTTAATTAAAATAATTTATGGTTTTAATTATAAATTCAAATGTTAATAATCTAATACATATTTGTAAAATAAAATCCGGGCCTTTCTTTTTCTTAATATGAAAATTACAGCTGGCAATTACTAACCCATGCTTAGTTATCTTGCTCATAATTTATCCTAATTTAAGATCTTTTACATATTTTGAATAACCATAATATTACTTCCAAATTGCATAGCTATAAAATTGTGTTCATTGCAATGTCAACTACAGAAAGTTTCCTTTAATGCTATTAATTATGATCTCATTATCTTTTTCTTTATTATAATCAATCACATTTAAAGATATTGATGAGAAAAATTCACTAAATGAAGAATTTTCATTATTCCTGCTCATTTATCATAAGAATGAATAACAAAAAAAAAATCGGATTTAACAGAAAAGGCTATCTTTGTACAGTCATATTCCATTTAATTAGGTTACACTGAAATTAAATAATACAAATTTTATCCAAATAAAAATTTATTTGCAACTTTAACTTACCTAGTAACCAGAGAACTTAATAAACCTGTTATCTGATTATTTAAAACAGGTAACTTTTCCATCACATTGCCAGGTATGTTAAGAGGAACCTGGCTAGCCAGAGTTTCAACTTGTCTGATCTGCTGTCTGTTTTGCCATATAATATCAGCAAGAGCTTCACACCTGAAAGTGTAAAGGTAACTGGTTACAAAAATTACATGTTTTGGAAAATCTTAAATATCACAGAAAATCCATTCAAAATAGAAATATAAAAATTAAAATCAAGATTTCAATGTTAAAAGTAATTATAAAGAGAAGTTGCTTTACCATTCCTGAATTTGATCAAGGTTGTTAAGAAATGGTTCCCCATTGCCGGCCAACTGTTGAGCTCTTTTCCACTTAATTAATTCTGTATCAAGAACTCTTTTTTGTAGTTCATTGAGATCCATAAAGGTAGATTGAAATGCATCAATCAGTTTCTGTAAGGAATTTGTCCATGACTTTTCTTGATAAAAACCATAAACATGCATACTGATACTTATTTAACGTAAATAATAAAATAAATTAAATTACACTTATTAATTTAAAAAATAGACATCAAAAATTTTCTATATATTATTATGGGCACTAACTTTTTTTTGTTTAATTGATAAAACGTAATTTTAAAAAGATCTATAAACAATAAAAAATGCTTAACTTCTTAATGCATTAATAATTATTTTTTAATTCCTGATTTATCTTGATTGGAAATATGTAAAAAAAAATATCAGCATAACACTCAAGAATATGATTGATAAAAAAAAAGTATAAATTAAATAGATAATGTATAGAAAAAAATTATCAAGACTTCTGAACTAATGGCCTTTAAATTCATTTCAAAATTTTTATAAAAGAAAAAAAAAAAAAAAAAAAAAAAATGATAGCATAAGATTTATTGTCTAGATTTTCGAAATCAAGGTAATCCTTTTTTGAGAATAAATATTGATTTGCAAATGTTCCCCATAAACTTTTGTTCTATACTTTCTTGTTACTAAATATATATTTAAGATATTCTGTAATTTTATTTTAATGATAGCCCCTTTCATACAATAAATTGTAGATTTAAATAAAGGCAGGGGGGAAAAACCCATGAAAGAATACCATTCTCGGTCATTCTAATTTCAAAAATTTGACATATGTCCCTTACATGATTAAAAGTTTGAGAATGTGTATTAATTTGCTAAACAAAACAAAAAACGAACAAACAAAAAAACTGAAATGTAACTAGTTTAATCACAGAGATAAACGAATTCTTTAAATAGAAGATTGGCTGAAAATGCATTAAAAGCATATATACACATTTCATTGTATTATTTGAATAGTTTTGGCAAAGATTTTTCTTCAACTAAAGTAATACATCAAACAAAGAAAAATATGTAACATTATTTTAGTCCAATTCAAACTTTTCGAAAAGTAAGCCTTGCACTCAGTTATATTCAACAGAGACTTTTAGTTAAAATCCTGATCAATTAAGAACAGCATATATTAATTACTTTGAGATTTATAGCATTAAATTGAATTAAATGAAATATAAAAACTATTGATCCTAAAATAAAAGCTGTCATGAAATACAGTATTACAATCAATCTTATTTATAATTCAGAGGAAAAGATAAATAAAAAGTTAATACATTTTATAAAATGTATTTCTATTGTCCAAAAATGTCTTATTTGGAAAGAATAAAATACAGTCTCTTGCCCATTCAAGCCTATTTAAAATATTCAAATAATCTTGCCATGCAGGTTACAAATATTTTATGACATGTTATAACTTTTTTTTTTATTATAAAGTTTTAAGTAGTCTCATCTGTTTTTTTAAAATAAAATTTGTCTACTCAAAAATAATATTTCAGTTCTAAAAATTTCCCTGGATTCTTGAATTCAACTTTTACTGCCCCTCTTAAGCTAACATTTTATACATCACAAACAAATTATAAAATAAAAGTTTTACACAATTCTAATGCAAATAATTTAGTTCTAATTACAACTAATTAAAAAAAATCAAATTCAGTATGAAAATTTAATTTAGTATTTTTCTCCAATAAAAATAAAATTTGGAAAAAAATATTACAAATTTTAACAGTGTAAAAATTGATTTGCAAAAAATACATATGTATCAAAATCTAAGAGAATAGCATTTAAAGAAATATAATATACATGATTTTTCAAAAGTGGGAATAAGTTATTATGGTTAAAAAAATGACAAGCTAGCTTTTTACCCTGAAAAAGACAAAGGTTTAATCCTGCTATCATTCAAAATAATTACTCCTCTAAACTTAAATAGATATTAAGATAGCTAGCAGCAAATAATTTAAAACAATTTTGAAACTCGTATTTATTTTTTTTATAGGATAAAAATAAGAAATGAGCATCTCAAGCAAAATTTCTTTGTTCACTTAAAAACACAATATGAATAATAGCATTTTATCTATAGGTATGAAACTACTGAGGCTAGATGAAAATGTTAAAAGTATAAAATAGTAATACTGCTTTTCACATTAAGACAAATTATTTTATAATTTTAATGATGTTTTTTAACGAATCTTTACCTCTGCACTATATCTTTAATAATATCTTCACAGAAATATGAAATATTTTCTAAGACAAGTTATTAAATGCTATCGATGATTCAATCAAGTAACCTATAATTATTTAATGGATTAGAGTATCATCATATAATGATATCCATTAATAAAACAGCAATATCACGTTGTTTTATAATGTAACCAATTAAATGATAACCATTTTTCTTTTAGTCAAAATTATTATTTTTGTCAGAAAGTGTTCTATTGATACACTTGTTATATTGGTTAATTACACAATTTGGTAATTTATTACAAATTTATAAAAGTATGATATGAATTTATATATATATAAATTCATGCCATTCATTTTTTAAAGCCATTGCTTAAGTTTGGTAAGACAGTAAAATTATTATTAATGAGTTTACAAAAATCCAAATCTATATTTAAAATAGCTAATAATATGTAAAAATAACATTTTCCCCTCTTCATAATATTCTTAAATGAAGATCTAATAATGGATTGTAATAAAAATAATAAATATCTACCATTCTTAAACGGATCAATTCTTGAATTTGATTTCTGACTGCAGCATCATACAGATGCTTTTCCTTTTGAGCTTTGGTTATGAAATCAACGTCCTGGCTTTGTTGCATTTGAGCTGAAAAACAAAGATTTAATTAAAACATTTAATGCATAAATATAAACTACATTACTATTCAAAGTAAATAATGTATATATATTTTGAAAGCAAACAAATTCAATGTCAGTGTAAATACTGGTGACACTTTATTAAGTTTATCAACATGTACATATTTAACAAATAATAGTTAACATCTACAGTAATATATGTGATAAAAACTTCAGTGATTATTAAAATAAAGTAAATTACTGAAATGTGTTTAAATGTTATTTATTACCTTGTATCAAAGTATTACATGAACCCCAGATTAAAAAGTACTTTCAAATGCTTCAAACTTTTTTTTTTTTAATAATCATGCAGATTATAATGCAATATGGTTTAACTGGCATATTGCAATTTTAAAGTTCAAATTATAAAAAAGCTTTTTTTATAACTTTTAATAATTATAAATCTATTTAATAAAACATTCAAGTTTTATTTTATATTCTTAGCATATTATTGATTCATTCAGATATTTATCTTTAACAATAAGAAAAGCTACATTATTGGTAGAAGGTTAATGCAAATTTAAAAATAATCTTTCTACTGTCAGTTTTTAAACTAATATTTACAAAAACAATTGTTTTTAATAAAGTGTTTCAAAATGCATTTTCACTGATGTCACATTTGAACTTTTATTTTACTATTTCATCATGAATTTTAGAAAAGAATTACTTAAAGTTAAAAAGAAATTTAAAAGTTAATTTAAAGAAAATATAGAAGATATCGGTACATTTTTCAAACATTTTTAATTATATATGAAAGCAGTTTAATGGTTCAAAGGATTCATTTTTACAAAAGAAAAATAAATAAAAAAAATCTAGAAATAAAATTAATACAAACCTTGTCGTTTTGAGCTCTCTTGATACTGAATGACAAAAGCTTCCTGGCATTGTAACATCTTTCTTAAATCTTCTCCGGATTCCTAAATGAAGAGGAAGGGAAGAAATAATGTGTTTTTCTCATTTCAATAGCATCTAAAATGTGAAATTTTTTGTCACAGCCTAAGTATCTAAATATTTTATGAATTGATGCATAAAAATGCGTTTTTAAAAAGGAAGAGCTGAATTTAATCCCTCTTAGAAATTTTGTTCATAAAGATACATCAGATACTTTTATAGAAATGCATAGATTTACAAATGATGTTATGTATGCATTTAAAACAAAATTTTTCTCACTCACCTGTGCTTTCTGCCTCAGTTTGTCCAGTGCAAGATTAATTTCTTGAACTGGATCAGGAGCAAGATGAATTGCACTCGAAACACCCCTCATAAACTAAAGGAATAATAAAATTCAAATAGATGCTACTACTAATACATACACATAAAAAAAGTTAACTTTTATAATCTTGACTAGAAAGTGATTTTAACATTTTATTTTTTATATGAAAGTGATAAAAGCTTTATAATATTTATATTTTTTTCAAACATAGCGTGTATGTATATACAAACTTACACACAAGATTCAAATAAAAGTAATAATTATAAAATAATTGAAAATTTTATTAGCTGAAAACTACTTATACACAAACAAAAAATGCCAAGTTCAGATCTTTGTTTTGTTTTGCATAAATATATATAAAATAGAATAATATTAATCCTTAATTTTATATCAAATAAAAAAAATTAAAAGAAAATTTGGTTGCTTTCTTATATTAAACACACACACAAACCTCAAAACTCATCTTAGAAAATTTTCCAAGCTAAGCGACTAACAATAATTACTGCTTTTCCCATGAAAAAAAATAATTAACTTCTGATTTTTTAATTTAGTCAAAAAAAATTTTAAAACTGTATAGTCCATTTTTACACCAATTTACATTTGTATTCTTAACCCAATAATAATAAACTATATATTTTGTACAAAAAATTATAATTAAAAACAAGAGAAATAGTTGTGTTTGAAAAAGAGAAAAAGTTAAATAACCTATAAGGTGAAAGATGACATGTCAAAAAGCAAAATCAGTTTTTACATTATATATACCTAGCCTATTTAAAAAAATAATTGACAGCTTGATAAGTTAAATACCATATATAACTAGAGACAGAATCATAAACCAAAAATTTCTGAAAGATAATTTTCATATACAGCTGACAAAGTACTAAAAATAAATGAAAAAAGTCAAAAAAATTAATAATTTACATTAAAATCATATTTTATAAAATAATTTAGAATTAAAAAGAAAATAAGTGGAAGGGAAAAAAAATATTTTAACAAAATTTTTATAAGCTGAATCTATATGCAAATTGCACTATGTGACAGGCATGATGATGTTTGAAATGACCATGAAATGCTGAAGCATGAGAAGCCAACCAGAACATGGCAGACTGTTGAACTTTCTATTAAATTTAGCAAGCAGATTAGCATTTCATGGATAGTAGATGCTTGTTAAGAAAGGATTTTCAAAAAAAAAAAAAAGTTTGCTTTTAAATTTAAGTTAAAATTTAAAATATTGGCCATAATTTTTATAGCTGTAAATAAAAAAAATCTACACATCACTTAAAAATACATATTAATAGTTTTCAGAGATAATTTTATTTCCATAAACGTTCCTCAAATTATTATAGCTGTTCTTAAATATTTTTTAATGTATATTTTACCAATACTATTCTTTGTTCCAATTACCAATATATATTTATGCATATTGTAATTGTATAAAATTTTCTTATGCACAATATTGCTACAGTATAATTAAAAGACATTTTTACAATAAAATTACATAAATGAAGCATAATGCATCAAACAATAATTTGGATTAAATGTTAACGTTTTATCTGAACTCAAATTTAAAATCTTGGCAAAATAAGATGCGGCTATGTAAAAATATTGTACTCAGAATAAATATTTTACTTGAATTTAATTTTTTACTTACATCTTCAGCATGTTGAACTATCCTCATTTCAGTATTTAGACAATGCTTGATCACTCTTACCAATTGTTGAGGTTGATTTGAGTATTTAGCCTGGTAAAAGAAAATGTACATAAAATGGCAATATAATCTAATAGTTAAAAAAAATCAGAAATAGCACTAAAAGTATTATTTAAACTGTAACAACAAAACAAAATCTGTTCAAATCTTGATTTCTACTAATAATAAAGGCACAAATCAAATAATGAGCTCAAAAAGTCAGTTTGTCCTAGAACTATTAAACTTGCTACATTTTCTGTCTTAATATGTACCTTCACAATAGATTTTAAAAATTTCAGTTAGGTTATATTTTATATTAAAATAAAGCAAAAATATGTTTTTTCCACAATAACTTTCAAGTATATTTTTTATTTAACCCTTAATAACCTAGAGTTTCAATTTTGATACCAATCTTTTAAACCAAATGTTCACATTACTATTAGGGGTTTTCTTTTTTTGTAGGTTGGCTGTACGTATTTTACTGTTGTCATATTTATATTCGCACAGAAATATTAAAAATATTGCTGTGTGAATATAATAATATAAGTGAATATAATAATAATAAACACAGTAATATTAAAAATAAATCACTTTCGTAAATCAGGCTACTAAGGGTTAAACACAAATAAGGATTTCAACATCTTAGATAACAAAATAATAATAATTTATATATTAGAGTTATTTCATTTTGAATTTTAGCAATTTTATTATTACAATTCCCCCTTCCCTACTTTTAATAACAGATTACATTGTTGTCCTGATATTAAAACTATTATTCGATATTTTGTTCTTACAATCAAGCTTTAACTTACAAATTAAATAATGTCAAAACACATTTAACATTTGTCTTTATATACAAGCAAATATATAAAAACAAACAATTAGGAAACACATAGCATGATGAACAGAACTGTGCAGGTCTTACAAAATGGAATGAATTTTATGCCTATCAAGATCTAATAAAATACAATCCTGAATATCCAATCCCTGACTATCTGGCTACTGTACTATCCTGGCCAGTTTTCTATTATTATAATTATACAAGGAAGGCAAGGCTCTGGCACATCACCAAGGTAAACAACTCTATGATCCTTTTGTGTATCATCTTGAAAGGAGATGAACAACACTCTGCTAGAATTATGTCAATGATTAATGTTCAAGTTTTGTGTATATTTTCTGTATTTAAGTAGTCATTAGAGAATTTTTATTAAAATACAAACAGTTTATATACTTTAAATTATCGTTCCTCTAATAATTTCTTCAAATGTGTGGTCAACTACTTCTATGATTCGCAGGACTGCAGTCATGTTCACATTCTATAGGACTTGGGATAAACAAGGGGCTTAGTCCTCAATAAGAACTAATATATATATATATATATATATATATATATATATATATATATATATAAACAGTGATTTTAGATATTAAAACTATCAGATTATCTGACTTTTTCATTATCTGGCCTATCCTTCTGCACCATTGGGCCAGATACTCAAAAGTGTATTGTAGTTTAATATATTTTATCAAGAAATCCATTAAAATCAAAATGCACATAATACTTAGACAAAATTTCCAGCAGCCATAAATTTCAGCAAATTAACTAGACTGAGGTGGCTATTTACAAATGGATTTAATATTATAAAATCAAATTTACACATATTTCCTTTTTAAGCAATATTTTGTTGAATGGGTGAATTTTCTTTTAAACTTTATTTATATTAATTTAACTTCAAGCACATAGTTTGCTATTTTTGTATTTTTAACACATCATACAATTCAGAAGAAATATACAAAAGTTCTAAATGCATTCTTACAACAAAATCTTATAGTATAATTTTTTTTAATAACTTAACAAGTATAATCAAACATTATGATAATATTAAAATTTATGATTCAATCCAATACCCTAAATTCGTTGGCTGCTTCAGTTAATTTTATACGCATTAAAAAGTCCTCAACTGAAGCTAGTTTATTTTCCAACTCAGAAAAGAACGCATTCACAACTTGAGCAATATAGATGTCGTGCTGAGGATTATCTGGATCTAACTCCGCCCTAAAAAAGAAAAAGTCAAAACATCATCAATATGAATAAAATATTTTTTTAAAAAGCACCTCAAATAGAATAACCTTTTTAATACACTGCATAAATTAGAATGTACATATTAAGAATTACGAAAAACTGCTATAATCAATCGCATATACATTTAATGCTAAATTTACTAGAGCATATTAATACAAATGCAAAATTTTTGCATTTTCAAAAGAGGAAATATGGAAATGAAAGTTATATGGAAAATTAAAAAGCATTTTCCCAATGAAGATATAAGTAAATATTCGTTTATAATATGCATTGGCACTAAAAAGTTAAAACATAATTGATAACTATATGAATAATACAAGAAATCTAGGCAAGAAAGACATGAAACAATATGTAAACGCAGAACCATTGTAATAAAATAGGGGGGAAAGGTGATACAGTGGCTTAATAAGTTAAGTTGTCCTGCCGAATAGGCAGGTATACGAGATTACATTTTTCTGATATCCCAATTTAAACCAATAGAAATCAACATAATTTCATCTCCTATAAGTAATTAGTCTAAAAACCTGTATACTTATCATGGCTGTATACACACAGCTCTCTGGTACAAGAATCCCTTGTACAATGAGCAGATATTGCTAAAATTTAATCATACGAATGTTAATGACTTAACCGCTTTAATACTCATCACCAGTTCACATTTCACATCCTTTGATTTCCTGTCAGTCTGCAAAAATGAGGCATATTCAGAATTCAAGATCCTATGACCCGAGATAATCCAGATTCAAACTTTTTAACCCCTCTTCCTTTTGCAAAGATGGTCATTTGCTATGTCTGGGCCATTATTCCTTCTATTTAAGCTTTAATATTTCTTTACGGATGAAGTACACAAAATATACTGATTTGCCAAGTAAGCAAATTTATCCAAAATTGAATGTACGTAGATATTTTATACACAAAACCACCAAAAGAAAGAGTTTAAAATTAGCACCAGTATTAAATCCAACTCAATTTTAAAAATTAAAATATCACCAAAGATTGCTAAATATGTTTCCCCTAATTGAAACTAAATTATTTCAATTGTTTTTCACGCAAGTTTTATTTGAAAAATTAATTAAAGCACTTTTATTCCACATTTCCTTTTTAACCACAGCTAATATTATAAAGGAAAATTACTATACCTTTGCATCACTTATGTTTCACTTCTTTGAGCTGAATTAAAATTAAACATAGGAAAATAGTGACTCTGATTTAGGTCTTGCTAATTTTATTACAAATGCACAGAAAAAAATGTATTTCTTTCTAAAAATTAACATTTCATGTTTTGCAGTTTATTAAAGAAACCAATTCATTTTGCAAGATTTCAGGCTGACCAAACAGAACTACAATTTTAATAACAAGTTTTATAACCAAATTTCATTTATTTAACCTGTGGCATCTTTCAATCATGTTTACATGCATGTGAATACACAGACTGACATATATCAACAATCTAGATAGATGAATGTCCTGTTATAAAGCTACACTAGGTCTATTTTGGGGACAGACCCTAAAATTTTGAACTGCTGTCAGATGACAAGGATGACATCCAAGGTGGCACCATCCTCTCTCCAAAGCACTAGCGGGAGAATGTTTAGCCTCAATAGATTTGATATACAACAGATCTTCATGCACAAAGTTCCTCATTGAAATTGGGCCTTGAACCCGAAATCCTACGGTCCACAAGATGAGGACATTACCACCAGGCCATCGAGACCTGTTGTTAATATTGAAATATATGTTTGATACTAAAACTGTGCATCAAATTTTACTAATGAACTTAATGGTTTGAAGT
The DNA here is from genome assembly GCA_026289955.1 of Argiope argentata. Taxonomy (NCBI): domain Eukaryota; kingdom Metazoa; phylum Arthropoda; class Arachnida; order Araneae; family Araneidae; genus Argiope; species Argiope argentata. The sequence goes on along the minus strand of JAOUZG010053121.1, from coordinate 87,802 downwards.
TATCCTACTCACTTGCTTTCAAAAAATTAGCAAAAACACCTTTATCTTAGAAGAATTTTTATTTCAGAAGTCTCGAAATTTCGAGTTAAAATAACAGACCAAATTTCATTCAGTTTTAGAATTATCAATTTCACAGACAGAAATATTGTAAAACTTTCTTTTTCAAAGGTCTAATTCTGGGGATAAGGAAAAAATTTTGAGCATTTATTTTTTCATTATTGCAATTCTTTCTCTTTGTATATTTTGTACATAAGAAAGTAAAATAACAATTTTACAAGCATTCATTGAGGAAGGGAGGGAGAGGAAATCAACCTCTCATTTGTATGGAAATCAACCAATATTTTTTATATCGAAACAAATATATTTAACAGAATATCATTCAAAAAGCAGTTATCACATTAATAAAATAAACATATTACATATGTTAATGAATTTAGTAATGCTTTCATAACAAAACACAGAAATTGGAGAATATAAACTCGCCAATTTTGTTCCTCAATCCATGGCGCCAGAGCACATCGCACATCAATGGGGAAAGCATCCTGATATGCCATTCCAACTTGTTGCAAGGCTTCTCCATGCAGCTGTTGTACACGGGCCCACAAAGCCATTGATAACAGAAATTTACTGTAAAAAATTTGTTACATTGAATAGAACCCATCAATTCAAATACTGGCCGAAATATCAGAATTAACTAATTATGAATTATACAATCAGCAGAATGAACTTTAAAAATTAATTATAAAAGCTAATATTTTTATTGCTCTACATATACTGATCATGCCATATGATATATTCTATTCATCACTTTAGTCACTTTATATTATTAAAAGCCTCTGGTCCTAAATAAATGTACACAAATACATTTGTTTAGCAAGATATTTGTAGGTGTTTGAGTGTATGATTAGGTGTTCAGTTTTTATTGGTTGGGATTTCTGGCACAAGAGCCAAATCTATCTAAGCTGCACCAGATAAGAGAGAGCAACTTTATTTAATCATCAATTAAAAGAAATAATGAATTATATGAAAGATGCTTAGTGTTTAGTTTTGAAATAAAGAATTGACCAACCACCTCTTCATTTTCTTCCTTTGTGATGCCTTCATCTGCCTTATATTCATGAAATACTAAACTCAACTTGTTAAAAAACATCAGGTATACTCCCATCCCCATATTTTAGAGTTTATATTCTTTTAGATAGATTAAAATAGTCCACACTAGTAGTTGAAGAAGCAAGTTACATTGCTAAGTGAGATTGAAATCAGAACTGAATCAGTGATTGAATTATAAAAACAGAATGAAATTTTAAAAATTTATCCGAATATTTAAAAAAAAATTGAAATTCTTAATGGGGTTAAAAATTTATTAAAAATGAGTCAACAGAATTTAAAATGTATGTATGTATTAAAATATAAATATATTATTTAATCAAAGAACTTTAAAATTACAATTCAATTATGAAAAATACAGAATGTTTCATTAAATAAATCTATCACTTGAAAATCTTAATGGGTTATTAATTTAATTTGAATGAGTTTAAACAAATGAAATTGAAAGAAAAAATGATGCACTGCCCCCCTACAACACTTTATTATCTTGTCAATCATGCCAATGGGCTGTTGAAAGTGAAGATAAAGTCGCTAGTATATATGCAAAAAGTTTTTATGCTTTCCCCCTTGCAATTCGCTGGACTGGCTATTATAATGAATGAGCATCATTTATACTAAAGCCTTTAAAGGACTTTTAATACCAAATTCCATCCTGGATTCAAGTTTCTAAAACTCATCCTTCCTTCATAAGAGTAAACTGTAGAGAAATATATATTAGAAATGTAGTATGTATACTGTTAGATAACAAGATAAATGCTTTGTTAATATACCTAGCAATTTACATATTATATTTTGTTACTTGAACAACATCTATTGGGATACAACTCCATTTGTCATTAGAGACTGCTCTCTTATGATGAAATTGTAGATGGTGGAGGAAATTGAGCAGGGAGTTTTGACTCCAGATATCCACACTAATGTTCAAATCGGGTGACTGAGGGGGCCAAGCAAGACGACATATTCCCCCCTCATGCTCTTCAAACCATTCTTGCACAATTTTAGCATTGTCATCTTAATATAATGGGCATTCACCAGGAAATACAGTCTGGACAAATAGATGAACCTGATCCCCCAGGATACCGACATAGTGGGCAGCTGTAACCTTGTCATGCAGAGTAACAAGCAGACCAACACCACACCAAGATATTGCACCCCAAACAATAAGGGAACTACCTCCGTGCTTCACAGACGGCATGATGAATTCAGAAGCAAATGCTTCTTTCGGCGTTCTCCACACATAAAAGTATCCGGTGGTCTGAAAAAGGGTGAACGGGGATTCATCAGACCAGATGACTTTCTGCTATTGTTGTGAGGCCCAGTGCCTGTGTTTTACACCATTGACGTCACTGTAAAGCATGATGTGCTGTTACCAATGGTTTGCAAATTGCAACTCTTCCAACCATATTCGAAGCATGGAGTTCCCTTTGGACAGTTCTTGCTGAAATAGGGTTCTGAAGATGACTATTTGTCTCATACGTTATCTGGGATAACAAATGCTTGCACTTTTGGGTCACTAAGCGGGTTAGACTCATCCCTCTCGGCAAGCTTTCTTTTCCGTCCACTGTTGTGCATACATTGTGTATGCAGCATAACGGCTACAATACAGCAACTTTGTGTATGCTGTCTTAATGGCTGATACAGTACGTCCCAAATAATTGGCACGTCCTTGGCAGTAAACTTGCAGTCCCAAATAATTGTCTGTTTCTGTCACAGAGCAACCATCGTACCACATTCCAACAATCATGCCCTTTTCAAACTATGACAGGTCCGTCATTATTGCGTTTTTCAAAACTTGCAATAGATGCATGCACACCTATAGCATCTGTTAAATGACTGATACCTAACCTTTCAAATCCGTTAGGTGGCAGACTGCAGTGCTAATGACATGCGTGTTGCCCACCTTTGAAACAGGCAATGCCTTTTCCATGGGTGTTCGTATATTGTTACCCATCAGTATACAGATTCCTAGCTTTAGCCTAGCTACAAATAAATGTAAATAGATGAAAAATAGAAATTTCTCCCCTTGTAATGACGGGATAATTGAAAAAGTGATGACAAGGGTTTTACCAGAAATTCTAAAAATATTTATTACTTAACCCACATATAAAATTAAAAACATTTTTTATTGCCATGCCCAATCTTATTCATATTTTGTCTTTTTGTAGCAGACTAATATTTAATGAACATATGCACACTGCATTGTATTTCAAGAATTTGTTACAATAATCTTAATATTAAGAATAAAAACATTTTTAACAAATTAAGATGCACCTTATAAAGCCCAGCTTACTTACAAAGTACATAAAATCATATTATAAACTTTGAATATATATGCTTTTAATATAATATATAACAACAATTTATTTTATTGTCAATCAAAAAATAATTACACATATGCAGGAATTGTCAATCCTGTGGTTTCAGAGCCACAAGTTGATTTTCATTAGGCTTTTTCTTAAATATTATATATAAAATGGAAGGGAAAACTTAATATTCCATTATTTCTGCACTTTATTACCTGAATAACTCTAAATCCATTCTTTTAAAGATAAATAGTCTCTAGCATTGCAAATTAAAGCACTCTTAATATTTAAAGACACTAAAGATCATAAAGAATAATACTATTAGATAAAGAGCAGTTTGCCAAATTTATATCTATTAAAATATTCATGCATCTGGACTTCAGTTTATAAAATTGCTGATTGAAAAGTGGCATTTTAAAAAAAAATGATTTTATTAGAAATGGATTAAGTCAGTTGTTCAGAATAAGTTTAGTTGCTCCCCTTGTTTTAAAATCAAATTAACGTAAATTCTGTATCTGTCTAGAAGATCAGCTACAGAGTTCCCATCACACACACATTATAAATTTATTTATTAATAAAATATATTCAACATTTATTTATTAATAAAATATATTCAAAATTCTTTGAAATTCCTTCATGCTGCGAACGAAAAATAATTTAAAAATAAGAATGTTTAAAACCAATAATCTTTGATAGTTATAAAAATATTTGACATTGATAATAAATAAATGAATTATAATATTTTATTACAGTGCACTTAAGTAAAGAAAAATATTTCTTTAGAAAATAAACAAAAATAACACATTTTAAAACTAATAGTCAAAAAATTCCATAATTGAAACTGCTGATTCATGCATCTATAAACATTGTGATACACAATACTCTTTACAAAAATAAGATGCTCATCCTTAAACAAAGAGAAAAGACAAGACTAAAATAAATAAGATAAAACTTTTTGGAAATATCAAAAACTTTAGAAAAGCTTATATTCTTAAATTACTACTCAGAATTATTATTTTAACTAGCCGCCTTTGGCGACCGGTCGGTTTGCCAGTATTAATGCTCGCTAAAATTTTCATATAATATTTTATGTAGCTGTGCTTCATAACAGGTTTTTCACCAAAATATTTTTAAACCAAACAAATTTTGATAATCATATAATTCATTTATAGTAATATTTAGTATTATTTTCTTCAGCTGTTCTGTTCATTGTACTACTCATCTTTCTCTTTCAATCCGTGCGACGATTGTCCCGGAATTGATATTTTACTTAAATGGTGGAGGGAAAGGACTAAAATTCCACGTTTTTATAGAATAATGAGATTCAAATTTTTATAAATGTAAACACACTAAACAAATAAAGACACAATTGGTTTTCAAGAGATGCAAAAGTTTAAAAACAGCTTGGAAAATGCCACTCACAGAGGAAATAATGGTGACACACACACACACACTTCTTTTTTTTTTTCTATTCTTTTTTTCTTCCCTGCCCAGACTTTATTTTGAGCAGGCATAGATTAAATATCCATACAAACTAATAATGAAAGCAACTATTTTCTTTCTTTTTTAAACATCCCATTATCTATAAATGAAAACCAACTGACTTCATGTATTTCTTTCTAAACAAAGCATAATTTATTACTTCCTTCTATTTTACTCAGTTGGCGTGGGGGAAGAAAAGGAAGATTTTTGGCGGGAAAGAAAGAAAGTGACATTTTAACCACTTTCCTCGCATTTTTTTCATTTTTTCTCTCCATAAGAACCATCCTCGTGTCTTAACGAAAATATTTTTAAAAAATTAGCCGAATCGGTCGAGCTGTTCTCCAGTTTTGCGCTTAGCAACGCATTTAGAAATCTATTTTTATTAATATAGATAGTAGCCAATAACTATCCTAAGATTAGCAAAGCTTGATTATTAATCAAAGAAAATGTGCATTAAAATTCTCAAGTTGGAAAAATCACATCCCAGGAAAAAATTTTTTTAGTTTCAGTGGATTTAAAAACATTATGAAAATGTTTGTCTTCAAAAAGACTATTTTCCAACATCAGAACTCACAGCCTTCCAAGGGAGAAAAAGATTTGCCCCCTTTTCATTAGGTTTTCAGTACCAATAAGACAAAATGTTTATGATGGCAAGACAAATTCCTAGCATAATTCTTAATATTTACTATCTTTATATAAAGTAAAGTTTCCACACCACCAAAACAACACCAGATTTCTCTGTCTGAAAGCTCACCTTCAGAGCAGTTAAAATGGCAAACAATATCTTCAAATGAACAGAAATTATAATCTATATAAATAGAAATGAATCGCCAAATGTGTTGATAAGCGCAAAACTTGAGAACATCTCCAACAATTTTGCAAATTTTTAAAAAATATTTTTGGCAAGACGCAAGGAAGATTCTTGTAGAGAGGGAAAAAAAAATTGGTAAAAATGTGAGGAAACTAATAAAAACATCACTTCTCTTATTTTCCCACCAAAGATCTTTATTTCCTCATCACAGAGGCTACGCAAAACACTTGTTGGTGTTTTCCTTTTAATTAAAAGTTTAAAAAATGTGTATAACACAGGGTTGGATTAAATTAAGAGATGGACGGCATTTTTCCAAATATCTCGAGAAATACAAGTTAAAAATAAATGAAATTTGGTTTGGATATAACTTATAATATGACAATAATGTGTGTAATGAAAAAATTAATGTGCCAATTATTTGCAAAAGTTACTGCCAACAGACCAATGTGGACCAAACTTTATGATGAAAGACGGTAACTATGGTATAGTGAGGCTTGTATGGAATGTGGCTGCCTCTAGTATGGTGTATGTTCACCTCCAACACATAAACAGCATGCACAACGAGTATGCATGCTTTTAATAAGAGAGTTAAGGAGTGCTTGTAAAATACCCTCCCACCAGAGAAGTTTTTAACTCCGGAATGGTTATGGGTGGAGTTTGGCTTATTGCAATAGAACTTCCAAGGGCATCCCAAGCATGTTCAATGGGGTTAAGGTCAAGAGATTTGGCTGGTCAATTCATTTGATGAATATCTTCATTTTCCAGATACACCTAAAACAGAACAGCCCTATATAGCCACACACTGCCATTTATAAAAACGAATTCAGGGCCAACAGCACCCTTTATAAGACACATATAAGGCTGTAGGATCTTGTACCTCTTAGCATTCATGGAATCAGTGTCAAACACATGGAGTGGTGTGTGGGTATCTTGCATGATTTCTGCCCAAACCATCAGTCCTCCACCAGCAAAATAGTCCTTTTTCACGACGTTACCGAGATAATATTGGGTCCCAGGATCCCTCCATATGGATATTTGCTGAGAATCAGTTGTAGACTGAATATAGACTTATCTGTGTAGAGAACATTAACACACTGCAACGGTGTCTCTGTTAGTGCTGTAATCACCATTATACACGATCTTTTGTGGGAAGGAGGGAGTGGGATGCAAGTGATGGGCTTCCTGGCATACAACCCTCTATCACCAAGCATCCTGACAACTGTTTTCCTTGAAACTGATGTTCCTATGGCAGCAGCAAGGTCCCTAGACAGTTGTATCGCTGTAGACTTACCCCGGCGCTTGGCTGCAAGTAACAAATACTGATCTTCATTGGGCAATGTTACTCTCGGACTACCTTGTCCTGTTCTTTTGAACACTGCCCCATTGTTTTAAAACTGACTCCACTCATTCGAAATAACGCTTCGAGTTACATCCAATTCTCTAGCAGCTTGAGCTTGGGACTGCCCTGTCTCATCTATCCACAATTCTCCACATCATACCTTCATCTAAACAAAAATGTTCACTCTTCATCGAGAAATCATAAGTTATCAAGGTTATTCAAGAAACTATACATATCGCAACTGTGCTGTAGAGTGGAATGAGTTAAGCAGCTGACTGCAGATTTATACCTCCTGCTGGCTTAGCAACAGCCACAATAAAATGTAAACTCATCTCAGCGACACCAGCGGCATAATGCTTTTATATGGCAACCAACTGTCCAGGTTTTATGTGATATTTTCTGAGAAATGTGTGAAAATGCCTTCCATCTCTTAATTTTGTTCACCAATGTATAGCAAACTCAATCAATAAATAAAATAGACCCGACTTGATTTTAAAGAAATTTGTTTTACTTTATTTCAGGTACACAACGTAAATTATTTCTTTTTAGGTTAGCTGTGTACATTTACATATGTACAAAGTTGCAGGTAAAAACTAAGTGATAAATATTTCTATTTCTAAGATATTATTTGAAGCATTTATTTTATTTATTTATTGACATAAAAAAGTTATGAATACCTAGAGAAGTAATCATACTCAAGCTGATAGAAGGAAAAGACAAACAAAAAAGAAATATACATAACAAAATATAAAATAAATCTAATATGAATTTTGTCAATGATATTAGAATATGTGAAAGAAATTCATCAGGATTTTTTTTTTGTTTCAGATTTTATCTAACCACTAGCATTTATCTTTGTGAAAGAATGGATAACAAGCGAAGTCTTAAAATATTTTTGTAGTAATTAGCATTATTTAACCGTAGAAGCTAAATAGAAGTTAAAATGAATCAAAATTTAAGAAAATGTATTTTATTTTTGATTTGCTTCGATTATGAATTTTGATAAATATTACTTTTTACTGATGAGTCAAACTTATCAATTTATTTTATTGAAAAATATAACATGTTAAAGTTTCTTTTTTATATTAGAAATATTGGTTTCTTGTAAATTATAGTGTTAATTAAGAGCAAAGAACTGGTAGCATATCAGCAATAAAAAAATTGCATGCTAATCAAATGCTAAATATAAAATTGAATACTAATTTAAAAAATGAAATCAAATAACATAACACTTTTTATGATTTTTCACTAATAAATTTATAAAACGTTATACATTTAATTTAGTTAATATCGTCACACACACGAAAAAAATGTTTGCTTTTAATCATAAAACTCCTTTTTAAACATGCATCAACAAATAAGGTACTAATTCATACTTAGTTTAAGAATAATACATCCAACTAAGTTTAAAACAAGCTGTTTTGTACAAACAATTTTGTCCAAATATCTATCAAAATTACTTAGAATGAAATAGATCATTTTTATGATAAATTTATCAGTTATTACATAAAATATGATGGTAACCCTCAAACATTAGTTGAACAGACTAGATATAATTTCTTTTAACGTAACCATGAAGAAAACTTTTTAACACAAACAATTTATGTTAATGAAAATATTTTTACTCAAGAGAAATCCATTCAATTTTAAGCATATATATTTTAATGCTGAAACAAATTTTAAAATTAAATAACATTAATTGCAACAAGTTCAAACTTTAAATATGTATATTTACAAAATGTACAAAAAAATGTAAACAATTTTTTTAAATTATACTAAATTTGAATTAAAAAAAACACAATAAAATAATATGAGTATTCAACAGCAAAAATAATAGTTTAGACATTTAACATTATTTGAATGACGATTAATGTTTAAAAAAATAATATCAGAAGTGGGAAACAAAGTACCTTCAGCAAGACTATGCTGCAATACTAAAAAGTTGGACGAATTGACAATTTTAGCAATTGTAAATACAATATTTCTGCTGATAATGAAGAAAATTGGAAACAAAAAACAAAAACGAAATCATAAAACTTCAATAAACATGGCTTTAAACCCAACCTGCTATTTCAGCAGTCTCTCGACATCAAGAGATCGCTACCATTGTTTTATAAACAAACTTTTTTTTTTCGCTTTTCGACAAAGTTTATATTATGTAAATTTATATACGTCGAATTGTATTTAAATCGTACTTACGTGGTAGACTTTCTGTAATACTTTTTTTAAGTCTTTAGGATCAAAATATAGTCAGAAATTTCAGAAATAACGCAACTTTCTCTTGCACATTCTTTTACTTTAAACGGTTACGACATGCATAATAGTTTTATTTACATTTGTTGCGTAAATATATTACACTTCAAATACAGATTATAAACAAGTTAAAAAATTTTTTAAAGTATTGCAATAATGAATAAAAATTAAGAAAAACGCGTTAATTCCAACAACCACTTTATAATTTTTCTTAAAATGGTTATTGGCTAACAAATTTCAAGGCCAAAGCCCTGCTTCCTGACGTCAGAATCGATATTGGTGGAAAAAGGGTTGTAACCAAGTATTAAAAAATGGTTAACAAAATAATTCGCATTTTTTTAATATTTTATTTTTTACCTAAGCAAATTTTCTCTATCATGCTTTGCAGTATGTTTTATAATTTTTCATATTTGTTTAAAGGATATTAGAACTCGATGAAATGATGTGAGAATATGTCCTCGAACACTTTGCAGGTAACATGGGCTTTTTCACTTATAACATAATCAAAATTCAAATATATATATATGTATATTAAATAGTATTGTATACAAAGATATCAAAGTAACTGATATATTAGAGTTATTAGTATCTTATAAGTGAGTTCCAAAATGTATCTTATTTGAAATGCGATACATTTAGGAACTTGCAGATTCAGCCAAAAAAGTTTCAACAAAAATAATCAAAGCGATATGAACGGTAACTAATACATAAATATGGTAAATTCTTTGCTGAGTAAAAGACACACAAAAAATGTATTTTTGGAAACATTTAGAAATGAGGAGATCTAAATTTCCAATTTTGAAAATTTAACTTTTACATGATATGAAAACATGTCTTGGCTGGAGTTTTTGAAGCCACAAGATGCATGAGCAGAAAATTGGTAATTTTATCACTTTTGAATTCTCAGTTTTCGTTTTTAGTTTTATTAAAAATGATAATGGTTGTAATATTTCATGATTTATCGCCAACAAAAAATTACAACTTGACTTGAACGTCCACTATGTATCGATTCTCCTGTCTGGCCAATAAAGGGCAAGATCGTAAGGAGTTATTACAGGTAAAAACACAAAATAGAAAATAGAATGAATGTGAAAAACAGGCGCAGCGAGCGAAATATATATATATATATATATATATATATATAT